>CM065391.1:31047500-31280000 GCA_033060915.1 Euryodendron excelsum | reverse complement strand
AAGCAAAACTTCACCATTCTGATCCTTTACAATCTTGTACATTCAAGAGTATTAGATCAACAAGACAACAGAATATTACAACTCTTATCCACAATTTAAGTAGATGGTAGCAAAACTTTCCTTTTTACATTCAACAGACCCCATGGTGGCCATCCATGCAGCCAAGCTGTAAATATCTTGTTAGATCAGCTCCAAATTCTGACAGTTAGATAATCTAAAACTAGAGGCCCAAAGATAGATAAGGGTAGTTATTATTAGTGATCATGCCAGAGTTGGGAGAACAACAACAATTCTCAGCACAAGCAAATGGAAATCACTTCTTCAAGAGGTTGCGCGAGAAAATCTTCTTGCAATATGGACTGGTGCGTAGGATAGTGTGAGGCCGAACTGCTTCGACTAATGAAGCATGGAGAGTGCCCTGGTTCGAGACAATCAAAAACTTAGCACATCAGACGCAGTCGCACAGCTGAATTTTTATTTCCAAAAACAATTCAGAGAACACAAGCCCCCCACACGCTCCCCCACATCACCAAAAAAAAAAACAGAGGCTTACGAAACTGTTTTCAAAATTGGCTAATTTTCAAATTTTTGCTACCAAAAGGCTTTCACCTTAATTCACTTCAGTGTGAAAAATCCAGATTCAGCCAAATAGTCATCAACTTTCAGACTGTCTGGCCAAATTAAAGTCGATATTCTGGAAGCAAGGTAATGACATGTGAAGTGTGTTGGTTCCATACCTTGCTAACTTCAAGCGCAGATTTAATGACATAATTGGCAAAAGGGTCTTGGAGCAACTGCTCAAAGTGAGGCACTGAAAGCAATTCGTGGATGATTCTTGGACGGTTCTCTTCAAAACATGTTAGGCATTTTTCAACCACATGACTGCTGAATTTTTGCATTGAGAGGTACACATAGTGGCCTTCAAACTGAGAACTCAAGCTGGCAGCAACCGAAGGGATCTTAAGCTCTATAATATATTGGACAACATAGTTTCTGGGATCCAAAAAAGAAAATATTCAAGTCACAATGCAACATTAAAATGTGCCACAAAGCCCCAGACAAATAATCAAAGCAACCATCACATTACCAAATTACTACTGAGGTAGAGGTTAAGAAGGAGGTACATAATGCAAGAAAATTATAAAAATTAACTAGCAACACATAGGCAATTCGTTAATATCCACAACTAAAAGCAGGCAGCCACTATTCAAGTCACAATGCAATATTACCAAATTCTATATTTTGTGAATAGAAGCGATAATGAGCCAAAACTTTGGATAAATCTATTACAGAAGGCAGCAGTACTGAAGGTTAGTCTTCAGAATGTTGGGAAAGAAGGAAAAATATGTTCTTTAGTGCAGTCATAATGTGAATGGTGAGATATATGGTGGAAAAACTGGGCAATATGAAGATGAAAAACCGCAAAAGCCTAAGAGTAACCAGAGAGATGATGAAATAACAATATATCACCAGAGGTTAGTCAGAGAATAATAACTAATAAGAGAACTTGAGGAATGAAATTTCCCAAAGCAAAGGTGGTTTATCATAATCAAAGGCGAAAGCATTAAGGCATGACATTTACCACTTAGAGAAATGCAAAAAAATATGATAATTATGATGATTTGATGATCATGATGACGACAATAATCAATGGAGAAAGGAGGGAAGCGGATGTTAAACAAACAAGGGTTAAGGCTGCAAGCAACGAGATGAAAGCAAATACAAAAGATAGAACTTTAAATAGAGCTAACTGGGGAAAAGTTGTAGAGTGTTTGAGTTTTATAGATTTTAAGGGTATCTACATGTTTGAACAAAAAAACATGGCCATACCAACATTGATTAAATTACAGAAATGTCGCAAGTGTAGGAAAATGAACAAATAACAGAGGAAGGGAACATGATTTCAAGAAATATTGAATATAGCAGTCAATCAAACATTTGAAAAAATAATAAAAAAACAAATCAGCAAAATTAGGCAAATGCATACACCCCACAAGTCAAGGCATAAAAATGAAAAAACGCTGCATGTTTTTTTTATGAATCCTTAACCCATGAACATAAGCGTAATGGGACAACCACATATATTTCGAAGGCTCAAGGTGTTTTATGACCATCATACGAACTGGTGCAAGATCAATTAATTATAGGCCTAACTAGGAAGAGAAACCAAACTGGATGGAGGCAGGAAGCACGTAAGCTGTATCAGCATGCTGTATCAGTATAACCCAGAGTCTCCCATCAGGTCATCAATTAAAGTGTGCTATCCCACTCGATCACCCTTATTGATAGATCCTATAAATTTCAATTTCTCGAGTATGTTGCTAATGGGGCAGGTTTAGGTCAGGTTAAGCACCTATAATTACATGGATCCTATCAACCGAGACTTAATAAACAGATCACAAGGCCTAAACCCAACCCCTACCCATTTAAAATAACATGAATCCAAACCCAAGCCATCTACCAGTTTGTTCCATTATTCTTACATATTTTGAAACCTTAACTCAAACTGTAACTTGCATTATTAAAATTACCTATAATTAATATTTCATCAAATAATGTACGATAATCAACAACGTCATAATTATGTAATTATAAAATGTTACAATACTTTATTAATGACAAAATAAACAATTGATTAGAGTAAGGTCATGCATAGCAATGGCCCATCATCAATCCAAGCCTGCCTACTTATAAACAAGTTGGAAAGGGCTTCCCTGTAGCCAACCCATTTATTACATGGGTCAAAAGCTCAATCCAAACCATTAAAATCAATGAATGGTTCAACAGGTTGGGTAAAAAAAACTGCTATCCTTATCCATTACACTAGTGTGCCAGGTCTCAGTGCTCATACTATTTTAGCAATGTATCACGAATCATGCCCTAGCCAAATAGAAAGGGTAACTACCCTCCATTAACATTAAGGAAGTAAGAAGGCCAGAGGAGCATGAAAAGTTTGCCCCAAGTTTTCAAGACAAAGCACTGCTGTTAACGCAGCCATATCCACCTATTCTTTAGTATTTACAGTTCAAGGAACGATTAAGAACAATAGTTCTTAACCTCCACATCTGCTGATACAACATGCCAGCTAGCGACTTATATAGCTAGTAATTAGTAGATTGAACAAGTTATCGACAGAACAGACGCTTTAGCATGATTCTCTCACAAGAAGAACCTCTCAGATTAATGATTGACTAAAGGAAGACAAAAATGTTAAGACAGTACTTTGCCTTTGTTTTGTTACCACATAACTATATGCAATGCTATTCAAATGGCAAGATTTTGATTAAAAAATAATAAGTGAGCTCAGTAATTCCTAGCAAGCAAGCAAACAAGCTGCAAAGTATCACATTCCTAGTACCATGAAAATTGATACTTTAGTGAGAGATAACATCATGTTTACGAACATGAAAATAAATAAAATTGGCATGTTCATTTAGTTTTGCAGCTCACTTGCTGGGTGCCTACTATCCCTTTTGGACATCGACAACCTTGTAGCTGCAGTGCCTTGCTACATAGCTTAAGAACAACAAGAAGAGAGCAAGGGTTCTGAATTCTCATAATTGAAGTTGGGTCATGAGAACTCCTGTAACCAACTGTTTACAACAGTTCCACTTCCCTAACCTCAGGCAAGATATACATCTTGAACAAGGATAGCAAAAAAACTCATACCTTGGATATTTTTCTATGCAGATTATCCTTTGAATTTAAGGTTTGTGCATCAAATTACATTCAGACACAGACATACAGGCAGGTATATCATAACAAATATTCAACCAAAGATATGGTCCAAACTCTTCAAATAATTACCCAAAAGCATCTTGAGCAAGGAGAAACCCATGAGCAGCAATTTCTGCAGCCAGCTTTTCTCTATATTTTCCTACTGACTGAGCAATGCATCGATTCAAAACACAACATCCATGTTGATGAGTTGCAATATCAACACAGAACTTTGCAGCAGCATCAAATATAAACTGCCAAAGAATAAAAAAAAGAAAAGAGAAAGCAGGTTCAGAATCAATTTTGACAAGAATATGTGGATCTGCCAGAAAAAAAAAATAATGAAGTAAACACACTGTAGGCTAAATGTTAAACCATTTAGGCATGCAATCAAATTACCGGATTAATGGAAACCATCTGGTTGAAGGTTTTCCACAGGTTTACACAAATTATAGGTTAAAGATTTAGAGCATTTGAAAGGAACCATGTTGTTAATGCACACACTATCTTCAGAAATATTCTGTTTTAATGGATTTCCATTGGACATATATGTTCTCAAATGATATTCCAACTTGAAAATATTATTCCAGATCTACAGTATATACAGTACCACTTTGGCACTGGGCAACTAACATTTAACAACAGGCAATTCAATAGATTAAAAAAGAGAAAAGATAGTAGCCCTTACCTGAGAAATCTTGAGAGTACCAGCAAAAATGTTTGTATGACTAGTGATGACAACAGAATGTGCCAATTGTGTCGTGCTCTAGCCCTTGGGATAGGTTTGACCCTTACATAATCAGGTTCAAGTTCATTTTATCCTCATTTATTGGCTTACTATTAATTGATATCCTTGTCTCCACGCTAGATACAGAACAATATCTATTTTGTTGAGTATCCCAACCTATCCCATTGCTACTGGACTGGAACTGAAACACTATAACGTGGAATGTATCATATGGGCAGAATTTTTTAAACTGAATTGCTGTAGAAGGGGGAAAACCAGTGCTTGTTTGACCTGCATTGTCTTAAATCTGCATTTTTCCACTACTGAATAGCACTAAATGCTTCAGAGTTTAGTCTATCCCAATGATGTAAAATCAACTATTTAAGCATACTCAAGGAGTGCATGTCTTAATAGAACTGCAAAACATATATCCTACATCCTTAAGTGTTGAGTGTCCAACACTAGTACATCACGAATTTAGAAGAGTACGTATAACATATCATCGAAGATTTGGGGCATGGCAATGAACATCCAGCATACTGTAATTGCAACCTGCCATTCACTTGAACAAATCACCAATTGAAGGTCAAACCCTTTGAGTATCAACCCAAGCAGCAGAAACAAAAGTTGAATACTTTGAAGTATTGAAAAAATGAAACCAAATGCAGCACTTGAAGCTTTAAAATGAAATTAAGTCAAAAATATGGAAGAGAAAGTAGATATCAATATGAATTATCAATACAAAATAAGGGAGAAAGTGGTCCATGTTCTAGAACTTGATTCACTCTTTCATAGGAGCATGTGACTATATAGTCATATTAAACCACAGAAATACATCCGTGCAACACCAAAAGCATGTTGAATTATTTTCATATAAATGTGTGGAATAACATTTAAAAAGAACTGTAAGGAAAGGACTAAATATTAAAGTGGCAGTAAGTGAAACTTGCTTAGAGTGAGTAAAGATAGAATTCGACTAAATATGAGTTGTCATGGCGAAGTTCAGGCTTCTTCATGCCTTAAGATGATTTAAAGGTGCACACCCATAAATAGAATACATGGGCATGCATGTGCACAGATACACTATCATCAGAAAAATGACAGCTAAAGGCCATAGATATGAATCAAAAGCAGGGAAATAAGGATGCAGCAGATCTCCATTTCTGAAGGAAAATGAACCAAAAAAAAAGGTCTAATAGACTACATAACCAACACAAAAACCAGAGATAAAGTACTCAGTAAAGACATATGATCATCTATTACAAATCTTTCTAGTTTCCAATATAGTAAGGCAAGAAAAAACCATCCGTAGCAATATTAAGCGAAAAGTTAGGCACACCAAAGAAAATCTACTAGTAGCAATATTAAGTGAAAAGTTAGGCAATGCTAATTGAGAGGGTCTGAAGATACATGCAGGCAGAGATGAGGATATGGTAGGATCTGAAGCTGTAGCAAGCTAGAAGACATGAGAAAAATTGCAAGAAATGGCTTGTGAAGAATGAGACAGCAAAGCAGAATTATATTCATCGACCCTAAACAGTTACAGAATGATGGTAATTGAATGGTCTGAATGAATTGATAAACATGCTAAAGCACATTACAGGATGTAAAACTGAATGGCCAAAAAAAGTCTGACTGTTAGCAATTGGGATTAGTTTGCATTGAATTGAATTGCATCACTAAAAGCAGCTAAATAAGGTTCATGAAACACACTGCTGTTGGGGCATGTTGACTGAAAAGTAAATGTTGAACTAAGGTGAAGTCTCTAAGTAGAAAAATTAATCTATAATTTAAAACAAATTTGATGAACCGAAAAAACAAAAGTACTATAATGTTGCACAATGTATGGTCATTGATCAGTTAAAGCCCAAGGGAAATAAAATCATTTTCAGAAAACACACTAAACAAATCTTGAGAAACCATATATTATATGGTCCTCATTCAAAGGGGAAGAAAAACGTTTACCTTGTTAACATCCTTGCTAAGGCATTGTAAGCAACGCTGTATGACATGATTTCCATTCAGGTCCTTAATAAGATCAAGAAAACCCGGTTCGAGAGCTAATACAACTAATGAAATCTGCTGCCTGGTTTTGAGAGTCTCAATCAACTTCTGCACCACACGTGTGCTGGTGCCACCACACCAGTTCAATTCAGAAACACAGAAACAATACAATTGGAAAACAGCACAAGTTTGCTAAGAAAAAAAAAAAAGAGCAACAATAAAGTAACAAGAGAAAGAGTTACCCGTGGGTGTTCAAAGAAATTCTGAGAAGGTCTCCAGGTTCTTCAGTCACCATGAGCACAATCTGCATCCTCTGTTCTTCATTGCAGACTTCCAATAATTTCTGCATAAGGTAGTTTCCAAATGAATTTATCATAAGTTCAACAACATGATAGACTATTTCATTAAATATTAGCTGAACATCTTGACGGGTTCCCTCATCAAGTATCCTTTGTAAAAACCGACAACCGTGCTGATCCTTGGCCATAGAGTATATACAACCCTGGAACTGAGCCAGTGAAGTACATTTTGGCTGCAAAATCAATGGATAACAGCTCCTTGGGCTCTGACTATTCTCACAAAGTCCTTGTAATTGTGATTGACCATGTAGGTCTTGTCTTTTCTCTCGCCGATTTTGCATTGCAATTTCATTGCGGGACTTCTTTTGAGCTTTTGAACGATCAAATCCCTTGTCAACAACATATTTCAGACTCTTTCCTTGTATAATGAAGCTATCCTCACAGCTAAAAGCTTCAACATCCCCTGCATCTGTCATTGACAAAAGACATGGAGGAACTCTGCCATTTGGGATTGCTGTGGTCTTTTCTTTCAACATTGAACTGTTACATATTGGATTTCCCACACTCGAAGGCAGATTAGGATACCCCAATTGAGAGGAATTTACTGGAATCAAGAGACTCTTATCTCCATTAAAATCCACTCCAGTCCGTCGCGAGCAACAAAATTCATCATTCAGATTAAGCCTGTTTATAGATGGGTTATGCAACTGAAGTCCGCCATTACAAGAGCGTCTTCCCTGCTGCTGCTTTCTTTTGTCCATAACATAATCTATCGTGTCATTGTAGCAACCGGGCTCAGAATACAAAGCCTTGGAGTGATTATGTGTCAAATGGGACTCCATTGATTTACCTGCATTATATCCCTGCCGCAACCCAAGAAATTTCGCCTTCATATAATCATTAGAACTTACAGAATTTCCGGGGATTGATGACTGAAACCCCTCACAGCCATAAACATCACTGTTAAAACCTTCAAACGTCGCATAACTGTCAAAACTGCAGGGACTTGTCCCATCGAAGGAACGTTCACCGAACCCAAACCCATCTGGGTCTAATCCGAATCGCCTAACCTTCGAATAATCCTTATGTGCCTCCCCAATAGTTGTCCTACGGAGATTTTCACACAAACCCACTTCATCAAACCCATACTCATTGGAGTTCTTCACAGCACGAGAATCCAAGTAATGGGTACTCGGTGTTCGATACATAGTCTGGTGCATTTGAGCTATAGAAGGCGAAAAACCATCCTCTGAAGAAGACAACCCACCAGCGAAAGAACTTGAACTAATAGGTGAAACACTCATAACCAGGTGATGATTATTTTGACGATGAAGATGGTGATCGATAGATGTCATACGAGGGATCTCACTCAACAGCATTTCAAGCTCTCCATCACCCCTCATGTTTCCTGCAACCCTCTTTTCCTTCTCAGCTTGTTTTACTTTAAACATCACAAATAAAGCAATATCTATATATGTGTAAATATATATATATATATATATATATAAAGACTTTATACAGAGGTAAACATAGAGATACAGAAGTGTAGGGAGAAAAATGAAAAAGTAATCCCAAAACCCAAATCAGTTATCAATATACAGATGCTAAAGAACGAATATCATCGAGAGATTACAATCAGTACACATCATACAAGAGAGTAGCGAATAAATCTCGGTTGCATTTGAGTCTCCTACGTATTTGATCGGTTTGGGGTTTGGGGGACGAAGATGATGAAGAGTGTGAGAGTAGAGAAAGAAAGAGAGAGAAATGGGTTTTGATATTGATGGTTTGTTTGGGTGGGAACATACGGGTCTGCCACTGTTCACGCTCACGCCATTAAAATGAAGAGCAAGTCGCAATATGCATAAAACACACAGCAGGGAAAAGGAGGAGAGAGAAAGAAGTAACACTGGCTCTCTGACTCCTATGAAGATTTTTTTTTAATTTTATTATGATTTTTGAATTAATATTTGTTTACTCAATTTTTTATATTTCAGTTATTAGTATCCATGGCCAAACAGATCTCTAATCTTCTTGCAACAAACATAGCTTAATTTTCTCCTTAAGTTGATATGCAACAAAATGACTAAACTGCCCTCACAATTTGTTCATATCCTCGTCTTTTGTGGGAAATTTATGCTAACCCTGATTGTCATGATATTGCCTAACTTACACTTGTTTTTCTTTTTTTTTTTGAGAAAATTATTTTGACAATCACAACATCATTAACATTAAGAGCATGTTTTACCAAAAAAGATTAGAGAGAGAGAGAGAGAGAGAGAAAGAGAGAGAGAGTTTTATGGATCTAAAAATCCAATCAAAGAATCATATGCTTAAAAGTTTTTTGGCACAATCTTTTTAATTTGAAAAGGTGATTTTAGAAAATAATTGTATGGAGGCATTGGAGATAATCCAACATCCCAAAACCACTCATCCAAAATATTAAGCAGAACTATGATCTGCTTTGCAAAAATTAAAAATGCTCGATTAATTGCGCATTTATAGAAGCCAATAATAGCACAAATAGATTGGCTTGATATATAACCTAAGGGCAGATTGAATCGCAAATCTTCTCTTCCCCACCCCGGATTGGGCTGGGATCTATCAGATTGGGTTACCAATCTTAGGGTCTTTGTTTAGCCTTTCTTTTTTTTTGACTTCGGCCTTCATCGTACAAAAAAATAATTAGAAATAAAAATAAAGTTTTTTGGTCCAACCCTCTACGCACCAGGAGTAACCCTTCATAGCAGGGATGAAGGTAAGATTTGATCTTTTTTTAAAAGATGTTTTTTAGTTTCTTTTTTTTTTTACCAAAAAATAACTGTAAAAAAAGGAGTAAGTAAAAAAGCCAAAAATACAAAAACTCAAATACAAAAAAGTCGGATAAAATGAAGAAAGCTCGTAAAAAAAGCTGATCCAAACATATATTCGACAGACAATTGATTAAGCAAATGAGTCACAGATGACTGAACAAGGCTTGACTTGGACTTTGCAAAGCTTTCGAATTAACGCACGACAAGCAATTATTACACTTACACCCCCTGCTAATTAACCACTCTTACCAATGATGATTGTGTACTTTCCTTTTCTTTGATGGCAGAGAGGTCTTTCCTTTTACCCATTTGCACATTTTCACTGCAATTAGAATATTCTTGACCGGTGGTGCCAACTGGTGTTCTTGAGAAATTCCAAGGGTGACTTTTTTTTTTTTTGGACAAGTTCCAAGGGTGACTTGTGAAATGATAAAATTGCAACCTTAATTAAAATTTCTACTGAATCATACAAGGTTATTTTTGTCAATTCTCTGGCAATTGAGCTAACCCAATTCTAAAGATATAATGACTAGTGCTGCTGTGCACTTGCCATGCCCTCATCATTTTTCTTTCCGTACTGTGGGTGTTATGCAGGTTTAGCAGTTGCTTGATGCCGAAGAAATAGGACCATGATGTCTTTTTGTGTTTTTTTTAATGATTATTGCATTATATGTGTGTACATATATTACTATACATTGAAGAGCTAAGCTCTAGTGAAAAAAATTTATTCCATACTCTTTAAACGTGACGTCACTTTACTTTATGTCTCTTTTATAATGCAATGGGTTCTCTTGTAGGGTGGGTCCCTAACACATTTATTAGACCCAACTATGACACACCTAGTAAGAGTTAACCAACTACAATGTGAAAGCTTTTGCGAAAGAAAAAATATTCAATACTTTTGAAACGTTATGTCACTTCACTTTATATCTCTTTCATAACACAATGGATTATTTTGCTAGGAGGGTTCCTAACACATTTATTGGATCCACCATATGACTCACTCGTAAGAGTTGAGGCACTGCAACGTGAAATAATAAGCAAATGTGATATGGTACTTCAAAAGGATTGAATAGTGAATAATCGTCTGAAGATTTCTTATATTATATTTGGGACTTCAAAAAAAATCATCTAATGAGATTTTAATATTATATTTGGATAGTGTGGGATAACTAATTAAGAATGAGATAAGATAGAACAAATCATTTTACCGTTGGATTGTGTGTCAAATCTTATCCCGCCTTACACTTAATCCTAAAATAACTAATACAAGTTATCCCTCATTTTTGTGAGATTATTAGTCCCCATGGTATGTCTTTATCTCCCATTTTGTTTGATCATTAGTCCAGTTAGTACGTCTTATCCGAACCAATTTTGCAATAACAAACAAGGAATATTTAAGCCTAATCGCATCGTAAATCCAATCCCAGCCACATCCCTCAAACAAACAGATTCACAACACCATATCAATTTGGTGACATGGTGTGTCTAGTCTATTAAACAGAGACACATGTTGCTATTCTTATTCTTATGTTAGTTGACCGAATTTTCTGGTGTTAATAAAAGTAACCACTTTCCTAGCTCTTCAAATTTGTTATTCATTTAGTTAAGGTAAAATGATATGTTGACTTTAAACGAGTCGAGCATGCCACGTGGACGAGGTGATAATTTCTCCCTTTCCATTTAGGAACTTTGAAGAATTAAGGTTTATTTCTGTTTCAATAAAATGCTGACGTGTTACTACGGCCGTCCTAATTGGCTACGTGTTTTACAGATCAGCCACATATTCTTCAAACTCTAGAAACAAACACGGATATTTACTTTCTTTCTTTCTTTCTTTCTTTTTTTTTTATTTTTTTATCAATGGAAACTAGAATAAAATATATAGTCTGAATTTTGTGAAAGTTCTAAAATTGGAAGACTGCAGAGTCGAAAATATTCGATACCACAATGATACAATGAACTAATAATAAATAGTCACATGAATATTTAAAATCCTAATCATCTTGTTTCAGACAAAAAAATTTTAAATTTTAAACACAACACTCCTAATGATTATAATTTATATAATTATATGATCATGTATTATTAATCTATTGTACCACGTTAACATGATGAAGTAGCACCACCATGATACCAAATATTTTTTTGATGTGAGACAATTATCTCCTCGGTCCGAAGCACATGCACTCGACTTATCAGACACTTTACATATGTCAGATATAGGTGTCTTTAGAGCGGGTTCGACTCTTATTTGAATAATATAATATCATACGGTAATTTTCCCAAGGTGCCAAAGTTATAATAAAGCTGACCGTCTTCCTTTGCTGGAATTGCCATCTTTGCTGCTCTCGGCTCAATTTATATAACTCACTAATAAGTAACAAAACCGATAAAACAAAGAAGTCAGGAGAAAAAATAGAAATCCTCTAAATAATTATACAACTCCATAAGATGGCCGATTCTAACTTTTTTTATGCTTATAATAAGATCAAAGTGAATTTTGAGTTTTTGATGAACCCACTCATTTGAAGAAAGCCATATTGTTAATTTGTTGTCCCATATTGACTCTGATTCCCCTTCTGCAAGCTGATCCTAGGGCAGATGGCCGGTTAAAGCCTACAACGGGTGCAACCTAACCACTTTTGTACCCAGGACAAATGGACTGTATTAAAACTAGTCCTTTTTTAATACAATGTGGCAGAAATTTGGTTAATAGGAGGCGAGCTATGTTAGATGTGCTAAACAAGTTCAATGAAAAGAAATTATTCACATACGGATAAATGTTTATTTGCTTGACAATCCGCATAAATTTTTATTAGAACTTTCTTCTTCTTCTCCTTCTTCTTCTTCTTAACTATGAAAGGTTTTTAATCTCTTTTAATCTTAAAATATAAAAAAAAAATAAGAGATATTATTAATTTTAACTTTCATAAACCTCTAAAGAACCAAAACTGAGATGTTTGGCCTTCCTAGACTCTTAATCAAACAAGAATTCCATATGAGATGTATTGCTTTTTTTTCACACTGGATAGGCTAGAGTTTTCCAGGTTTTTAGGGGCGCAGTTGCTTTCCTTTAAGAGTGAGGACTTCTTAGATGGATGAACAAAAGAAGGGACCAATAATCAATTAGGTCCAAAATTCTTCCAACATATTTTGAGGGAGGCCACGTAAGCATATTTGAGAAGTTGCCCCTCCCATAATTGTACCCTAGGGCAGATGAATGGTTAAAGCCTACAAGGGGTGCAACCTAACCAATTTTGTACTAAGGACAAATGGACTCTGTTAAAACTAGTCCTTTTTTAATCCAATGTGGCAGATAATACCACTTGGTCTACCCCCAACTCCTAAGCATCTACTTGAATCCTAGTACTAAAAATGCATTCATGAGACACAAGGCAGAAACTATTTTCTATCTTGATCTGACTTTCATAAAATGGAAAAAAATAAATAAAATAAATAGTCCATGGAAATTGACTCCTCCAGCTTACAAGTATATTCGGTGCATCTCCAATCCTCTTTGAGCAAATTCCCAGTGTAAATCAAATACACAAGTTCTTGAATACACTTTGTATACTATAATAAATATTCAAATTAAATACTTGACACCACCAGATCTCAAACCAAAAAATGATTATCAATGGGTTGCTAGTCCAATTATGCAACAAGAATGCCACATGAGCTTTCCTAAAAACAAAATAAAACATGAGAGTCATGCAATTCATTAAGACACAATGAGAAAACACAAGCTCATGGATATACAACCCAATTAGCCAATAGTCCATAGCTCTGGTTGAACATGTTAAACCCTAGGATATACCCAAAACCACAACACAAGGTCAAATCATAGGAGAACTATCTTTAGAAATAAGATAAATCCAAACACAGAAGTAATAATGCAAAATAATTGAGTTAAACCTAACAAGCTACACCAAGGCAATGCTGCTGCTGCCACCAGGGGGTTTACGAACCCCGCCAAAGTAGTCTCGAGATTCTGCCTTCCCATCAGAAAAAATATTACTGCCACTCATTTCTTGCAGCTTTGCTGAACTCAGTGGTTTCTCAGCAGATGTTGGATGAGCATCTCCCTTGAAAATGTCATTTCCAGTCAGCTCTGCAAATTTCTGGTCAGGAATCTTCTTTGCTGTCTTGATCACAGGTTCTTCGCTAAACATGTCAATGCTCGGACCTCCAGCAGGCTATGTTTAGTAACAGAGATCAACTTGTGTCAGATAGTGAAGCATGGGAACATGCAAATAAATAAGAAAGAATGTCACGGTGCAGAAAAGATCGAAGGAAGAACTTGAGACACGAATGGACAAATCCACAAAAGAAGACAACTAGGTTAGTAGCACAACTGGTAAAGTATTCTTGATCAAAATATAGCCAGGTTCAACCTATAGACTTCTACATAGGTATTCATTTATATTATTTCGGCAATAAGTGAAGTATAGACGATTAAAAACTGGTATGGTGGTTTTTTCAAATTCTCCCAATGCAGACCCTAATATAATGCATTTCAAATTCTCCCATGTGCCATGGAAACACAGCTCAAGATAATGCATTTCTGCAACCACACAATTCACTTACATTAGAAACTTTGACAGATGTGCGTACATTACGTGGTGCAGGTTCTCCAATTTCTATGCTTTCTCTTAATGCCAATGCTCGAGCAGCCAATGGCCGGGGTTGAATTTCAGGAGGTGGGGCAAAGATGTCATGACCACTAAGCTCCTTGCACTTGGCATCAGAAAGCTGCTTCTTCAATTTTGCATCGGACTCACTTTCTAGTGTCCCACTCAACTCACGCTGCTTTGCCACCTCAGGCACTGTGCTAGGTTTCTTCGGAGAAACAGATTCTGCTTCACCAAATGAGATGTGACTGATTCCAGTAACCGCTTGCTGATGACAACTCCAACAATTAGAAGTATACAAAGTTAATTACAAAGCACAACATAGTCTTAGACTCTTCATGCTAAACGAACAGCAAAACAGAGTCAGAGGTCCTATACGGATGATAAATTTTGTAAACAGCAATGGTTCAATATATACCTGGTACACACGCAATCCAGTTTTGCTACTTAGAGCAGGGTTGGCATCGGATTCTAGTGTATCATTTTCTGCATCAGCTGCAAAAATGCCGCTACCAGTAATCTCCTTTAATTTATACCCTGAACAAGGTTTCCTGGAATGTTGCAAAGCTAACTGTTTCAGCAGCACCATGCATAAAAAAGAACTCAACTGATCCATTATCACCATATGAGTGAAAACAGAAGATTGCAAAATGACCTAGTGAAAATTTGACTTGCGCACGGAACAAACCATATAATTTCAGAATCAGGAACAAATTGAACTTAGGTTGCTGATTGCATCAAATCTTGAAGTAATACAAAAAAAGAACATTGATACAAGGTTAAATAAAGACGAGAATAATTTATATTCCATCTCCTGATTGCCGGACCCTCTACTCAATCATATCCCCATTTCGTCACTCTATGCTCCTAAATGGCCATGTGAAAGGGTAGATGGAACAATTAGAGAAGGTTTGTTCCATGTACAGAGAAAACAGATAAAAGGAAAATACATTGTCCACGAACATGAATTGGATATGCCACCAAAGCTATCTGGACAACCAGAACCCACTGCTAAGTTTAGTGGAAATACAACAACATAAAAATAACTCATTTTCAGCATTTGGTGGATCAAGAATTAGGTGATGGGAAAAATTATTTTCTGACTCTTCGAAAGCCAAAATTACCAGGCAAAGCTAAAAAACTAGCATTCTTAATTAAGCTAAAGATTTGAAGCTTAAAATGAAGGGTTTTACTAATTAGAAACCATGCACTTGCTTCTTAAAATAGTAGAGCAGCAACGATCATGTTTGCGTGCAAAACAAACCCTGTTCGTTAAAAAAAAGGATCTTCAGTCGCCATGATCTTCAAAAACTAATGTAGCTCTTCTATACTGAATCAAAAGGATATGTTTTCCAATCCACTTTGATAGATCTACTTGCAACATGAGGTATTACACAGCGTACTAAACTGTCAAATCTTAGACGCAACTAATCAGCAAAGCAAAATACTAATAGAAGTAAACTATTTCTCCCTAAGAGTATCCATACAAATTGATCTCATATCTAGCACATCGAAGAACAAATATAAGATCTGAGCATCCAAACTAAAAAGATCAAGCATTTCAGTTCAACGCATCAGAGAGAGATCAATGGACAAAGCAAAATTTCTGAACTTGAACAGTATGGAAAAACCGTGAGAAAGAAGCAAAATTTCTAAATTTCCAAATAAAAAAAAAAGGGAAAACATAAAAATAGATACAGACAAGAGAAAGAAGCATGACGAGTGTGAAAACCGTGAAGTATACAGACAAATAATAAGAAAAGCTCAACCCAACAAACAAAAAGACAAATTCCCATATTGTCTCTACCAAAGACGACATTTATTGCCTCATGAATTAAGAAAATCACGAGAAAGAATAGGAATTGACAAAAAAGAATGTGTATATGGATACATATATGTATATATAACTAAGCTTTTGTAAAAAAATTTGGCCAGATCTCTCACCTTTTGTTCAAACTCTCAACTTCTTCATCTGTGACCTGACCTCCAAACACCACCTTCCTGATCCCATCCGATGGCTGACATTATTCCACATACAGACACACACAAAAAAAGAGTAAAGTAAACCACTGAAGTCGCAACAAAACAAATTTTCAAATTCAAGAAAATAAGAGAAAGAGAGACAAAGAGAAGAACAAATCTTTGTTTGCTCAGAGAAAAATGAGGTCACCTGGTGAGAACGGGCGGCGGAGCCGGTGGCAGTGGAATCGGCGGGGGGATTTTCCGACCAAGTTAGCAGATCTGCGGTCGATGTGTGAGGCTTCCTCACCGGAGTGCTTCTCTCCATGATTCCTTCCTTTCTTCGCGAAACCAAAATGCTCGGATCAGAAAGGAAAAGAGTGTCGAAATAGTTCTCTTCTCCAACACTCTCTCTCTCTCTCCCTCCCTCTAAAAACTAAAAAGTCACCTTGTGTTTTCTCTCTCCTCACGCAGCCAAAGTCTGAGATCCGTACACCAAAATGACGACGCTGTCCTCCCTTCTCTCTCTCTCTCTCTCTCTCTCTCTGCTGTTGGGAGCTACGACTACTACTACTCTCGCTGCTCCTGTTTGAAAGCCTTCGAGCCCTCGGTACTGAGTAGACTCGGTACCACAATTTGAATTTTAATTCCGCCTAACATTTTTTATTAGGGAACCATGTGCACTCGTTGACATTGAAAAAAAAATAATTCAATTATTAGGCATTTAGATATTATTTCTTTAAAATTTTTCAGTTCCGCCTGCCTCTGTTTAGTTCTATTTCCAAATATGCCCCTAGGTTCTTGGAGTACCCGAACTGCCCCTCTCTCGTGTATCTTCAAATATTTTTGGTCATTATAAAGGTTAAGCTCTAAGTTTCTAACCCAAAATTAAAAGAAGTTACATGGTCCAAATATCACGCTATTTCTTTCTTTGCAATATTCATATATAAAAGAAATCATTTTTCGCAAAGTGATTGATTAAAACTGAGCTTTTATTGTTTGAAAAAGTTCTAAACAAATTATTCATATGGGAACAGAGTTTGGCATAAGTAATGCTATTCATTACATTAATTTGTGCTCTTTCAGTGGAACTGTGACCTATTATTCATTGTATAACACCTCATTCTTGTTACTATAAGAAAAAAAAAAAACCACTTATTCTTTTTCTATACGTTAAAAAACTATCCATTCATACTTAACAAGTATAGTAACAAAATTCTTAAATTTTAAAAATTTCACAAATTTATCCCATATTTTCATCGTACGATTGAATTTCAAATTTATCTCGCATAACTTGATAGTTCTTGAATTTTTCACGAATTTGCTAGATTATCTCTATAATTGTTTCATTTTTTTCCTTATTTTGTAAATTATTCAAGATATTCATAAAATATAAGCTTGTATTTTTAATTTTTTCAATATTTTTTATTTTTATTCAAAATTGATTTTACATTTTTTAGAACTTGTACCAATAATTTTTTAATAACTCCAGCACGGTGAATTATTTTGATACCAAATAATTTGTTAATATGGATTTTGTCATTATGTTCCTTTCTTTCACTAGTTAAAGGTGCAAATTAGCAAACTATTATTGGTGAAGGAACGTGACTCAAACCCACAATCGAGGGTGCATGGAGGCTTATTCTACTGGGCTAATCTTGGTTGTATATTTGTTCATATGAAAAGAAATATTAGAAGCATGACAAAATTATCTTTTAAATTATTCAAAAAAAATTTAAAGGAAACAAAAGATAGGAGGTTTCATTTTGAAAGGGCAATTGAGTCCAGGGAATGTATAAAATTTGTTCATTTGTGTGTTATATAGGGTAGCTGACGTAAGGATGAAGTTTCCGTTACATAAGATGATATACCCTGCTCCTCCTCGGCTACAGAAACAAAAAACGGACTTTCAAATTTTAGATAAATTTAAAAAAGATAATGTTATACAAATAAGTATATTCATACAAAATTTTTATATAAAGTAACGTATTTTAATAAAGATTTTTCATTTCAAATCAAACTCCTATTAAAATGGCTTTTAATAACAAAACAGTCACTATTACATTATTTTGTATAATTTTTTTTGTAAAAATTACATTTTTCATCTAAAAAATAAACTTATAAAAGAAAAGGGAAGAGACCTTATTAATTGTACTATTATTAAAAACACCTCAATTTGGTGAAGCCCTTTCACATTTCTAAATTACTCTTATGGTCAAAACGAATTACTATTTATGTATATTGTCTTCTGATTTTATCACAAAAAGAAACTGGAAAAATCACCAAAAGCCACATCAACATTTTTTAAAACACTTTTGAAACAATTGCTTCATACACGTTGCACTAAACTTATTGCTTCCTCATTCACATTTACTTTTATTTTATTTTTCAAAATTTCTAAACTCTTATTTATATGTAGCATTTAGTATTATAAAAACACAACATCTAAATTTGGCAGAACCTCAATTTGATGCTGTGTCGCTTTTTTTTCCCCATTCTCTTAATTACTCTTAACCACAAGCTAATTTAAAAGCTTTGTTAATTGTAAGATCATATAAGTTTAATAATTTGAAATATCAATACTTTCAAGTTCATTACATAGAGCTTTTTTTTTTTTTTTTTTTCGAGTACATCAGAGTCCCAGAAGAGGGGGAGGCTGATCGAATATGTGACACAAAAGATGGGTCTTATCAAGGGACAAATCGTCGAAATTGTACAAGGAACCTTCTTGTTCCAGGTGTACCATCCTAATATGTTACTATTTCATTTTGCCGGCCGGATATAGAAAATGGGTCGGGTCAAGTTGACCCACAAAGGAATACACATTTGGGTATCATCATTACCAAGCTAGAGGATGCAGGGAAGAAAATATTAAGAAAAGGTGAAATGGGCATAGAAAGGATGGACCCAACACAACGTGTGGGTTGTATAATGATATATGTGTCCCACATTACAGTGCAACAAAAGCTTGGAGCACAACACATGAACACAAGAAACACAAATGGAGAAGATTCCTTAAAGCCATTAAAACACCTTAACCCCTCCTAGCTTTACGAATTCTCATCATTGCCTCCTAATTAACTGAGATTAATGTTGTTATCAATCCTGATATAAACCATTATCTTAATCAATTTGTGGTACAAGCTCTCTCACATTCTCAAAGATAATGCCATGTTAACCAACATTGACCAATGACATGGGTACTTGGGAAGTTTTCAATTTTTTTTTTCAGTTATTTCAAATGAATGTGAGGGTGGCCCCAACAACAAGATTGTAGCTAGGCATTACGGTTCAAAATATGAAAGTCTTTTTGTCCGTATAAGCAAGACTATAGATATTTAGAGGTGTTCATGGCCTGATGGTTGCTAAATCGGCTTATCATTTATAAGGCTTAAATTTTTTTTAGGTCCAATTATATTAAAGCTTGGTCTTGAGAATTTTGTTTAAAGTTCAGTTCGGTCCAATTCAGTCCAAAATATATGTAAAATAATATATTTATTATACATTTTAATATTGTGTGGGTTTAGATTTTATATTATTTAACTTTATTTTTAAAGAAGAAAAATATTTATTAAGAAAATTAGTCACGAGATTTTAACACTTGGCTTTTAATCAATAAAAAACATACAAATCACTTATTTAACATATTATACAAGTTCATTTTGTGCCATAATTTTTTTTATCAAATTTTTTTTGGATTAAATGGGTAGACTTGGACATCTAATTTTTATTTTGAGCTTGCTTAGAATTTAATTTTAAACTAGATGTGCATTATTATATTTATAGGCCCGGACCGGCCTTGCCTTGCCCACCCAATTTTCACCTTTACTTATATTTAACTCTTCTTAGACTCTATAATGACAGAAACCTTGTATATTAGCTATCCTTTATTGCAAATTAAATGTGCCCCTCCATTTTTGTGGAATGGCCGGGGAAGAAGCAACACCCATTTGTTCAACGGTTTTAAAGGGGTAGGATTGGAGTCGCATTCATCGAGAATAGTTTCATGTCTAGGAATTAGTTTCATCAACCTACAATCAATTGGGAAGACTAAGAAAAGGTATGCATTACTTGTTATTGTGCTAAGCCAGCTAAGAGTGGAGGCAGAGAGGACTAATAATCACAGAATTGGAAGAGCAATGAGCCATATGGGGTACTCCAGAAAAGTGTCCTTGAACTCCAGATCACTTATAATAAATACTAGGAGAAGAGAAAAACACTACAAGAAAATAAAAATAGTGGTTTGCAGATTTTGTAAAGCACCTCTTGATAGTTGTTCTAATTCTAACTACTCCTAAGGTCTTTGACTCGATAATTTTTTAATTTGTGTGGGACGAAAAGACTGCACAAATATAGGGATTAGTCGAGACATGCGCAAACTAGTTCGAATACCCGATTAGCAAAAAAAGAAAATATAGCTGCAAAAATACATATCCATAAATGTATGTGTGTTTACACATACACACTTAGCATAAACTTGGTTCAGCAAAAGGATTGAATTGTGAAAACGCCCACCGTGGGGCTCGAACCCACGACCACAAGGTTAAGAGCCTTGCGCTCTACCGACTGAGCTAGACGGGCTTTTGCCCTTTTTTTAAAAAATATTTATACTACTGAAACTTAAAGAAGAGCTACTCCCAAGCTTTGTCGAAGTGCTGCTTCCCGCTATTGTACTGCTTTTCTTTTTTAATTTCATAGAAATTAACATGAAGAGCCGAAGAAGTTTAAATCCAGACGCCATACACCAAATAGTTTTTTAATTCACATGCATGTTCTTGTGAGGGGTTGTTTCAAAGAGAGGAATAGATGTTAGCAACCTTCAGTCCTTCACCACTATTTTACTTCTTGGGAATTCAATACTTGTCCAAGTATTATTAAACGTCTTGTTAACATATGCACATTTTAAGTATTATTTATCTAATTGTATAAATCATAGTTTTCATAATTGAACCGCACATTAAATTAGTAAAGGCATCGATTCACGGTTCATCAGTTCAATCACTGATTTAACCGATTCATCTGTTATTATAATATTAAAACACATTTTATTCATTCACTGAAAGTTAGCTTATATATTATGTATTACAAGAAGTAGACACAGATCTCGTGGTTTGGTGTTTGAACTGTGGAGAAAAAAGTATTGTGGTTAAGTAGTACTGAGTACTCAGTAGTAATTTCTGTTAAATAGTGACACGTGGTGTGTGTACATCAGCAACTTATATTTATGGTAAAGCAAAAAGACTTTGAAGAAAAAATACTAAATGACACAATTTGATAGGGTATTTTTTCAAAAGTTTCTTTACTACACTACAAATTCTGATTGTTGATGTACTCACTTACCACATGTCATCATTTGATAAAGACCGAACACTCAGTACTATCTCATTAGTGTACTATTTTCCAAACCTTGGATGCCTCAATTCTACTTATTTTTTAAAGAAATTTCGTGATTTGGTGGTTGCCAAACTCTAAGATGATGCTTGCCTTCGCGATTTTAAACCTTGGACGCCTCAATTCCTCTTATTTTTTAAGAGGTAACAGTAATGTCACTTGCTGGGCTTTAAAATATCAGAATTTGGCTAAGCACAAAGTGTTGATATTTGTAATATTCTTATTAGTATGGGTGCGAGAGTGGTCGAATTATTGGAAGTCAGTTAATTATTTAATTCACTATTTTGATGTGTAGCAGTTGGGCTTAGATCTCATGACGACGCTGAGTCTGGCCTTGCTTATTTATTAATTGAGACTCAAAGATTGAGATTCATGTGGTATTATTTAGTTCACTATTGTGTCGTGTAGAAGTTGGGCTTAAACCTCATGACTACGCCAAGTCTGGCCCAGCTTATTTATTAAGATTAATTACACCTTTTACCCTTAACCTTATAGTTTACACCTTGTTTCACTTTTAGCTATTGAACTTTTAATTTTGACAAGCATTCCCTTACACTTTTAGTCTAGTGTCAATGTCACATGCTTCGTCTATTATATTGATGGAAAATTATCATGTGACTATCACATGCGCATTTTTCAAGGGCATAAAAAGACAATTTACTATTTTCTACTCTCTCATTTTGTTTCTCTCATCTTATCTCTTTTTACAAGAGCTTGCACAATAAGCTTCCTAATAGTTCTCACCACATTGTTACCCAAAACCATCTTTATCTCCGAGAACTAAACCACCCCATATCTCAGCAATTTGAGCCACAATGTCACCCTACTCCAGGTCAATCCCAAATTGCAAAGCTCCAACATAAGGTTAATCAATTAGCCAGTGATCGACTCTACATCGAAGCACAAGAAGGTTTTAACATCGCCATGCATTATTGTGTACACTTGCGACGACTCCATGCCAATGTATTGGATAAGAGTTAATTGGGATTTGAGTCACAAACTCACTGTACACCGAATTATCGCCTAATTGTAAAGCTCCGACACGAGATCGATCAATTGGCGAGCGATCTACTAATCATTGATGGATGAGAGGGCTTTAACAGAGTTATTAAAAACCAATCTTAGGATTTGGTGGCATGGGAGAGGAGGTGGTGAGGGGACAAATGGGGGAAGGAGTTGCAAAAAGAAGGATTGGTTTTTGACAGTGGAATTGCCTAGTTTGGGTGGCAGCTTGAGGTGGGGGTAGCAAGGAAGGGATGACAGCTGTGGGTAAGAATAAGAGTTGCAAAGAAAAAAGGGGTTGAGGAGGTCATGGTAGATGATGGTCTTTGTGGTGGGTGATTTGTGACCCAAAGTGAGAGAGAGAGAGAGCAATTAGGAAAAATAATCATAATTATAAATTAAAGTTATAATCACCATTATTATTGTTAAAATTTATTAAAATACATTAATATTGATAATATATTAATATTAGAAGTTGTTTGGCAAAAAATTATTGGTCAAAATATCTTTTTATATCCTTTGCTAAATCACACGTTAAGGTGACATTGCTATTTCATTGTAAGTGTGAGAAGTTGACTATCATAATTAAAAGTTTAAGGGCTGAAGTAAAATATGAGATACACTACCACGGTAAAAAGTGTAATTAATCCTATTTATTAATGAGACTCAAAGCGTGACATTCATGTGGTCCTTGCGGAGCCTCGACGAATCAGAGTCACGAAACCTGAACCCCCCATTTGGCCGTTTGGCCGTTTTCTCACACTTTCCTTTCCTCTCCTTCGCAACGAAAACGAAAGAAAATTTTGCAAATTCCGGGCACATGTTCGAACACGTCCTCTACTCATTTCCTTGCAAGAAATATATATATATATATATATATATACGTATATACAATCAGAGAAAACTCTGCGATTCTCTGCTTAAGAGAGAGAGAGAGACAGAGAGTGTGGACACTTGAAAGCACAGTGATCGGTGAGGGTTATGGCAACGGTCACTTTTAGCAGCTGCTCAGCAGTGTTGTTGTTGACACCGGGTCGAATCGGTAACAAGCCGAGACGTTGTTTCTTGAAACCCTGGTTGATTTCCTCAAGATCCTCCGCCTTCAAGCGCGCTTTCACGGCAAACGTGCGTGCCTCTTCAACCGCCTTCGTCGAAACCAAGCCGGTAGTCTTTCCTCTCTCTATATGCAAACCTTTGATTTACGTATGTTAGAAATTTAGATACTTTTTAGAGTTATTTAGATGTTTAATACTGCATAATTAGTGGCTAGTATATTTTATCTGAAAGAGAATGTATGTGTGTATAGATCTTTTCTATTTTGCTAAATGAGAAACAGCAATATTTGTTAATTCTTTTTAGGAGAAACTATGGAAAGTATTTTAGAAAGGGGAAAATTCCCCAAATTTGATCACCATTAGTTCCTTGAATACCCTTTGCCCTCATTCATTGTTGGAGTTTATTTTGCATAGCACAAACTAGCTGATGAATAAGCATCATTGAAGCCAATATTAAGGCCCTTCCTTTTGTAGTAATCAAAGAAAAGTATTGGAGAAGTTGTATACTATAGCATTTGATAAGAAAGTAAAAGATATACCTGGAAACATTAGAGCAGTTTAGGAGAAATTTATAAATTTCACAAAAGAAGCTTATGTTTCAAGTTGTCATAGTGATAATATTTAAAAGAAGAATCCATGAGATGCGCTGGTGTAGAATTCTCACTCTGTCTACAAGATTAGTCCTCTCTTCGGCCTAACCCAAATTAAGTTTCTCTGGAATATCTTGGCGTTGTACCAATTATGGATCAAGTTGAGAATGGTCCTCCCCACGTGTTAGCCTGGTGAGGTGACACCTGACCTCTCAAATAGTTTCACATTTTGCCATCACTCCCCTTCAGGATCGAGCCACATCGGCTGAGCTAACTTATGCAGCACCTTAGGCTCTCAAGGACGATCTCCAAGAGGCACAATGGTCATGCTCTGCCTCCCTTGGCTCAATTGAGCAGGCCTCTACTCAAGAGTGTTCTTGGTCTATGACTAGATATATATGCATATATACATATATATATATATATATATATGTAACTATGTGCAACACATGCCATAGACAAGCCACGCTAGGGATGAGGTATTGAGGTCCTTTTGGCATATACAATATGCTTGGAATAGGATCGGCCACATTCCACATACTTATTGATGTGAAATGATTAGGGATAGCAAAATAAATCAATATCTCGGATTCCCGCCCTACCCCGCTCGTATTGGTACGGGTATGGGGTGATATTAATCGGGACGAGATGGGGTGAGTTTGGGAACAAGGCGCAAAAACCCGCCCCCAACCTAACCCGTCCCGTTTATAAATATATATCTATTTGTATATGTATGTATTTTATTAAAACATGATTATTGTGATTTTTTTCTTATTTTTTCGTAATTTTATCCCTTGCTTTATCCATGATGTGTTTGAAAAAAAACTAAGATAAAGGAAGCAAGGTGGGCCCGTACAGGTTTGGGGAGAGGGGTTATCATGGCGGGGCAGGGATGGAGTAGGGGTCCCCCGACCTAAACCCACTCTGTTGCCATCTCTAGAAATGATAGGAACAGGTTGAAAGTAATGAATTCAAAATGCTAAAGTGAAATTATATATGATGAATAAAACATACCATTAGTTAAATGAACCACTTGGCTGCCTATGTTTTGTAGATTTTTTGTTAGAAGTAATCATGTAACAATGCTGAGGTTGCCATATCTGGCAAGGCCTTGGACCATTAGAGGTGGGTTGGGTGAGAGTTGAGGCGGCCTTATCCCTTAGGAGGAGGAGAGAGAGTAATGGAGATTCTAGAGGAGATGAAATAGATTCTGTAAGATTCTGGAGGAGATGAAATAGATTCTGGAGAAGAGCATTTGTGGGTAATTGCTTTAATGATCACCTTTATCATTAGAAAGGAAAAAAGTTAATTCTTGTAATTTATCGCACAGATGCTCGCATGGACATGTTGGGAGGCCTTGATTTACAGAGAGTGTTATTGCATTTCATTTTAAGTTCTCCATTTATGTTGTTTCTCTTTTCTTGGGTCTGAACATATATATGTGTATGCATTTCTCTTACATGTATTCTTTTGCCTGTAGGATTCAATCTCAGATGCAAAGGAGGTCAGCAGACTCAGCACCAGCCAGAACATTTTAGCTTGTCCCATATGTTATAACCCACTGATTTGGAATGGTGATCCCGTTTTGTCTGTGTATGTTATCTCTATCAAAACTTAGAAGGATGACTTTTTGCTTGTTTGGTTTCTTCTGCTTCATCCTTCATTTATATGGTGATTGATATATTTTCTTACTTTTGATTATTTTATCTTTCTTGCTTAGTGAAGCTGCATGCTAGTCTTCTCCTTTATTTCTTGTTATATTCCTTCTGGATGAATTTCCTGCAGGGATTCTGCACCTCAGTCTAGTTTACAATGCAGCACTTGTAAAAAGGCTTACTTTGGCAATGAAACACATATTGACCTGACAGTAGCTAGTGGGGCCAAGGAGTATGGTGAACCCATGCCGGCTTCCACAGAGTTTTTCAGGTATTTATATACTTTTCTTCGCAATTTTTGCGACCCTAAGTAGCTTTCCTGCACATTTATGGTAAGAGTTGAATGGAGATGGGTTGTTAGATTAGAGCATTGCATGGAGGAAAATGGTTTGCATCTGTTACGTTTCCGCATATCAGGAAGCATCTCTGGAATTACATATACGAAGGTTTAGTGATTGTGGAGGCCATTTCAAGGAAGACTAACATCTACTGTTCACCATAATACTTTCTGATTTCAGGGACATGTCATCTGAAATCAAAGACCTCCTTTGTCCTGCTTTTCCTTTTTTGCAATTCCTGCAATTCTTAACATAGTATGCCTTGGTACTTTTTGACTGCCTAATATATGAAATGAAATGACATAGTAACTTTGGACAAAAGACAACCTTCTGATACGGCAAGAAAAGTATATGCATACTGGGTTGTCCATTCAACATCATAATATCGATTTATGTTATGCTCATAATGTAATTTTTATAAACACTCCTCAAGTTTTAGCTGACTACAAGTAGTTCGCTTGAAGGTTTTTGCTATTGTTCTTGTAACTTCTGTTCAAATTCTGCCAAGTGGCATTGCGTTCTTCCTTTTCAAGAATTCATTTTGATCTTGACATCCCTAAACTAAAGTGGCTTACAATCTCCACAACTAGAATTCTGGTGGCCAGTAATCAATTTCTTCTTTTGACAACCACCTTGTTTGCCCAACATGTAGCTTTTAGCAGCAAAGAACTAGATTGTTCTCTTTAGATAGCCCATGAGTTTCAGCATTGAGATCAGACCATCCGTGGGTGTTTATATCTTTATGACACAATAAAACAGTATACTTTTGGGAGGGCAGAGATGTCATGCAAACTCAATAATTTCATTGCAATTTTCATGAATGCTGATTAAGTTTGATAGCATATACTTGGATCTATCTGTTTCCTTAACACTGTCTGAGTTAGCTTAAGTTCTGGGTTTCAATGAATGAGCTCATCTCTACGTTATTTGGTTGCATATGGTGATGTCTCCATATGATAATACCCATTTCTATGTTGCAACTGGTATATTGAACACGAGAGACTGATTCCATGGGCATCACACATGCCCTGATTAAGTCATGCATTAGGATTGAGGCTGACATTGCGGTAAAAAGGCAACAGAAACTTGACTTTTCACAAAAGGATCCAATATCATAGACATTAGGTACTGTTGTGTTAATAGTTTTGTTAATGCATTCTGTAATATAATTAATAACTTTGATTTACATAAGGCTCCTTCCTGTGCACAGTCAATCTTGGTTCTTCATTTCCATTGCTTCCTACAATAAGTTGTAATTTTTCCTACGTTAACTGCTTTTACATGTAAAAGGTATTATAATTCAGTATTACACAATAAATTTGATTTGCATCCTTTGTATGATGAACGTCATCTTCTCTTTGCAATAGATTTCCTCTGGTATCCTTCCTCTATGAGAGGGGCTGGCGACAAAGTTTTCTATGGGGTGGTTTTCCAGGCGCAGAGAAGGAGGTAACTTTGTTATATATAATTATGTTGAAGAGTTTTATCAAAATTTTATTTGCTACATTGATAAATTATTGTACAGCTTGCTTGTACAGTCTATTGATTAGTTTGTAATACTGATTTATGATTATAAACAGAGGATGTTTGGGTATCCTATGAAAATAATTAACCATTCTATTCTATGTAGTGTTTGAATAAAATTCCATCCTACATAATGTAACCAGCATTGTAGTTTATGCCAAAGCAATAAACGGAGTAAAAGCATTGAAACTTTCCTTTTTGATGAATTCCAAAGTTCTCCCATTTAAATATGTTAAGGTAGTTGCTACCTAAAATATGATCAAGTCATTTTTAATGCTACGTGGACCGTACAGTTATTGTTTGATTTTCGTTGTTGTCCAAAAACGCTCCATCAATAGATATCTTAATCATAATGTATATCTGCTATTGCTGGGATTTAAAGTGAGCTAAATAATATAAAGATGCTGGATTTGACCCATTTATGCATATTGTACTTCCATGATGCTTGAGTCACTAACCATTAATAATGTTTGACTGCAGTTTGAATTAACTAAAGATTACCTTAAGCCAGTCTTAGGTGGCAACATTGTTGACGCAAGTTGTGGCAGTGGGTTGTTTTCAAGACTCTTTGCCAACAGCGGATTGTTTTCCTTTGTTGTTGCTTTGGACTTTTCAGAGAACATGCTGCGGCAATGCTATGAATTTGTTAAGCAGGAGGAGAATTTTCCCAAAAAGTACGGAATCAATTTTCTAATTCAATTGGAGTATTAACATATTAAGATGAACTCGAGCTTGCTGCATGAACTTCTATAAACTAGTGCTTCCAGATTATGATTTGAGATTCTGAGTCTGTGTAACATGTTTTCTTTTTAGGAACTTAATCCTGGTTAGGGCTGACATCTCTAGGCTTCCATTTCCTGCAAGCTCTATAGATGCTGTACATGCTGGTGCTGCTTTGCACTGTTGGCCTTCACCATCAGCAGCTGTAAGCAATTATAAGTTTAATTGTTTTCTTGCTTAGGAAGTCCATGTTACTACTTCAATAGGAATCTGGTGCTACTTGTGTTGGGAATCTTGGATACTATCATGTTAAAAAGTGTCTGATGTGACATATCAAGGTGAGACTGGAAAAGGCATACACAGGTGCTACCTCAAAGGCTCCAGTGATATTTATGTCTCGAATTCATGCATTGATGAGTCACATGTTTCATGTCTTGATATTCCCGTTGTGCTTGATTCTTTACGGTTAGATTCTTGTATAGCTATGTTTTGAGATTTTTTTCCCCATGAGCATGTGTATAATTTGTTTTCACGTAAGGACTTACCACACATGTTTTTACTAAGTTGGGAATCAGACATGAAATTTAGGTGACTGAATTGAAAATTTTCTGTAAGAATAAATTTATGTATAGATTGAAACTAACTCCCATTGTCCCTCCAGCGGTGAAGTGCAGCAGAAATTTACTTCAATCATGAAATTTTGAAAATTATATGTGTGGAAAATGAAGAAATAAATTGCAGAAAGACGAATTTAACATCAAGAGCAAGACTTTGATGGATGCTTTTTAATGTGAAACTTATTATTAGTTCTTGAATAAAAGATCTCATTTTTCATTTTTATGCTTTTTTTAAGCCGCCTTCTTTTTTTTTTTTTTTCTTCTTGTTAAAAGAATCTTCTCTGGAAATCTGAAATTGGCAAGACTTTTTCCATAAATCTCAGGCCTCATTGTCGCCTCTCAGGAGGGCAAAAACTGTGATCTCCCTTTTGGCCTTTTCTATGCAAATTTTGTGTTTCTTCTTATATTGCTCGCTGTATGTAATTCTTTAACTTATCATCTTTGTGTGTAATTCCAAAATGCAAACAATCACTTGACACAAAGGATGTTGCCTTATATTCCAGCTCCCTATTTACTATATGAGAATAAAGTTACAAGTATCGTGCAAATGTTGTTTGGATAGACAAACATGTTACTGCATAAGCATGTGTATGGGCTTGGACATTAGGTGCAAGCCAACCCTGCCAACTTCTTTATGTTGGATATCTCTTTGTTGGCCTGGAATATTCTTCTTTCTACTATGAGCAATTTGAAATATGTACATCTTTGGAATATTCTTCTTTTTTCTGTGTTTGGAAACAATTCATTGAATTGCTTACTGTTGTTGGAGAGAGTAAAAGGTGGGAGCAACGGAAAAAGCTGAAGTCTTTATTCATTCTGCTTAGGTTATGCATGAGGAGATAAGAGGACAGAAACTCTTTGAAAGAGAATTATTTTATTGAATCAAATTGGGCCTAATAGTCAAATATTAAAAAAATTACTTCCTTCCTTTTCAGTGGGAAGTTGTATTCTGAGACATGCTGGTTTTTTGTTCCCTACTTCCATCATCATAGTAGTTATGATATTGCATTACGCAAATTAGAGGAAATTGTATTTTTTAGGTGGAACCAGGGCAAGAACAATGGGATGGCTATAAAGAATCTGTAACAAGCCTTAATCTCGGGTCAGAAGTGGAAATCCATTCTATATATGAAGTCATCGGGGATCTACTTACACAACTAGCATCTAAGCTCTAAGAGTCCTCTTTAATTTTGTTCCTAGCATCTAGGCTTCATAGAAACCTGTTTGACCTTAACTTTTCCCTGCACAAGTCCAAATTATGATTTTGATGTGCAAACTTCTAGGAAGATTCCAATGTAGTATTTAATGCTATTACACTGCCTATGGTTCTAATTTTGTAAGACCTCCAACTAGTGTACTTGCTCTTTAATTTTGTATTTATGGTTTTACAGGTAGCTGAAATAACTCGTGTTTTACGACCTGGAGGTGTTTTTGTTGCTACCACTTACATACTTGACGGTCCTTTTGCATTGGTCCCATTTTTGAGGCCTCTGCGACAGGTAGGTTTTTCCAACTTGGTTCTCATTTGTGTATTCCTCGAGAAAAACAAATCTAGTGGGAATAGTACTAATTCTGTCATGCTTTTTACCTCCTGTGTATTGGACGGGGTAAAGTTTAAACCTGAACGTTTGTAGTTGCTACTACCATACCATTGAATATTTGTTCCCACAACATAAATGGAGCGGGAAAATAAAAAATGAAAAGGTCAAAAGGAGTCAATGAATCCTCATGATTAAAAACTTGTAATTTCTTTTGTTTCTTTTTTGTTATGATGGTTCCTTATCAAGCCCCCATCAAACACTGATTCTATACCCCTTGTCGATGCTATTGGCTACTCTGTGCTAGAGAGCAGACAAGCACTTGCCCAAACGCTGATTTTTCTTCTTTTTTGTCTCCTTTCCAAAAAGAAAATATTTGAACTTCATTTAATTTATTTAATGAGCTTTAGTTAAATGTGTGTAACTTTCACGGGGACCTGTTTATGGCTGATGATGGGTAATTTGTTCTCATTGTAGAATATTGGGCAAATCTCAGGCAGCCACATCTTCCTAGCTGAACGTGAACTAGAAGATCTTTGCAACGCCTGTGGGCTTGTGGGTTTTACATGCACCAGGAATAGACAATTTGTGATGATTTCTGCTACAAAACCGAGCTAAGTGCTGCTGTTCTCCCAATTGTCTCTTATACAATTTTAATTCAAAAGCCACTTTTATATTTAGTGGCTATCAGTAAGGTCCAAGCTTTGTATTTATGGCGTGCAAATCTGTAGAAATAAAACAATTCTGATGTATTGAAAGAGAAATTTGCTGAAATATGCATTATAAACAGATTCTTGTACAGTCATTGGAATATTCTAACGTGTAGATGGTTAATAGTCTTCTTCGACGGTCAAGAGATTCTTACTGAAGAAATTTTGTTTGTTGACTTGGGGTTTTCTTTGAACTTGGTGGAAATTTTGATTGCTCTAAAAACTTTCAGCGTTGAAATCCTCGCTGTAGTTCAACTTTGGAATGACTATATGAAAAAGGAATCCGAGTCCTTAGAATATCGACAGGATCAATTCTATGGGCCTCGTACATGTTTGTTGTGGTCGTCAGGCCATTAAATCACTGCATAATTGGGTCCAGTTGAATGGTGGCAATTTGGTTTGTTATGTTCTCATCTGAGATTAGGTCTGTTAATGAGCTAGGCGGGGTTGAGTTGAGCCGAAAAGTATGTTGTTCAAGATTGATTTGATAATCATATCGAGCTTCAAAACGTGTTTAAACTTTGCTAATTTTCGAGCTTTTAATTTTTTAGTGCATATGAGGCTATCGACCGGAATTCTAACTGAGTTCAACAAATTTTCAAGCTTTATAATATGTTCAAACTTGACATGTTTACATAACAAGTTATTTTGAATAAACTTTTAACGAGCCAAACCAAGCTCGAGTAGCTTGGTTTGTTTCAGCCCTATCTAACATCTTGGTTTGTTTCAGCCCTATCTAACATCTCGTGTAACAATTCTCAAATTAGCCTCAAAGGGTGTCAATGGCAATGAATAGCAGCTCTCCCTTCCAAAGCCAAATCCTAAAATCACTTCCAAACACTTTTCAACACAGATCCAACCCCTTCTCACTCCTCCCTCCCTCCCCCATTAGGGCAAACTAAAGTTGTGAGTATTCGAGATTTGGATTCTCATCAACCATCATTTGCAGGGTGTGGAAAGCAAAAGGGAGACAATTTTATAGCAGAAAAGAAGTGTAAACTTGCTTGCCAGATCCACATACACTTGTGCAATGCTCACTTCGTTCACCTGCCATGAATTATGCAGGTCTTAATGCTGGGTGTAAACTTCGGTTAGCAAACACAAATTTCTCACAACCCTACACACTGTAATGGTCAATACAATGCAAAATTTAGAAACATTCGTGTTCGTATACAAAGAATGGAAGGGTCCTACGATAAACTAAATTGCAATAAAGCTGGTGAAAAAAAAAAAAAAACAAAACAAAACGCTCAAGAAAATCTAATACCCTTCAATTGTTATGGTTGATTATATATCCTGTGCCCGGGTGATCTCCGAGATGGACATTTGGTTCGTGCACATCTTCCGTGTATTTTGATGCCCTCCAAAATTTGCCTCTTTCATCACAAAATGTAATTTTCCTGCACAATTTACACTAACTGATCAGGCAATCAAAGATTTCCAATGACTCAAGCAGCTTCAGTGATGGCAGCTTCGAGAGATCAAGCGGGTTTCTCCTTGTCGGGGACACTATCACCTAAATTGGAGAAGGTCAATTGGCGATAAAGTAACGTCTTCTCATCACTATCATCAAAATCAAGACTGTCTCTCCCTTCATAATCCATTTCAGCAATGCTTTGTTCATCCACATAAAGCTCTTTTGATTCAGAGAAATTAACTTGGGAATGTTGTCCTCTTGCAGGCCAACCATCTGACTCTATATGTTCCATCTCAGATTCTATTAAAGCCTCCATTCGAGCCCTGTCCCTGTCCCTTGGGTAGGTGCAGTAGAGAAAAGAATAGATGACACAACACAGTGCCAATGGAATTCCTATAGCTGTGTATAGTGCCTTAGCGAGTGAAGCAGCATTCCCTCTGTCTGTTGCAATATCTTCAAATCCTTCAGGAATTGGTTCATAACCATAAACATGCTGAGCCAGAATCCCAACTATAGGGGGAGCGAATGATGATAGTACAGACTCCAAAGATCTATCCAAAGCATATATACTTGTTCTTGATTTCTCAGGGACAATCTCTGCAAAAATTGGACTGTCTACACCATTTTGTCAAAATACTCGATTTAAAGACTCAAGTCAATTAACGTATTCTATTCCCAAGGGGGAAAAAAAAGAAATTAAAAAAAAAAGATTGATGGGTTACGTGAAACAACTTAAAATGTGAATTAATCACATCCTTCTGCCACTTGGATTATTGTTCTTTTCCTCTTTATATATGATTACGCCCTTTAGCATCCTAATAATTTGCAACATTATCATGTTTTCTATTCCCATTTGGTTCCGTAATGACTCTATTTAACATGATGAACAGATGTTTATTTCAGTTTCATGAGCCCCATGTCCTTTCCTTTTGATGAGTGGGCATAAGCCACATGACCCTGGTAATTGACGATTCGTTTAATATTATGGACTTAAAGACAATGATTGATAAGAAAAAGGAAAACATAAAGGGTAGATTGAGTCTTTACTTGTTTGTAGCCGGAGCATTCCAAGATATGCAGAAGCCTGTAATGAAGAAGACCCAGCCATGCATTACCGACGTGGAGGGATTGGCGGGTAAACCTAATAGTAATATTGCGGCCAGAGGAATGCCTGATGCTGAGCTTATCTGTGACAGAATAATCCGGCCAGAGTTTGGGAAGCGCCGGGATAATTTATCCCCCATCCTACCTCCGAACAGTCCCCCAAGTGAACCAGCGGCCACAAACATGGCTATAAGAAATGCAGTCTTCTCATGGGAGAAACCAGTAAGTTCCAACCACATGGCAGCAAATGACAAAGCTGACCAGGGAAATGAACCAGTGACACCCTGAGCCACAATAATCTGGAAGGATGGGATCTTCACCACTGATTTGGCTTCCTGAACCAGGTCATTCACTTCTGACCAGAAGGATTTACTTGGAATTTGATTGCTAACCTTAGCACCACAATCTGAAAAGTGTGGATCATTCGCAGAAAGGCGTACTAATATACCCACAATGATGCTGATTATTCCAACAAGATGAAAGGATATTCTCCAACCGGGAATTCCCATGAATGTCACTGGAGCTATCAACAAAGAGAACAGTCCACCAATAAGTGATCCAAGGTTGCTGGTTAGCTGTAGCCATCCAAAAGCCATACCACGGTGGTGGTCATCTGTTGAGTCAGCTACAAGGGACTGAATTGCAGGTGCAACTATTGCAAGGCCAATCCCGTTCAAGGCTCTTGATACGGCCACCTAATCAACAAAACCTGAACAACTTAGATTGAAGATGACCATTTAGAAGTGTTAAATACAAAAAAATATTTCTATATATCACTAGAAACCTGAACTCTTTGTCATTTTCCTTGCTGAACTTGGACTTTAGTAAATTTTTGAAGTCATGAGAATAGCCAATTCCTTTTCCTAGAGCTCAATAACTATCTGAAAAATGGGAAGAGAAAATCCTTGCTCATTCCATGGTCAATTGTCTTCTTGTTTGAATTGGTTGGGGATAAATTGGACAATGCATGAAAATGAAATTATTATAAACTGAGAATCTATTTATAATTATTAATATTAAAAGTGTAAGGTCATTCTGTGATTCCAGATGTGTCACATCCTACAGGGCTTCATTTTTATTAACATTTTTAGTTATCTTGGTGACACTGATTGCCTAATTGTACACGGGCTCCCTACATCATTCATTAGATAAATGCTTTAGCTCATCTTCATTCTCAATCTGTAAATTCTCAGATGCATAATCCTTCGTCAAAGACCAACAAATTTGATATACAATAGAGCCATGACACCGAAAACACCTCTGAGACCAAGAATAAAGCCATGCGCCATATGCCCATTAAGTTGAGGCATTGCCATATAAATATTCCCTAGTTAATATTGAGGATGATCTCTTATCTGCTGTCTTAGTAGAAAACACCGAGAAGCCCCAGGATATGGATATGTCATCTGCTTTTCCCGGTATTCCAGAGCAGGTGATCCATTTCAGGAGGTTCTCCGTCCTATTTAACCTAGTTAGGCGACTCATTTAATTGCAAATTCAACTGCCAAACGTCCTTAAATTATGTGGATTGACACACTGCTGCACCAGCAGAGGGCATCCTTGTTCTCATAAATATTGAGTCTAAAGACAAAGGAAAAATTCTCCAATGACAGCTATATGAAAGGTGTGCTTGTTTGCATGGAACACATAATTCCTTTTTCAAAGACTTGCGTATTCGAACAAAAACATATCTTAGTTATCAAGCTGAACAGAGCCTTGAGAAAGAAAAATAGATGTTTACAATCAAGCATCATTTTTGCACATTCAGAAGACATAGCGAGTAGGGGCATTGCTTTGTGCAATGGTAAAAACTCTAGTTTCGCAAGTGTAAGAACGTAGGTTCGATTTTGAGAACAGCTACTTCAGTCCAATGATGAGAAAGACTAGATCATTATCTAATCTTGCCCTCCATGTAGACATTAGGTAATGTCTTAAATTTTAACATAACTAAAGATGGCATTGCTTCACCACTTATCTAACTAAGTGAATTGTGTGTTTTCTTAAGGATACGCTATATATTGTTTCTTTTAAGGATTTCTCAGAGTGTCTCAAAACATGTTTTCCAAGCATTTTATTTTCCAAATATCTTTAGGTCATCTGAACTTCCTATGTTCTCTACACACTCTCCCGCACAGTTTAAGAGCCTTTAGACTAGAACCCAGAGAAAAAAGGAATAGTCCAAAATTATTGTGCTTACTCTTGTTTTTCTTCTTTTTTATTTTTATTTTTGTCCTCTAAGATTGATTGATAATGGCAGCTTAACCGATAACAACAATGATAGCAAGCTAGTTACCAGCAATTTCGGTAAAATCCAACTGTGCATCACAACGCTCAAGTAGTAAATGGAAGTTCAACATCTCAGATTCCCTTGTGCATTCCAACAAAATCCAATACTACCCAAAATCTAAATCAAAACAGATAATCCAATCCCTCTAATTATCGAATATATGAATTAAGTTTCCATAATTCAAATTAAAACAGGAAGAAGAACGAGAAATTGAAGGTTGAGGAGGCGGAATAGGACCTGGAAGAAGGTAGAGGAGAAGGCGACGAGGAAGGTAGCGGCGGCCCAGAGGAAGGCACCGTAGGCGATTACATGGGCACGGTTGTGGCGCACCGCCAGGTAGGCGGCGAGAGGGTAGCACGACGCCTGCACAATCGACCGGAACAGGGTGAGGGTCCCCAGTCCCGTCGGGTCGGCGTGGAGGGCGGCCCCAACCTCCTTGTAGACCCCCGGTAGAAGAGACTCGTCGGCTTTCTCCATGATCCCCGCCAGGTTCACCAGTATCAGCGTCACCGTCTCCGATCTCATCCTTTGCTTTTTTGTTTCTTTCAACAAACAACAAATTCTAAAAACACACGCTCTAAAACCCTAATCCATGCTCTGTTTTCTCTCTCCCCCAAGATCAGAGGAGAGAGAGAGAGAGAGAAAGAGAGAGAGAGAGAGAGAGAGCTGAGTGAGTCAAAAATGAAAAATCAAAATTGGATTAGAGAGAGGTGCCTGACAAATTATAATCTGCGAACGATTGGGCTCCACCAACAGCACGGACCAATAGAAAGGATGCTGCAGAAGTTGTTCCAGGGTCTCTAGAGAAATTTTGGGAAAGGAGGTGAGAGGATATTGTAGGGAAAATGGTTATTTTGTTTCATTTGGTTTTACAAAATGAAAATAAAAAGGAAGTTAAAAGAAAATAACTCTTGCTCCTTTGAAATTCAAGAAAAAAAAGAAAAAAAAATAATAGAGTAAGAAATAAATAAATAAAAAGAAAAAAATACTTTTTTTTTTTTCCTTTGACTTTTTTTTTGGTCGTTTCCATCCACATTATAAACCAAACATAAAACGGAATAGAAAATTATTATTTTCTCAAGTTCCAACGCATGTTGTTATGCAATGTTATTGGGAAATTTAATTTGTGGAGAGTGCTGACAAAAAAAAGGGAAATGCTAGGAAAGGAAAATTAAGTGAATGGAACTAAATTTATTTATTTATTTGGTTAAGAAAATGAATAGACCGTTTCTAAAATCTTCATTTTTTCATTTTAAAACTTCCCATTTTAAAAGTCAATCAAACTTCCAAACTCAAAAAATAAAATAAAATTCAAGGGGTATTGTCACATGGTGGACTTTTGTTGCCACAACCACCGTAATTTTTAAAAAATGCCATTTCAGAGAGGAAAATTTGTCCGTGAAACCTCTACAGGTGAATTCTTCTTGTAGATGGCTTCTTATATTTTAGATGTGAGTGCAATTTCGGAAGGAAAAAAAATGCAACGAATAAGATAAACTGATTTGGTAAGTCCATATTATGGAAGCAGATGTGGGAAATGATAGTTAAAGCGGAAGCATTAAACAAAACAAAAAAATATAAGAAAAATGAGCAAGAATGAAATGCATAATAAGAATATTAGCAAAAACCTTTCACAAAACAAAATAAAAATTTTTAGAAAACTTAATAAAAACCTATATGAATACTTAAATATATACTTTATAAAGTATAATGAATGTTTAGACAGAACTTTAAGAAAAATAATGTTTAAAAATGAATACTTTATACTTCCAGATAGTTTCCTCAGAGCTCCTTACCAATTTTTGCTTAGCTCCTTTAAAGTGTCTTATCTGAAAAATATACAAAATATTTTTGAAAATTTTAAAATAGTTTTGCACCAGTATAAAAAATGCAATTTTATCAAAACGCATGGTAACTAAAAATCGACATGTGTGTATGTTTTTTTTTTTTGGTTATGATTGAGTGTTCAGACCATTTTGCAAGCACCATAACTAATCTCGAGACCTGATCCCTGTCCCTACATTTGTGTATCTACCTCTATGTTAAGCTTGCTTATGAGGTAGGAAAAGGAACAGCGGTACTGGTTCCAGCCCTGTCAAAAGAGTTTTTTGCAACATAAAATGGAATATGCTATGAGGATAATTTTTTTGTTTTCTTTTTTTTGGGCTGAGTATATGCTATGAGGATGCTATTGGAAGCTCAACTTCCGTAAATACTTTGTAATCGATTTTCTTGTAGATAAATATTATAGATGCAAGAGCTCCAAAGGAATTATTTCATGTGGCTATCCCCCCATGACACAGTTTACCTAATTCATTATATATGAGTTTAACGTGTTTTCACAAATTATCAAATCATAATGTGAATCATATTCATGTAAGGGTCACAGGTGATACATTATTAAATTCTAGGCTTTACAAAAAAAATTTATTTCTTATTTCTGAATTTATGATGAGACTTTAATTTCTAAATTTTGATTTTATTTATTTCTTTATTTTCGTAAGTGTGAGTTGAAAAAAAAATTTAAACAAGACAAAGCTCAAGCCAAGTGTGTTTGACCCTTTTGGAGAAAAATGGAAGGTTGATTTAGGCTGGGCTTGGACAATGGACCTTATAGAGAAGTTGTTGTCCACAAATTTGTGGTCCAATCCAACATATGAATGATACTTGTTATCAGCTGTGACCTTTCCATTCTGCCCATTTGAAGCCCACATCAAAAGAAGACCACTTTCAGGTAACCTTGATTTTCTCAATAATTTTATTCTATAGAGAAGTTTTGCCACCTAATTTTATTTTATAATGAACGTCAGATCAAAGACGAAAAATAAAAAAAAAATTTGTGAAACTTAGGGCTTATTTGATACTTGAGGAAATTTAGGAAAGATAAGGAAAAATTTTCTTTCTTTGTTTGGTTTCTAATCTAGGAGGGTAGAGAAGAGAAAAGAAAGAGAAAATTGTTTTCTTCTCACTTTCCCTCCATTTTCTTTCCTCTTTCTTAGTTAATAGGTATCCTATTATTTTTTCTTTTCTCTTTTCTTTCAATTTCAATGAAGAGAAAGTGATTTTCTTTCACTTTTCTCTTATATTTTTAAAATCAAACAAAAGAAAGAAAATTACTTTTTTTCATTCTTTTCTCTTATTTCTTTTCTCTTTCTTTTTTTTTTTTTTTTCACAAATATCAAACAGATCCTTAGTTTCATAGGCCACCACATCCATTGATGAGAACATTGTGATTAAATCATTTAAGAAATCCACCATTAGTCGCGACTGCACCAACTAATGCTAGACACACACACAAATTGAAAGTGGAATCAAGCCTAACATCAACTGAGGAGTGAGCATCAACCTGACATGCTGTAAATCATTTTCCAAGAACAAAAGTTTTTGCAGTTCTTCAATTGGGTTATGATGATGTCCCCCAAGTCCTATCATCAATATCCAATCAATATTGGTTTTTTTTTTTTTTTTGGTGCTGCAATCAATATTGGTTTCAATATTATTAAAAAGTATAAATGCGCAAGGGTAAGTGTACTATGAGATCAATCTCTTGGAAATGATCATGAGCTCTCTTTTTAGGAGAAAGTTACCTACAGTTGTATCGGTTGAACAGGCGCCGGCTAATGGGTAACAAAGTCCTTTTTTAATAGGTTCACCTAGACAATAAAAAATTACTAACATGCAACATTAATATCCGCATCTTATTAAAACAAATTGCCCTAAGTGAAAATTTATAAAATAACAAGTCCACAAGGGCAAAACAAATGACCATAATTTGTAGGTTTACTCAAGAAATGACATCAAATTTATTTGAAGGGAGAGATAGTGAAGAACCTCATAATATCGAAAAAGAATACGCAGCACACGTGATTTTAATTACGACTTCTATTATAATGTTTATTGTCTGCGTAGTTAATAGATCCTTAATATAGAGATTGAATATTGGTGATAGCAGTTAATATCAATTCATAACTGGATATTTATCTGATGATAACCTTTTCAGCTAGCCAATGAATTGTTGCTCTACGTTTTCAAGATCCGGCTAGCTTTCTTGAAAAACAAATCACACACTAAGGACGAGCTTAAAATTAAATATCAAACTCGCAAAAATAAATTCATCATCCTACTTACATTTCGGTATGAGCCAATCTTTAAACAAAATTTTCAAAATTTTAAACCTGGTCAATAATATAATTAGGTCTTAAAAATTCATAAGTTCCATAAATAATGGACGAGCTTGACTGTACTAGCAAGTCATCGGTTATAGAGTGGACATTAGACGTGCTGGGACTACACTAAAATAAATTTTATCAGTCCTAAAACTAATTTTCAAGCTCACCCAATTAAAAAATTACATCTCAAAACCTGTCCAAACCTTTTTATTTAATTTAAAATTTGTTTAATAAATTATTTTTTTAAAAATAATATAAATAACATAAAATTTAATTACATACATATACTATAAAATATGTATTATTCTAAATTCTTTAGATCAAACTAGAATTCAAATAATATTCTTAAACTCACTTATTAATATAATTGAGCCAAAAAAAAAATTCAAACTTTATAAATTATGAGCGGGTCTATCGGTTAATAACGACCCTAATTCGCTACCCCAACCCAACGCACATAGAGAGGGAGCAAGGAGTCGCCATCGTAATCTATTGCGGGAATCGTGACGGTGGGTTCACTTGTACGGTAGGCGGATTTATCCATATGGCACCGCCCGGGGCTTCTTCTTGGTGGGGTCCATATAAAATTTGGACATTAGCAGAAAGAGAAATGCTAACTTCCATCTCTTTCCCGCGTGGGGATAGCGCCATCCGACCGTACACGTGGATCTCCATTCTTGAAAAGGAGCTCTCTGCACGCTGGACCGTTCCTTTCGGTCGCACGCCCCGTCAGCATGCCTACTGTTGCTATCGTCTTGCTCTGCTTCGCCAATCTGCCATTACTTTCTCGTCTGCTGATTCGGTTCCCATTGAGTGAGTTGGAGCGAGTTGGAACTCACATAAAATTTTTCAAAATAAAATAGTATAAATTATAGAAACTAAACACAACATTAAATTAAAAAAGAAAAAAAAACTATATTATTAATAAAAACATTACTAAGAGATGTTTGAATGTGAGTTTTTTTAACAAATTATGAATTTTTTAAATTACATTTAGTTTTCCGCTTAAAAAAATCACTTTCAAAACTAGTTTAAAATTTAAAAAGTCATTTAAAAAAACAACTTTTTAGAATTAGCTTAAACTTTTATTTTATGATTTTATGATTTTTTTTAAATTGCAATCCAAACATTTCTTAAGCCCTAACATTGACTTCATATCTATTAGGAATGTTTTTATTACAATACATATAAGAACGATATTTAGAGTTTTTTTTATATGATTGGATTGGATTTAGGGTAAAATGACCTAAACTGTAACCAACCTCAAACTCACTTCAAATGATATTTTTCTCTTGAATCTTGATAATTTGCTCCTAACTCATTTATTTAAATTTGCCAATTGTTATTCTTTACCCCGACTGCGGACAAATGTTGTATAAATTGACAAAAACATTCTTATTTGATAGGGAATTGTACCAGGGTAGTTTTGTCATTGTATTAAAATTTGTCTAGATAAAAATAAAATATAAACTATATTGCACTCTTATAAAATCTAGGGTGTATGATGGCCCGGTGGCCCGTGAAATCCGCTTAGTTGAGCCCTATTTATTAGCTTTCCGATTGAAGGCCTAACCTTGAATAAATTTTTGGCCCGATTATTTTAAGGATGGGCACGAGATTAAGATTTTAAGCCTGCATTGACCCGATCCTGCTCGACTTGAATTTATATAAATATGTAACATATTTTGTTACCTTTGTTTGTATATATAAAAAAAACTTAAGCATTTGAACCTGTTGAGGAATTGAACATTTGATCTCTCAATATGAATAAAGACTTTTGTTCGTAAAAGTTATCTATTTGTAATTGTATTCAGGTTGGATGGGTCAGGCCCAGGTTTGGGGCCCATTATAACGCTTAGAGTTGCTCTCGGAGGAATAGGCCTGGCGTCGGGCCAAGACACCGCCCTTAATATAGCGTGGAGCCCAGCTGGACTCATGTCGAGTCCACTCCTAATAAAATCTCGCTGTAAATTCATTTTAACTAAAGAATTAATTTTGTTTTTCTTTCTTGTAAAACAAATCAACATAATGATGTTATAGTTTAATTTTTCATAGTTTCAAGAATAATTGTTTATTTATTATTTATTTATATATCGAGCACTTTGATGCAGAAACATAGTCCCTCATTTTCTCAATGGTTGCTAATAAATAACACAACTATCATCTTTCAATTCAGTACCATTGATGACAAGATGAAAGGAATTAGTGGGAAACATGTGGGGTTCATGAAAATCATACCAGAGCCGCTAAGGGAAGCAAATATAATCTGACCATGTGAGGATGATTTTTCTTTTTTAAATTCTTATTTTTGTGAGATTTAGGTGGAATATTATTCAGTTCAAATCCGCTGCACGCTGTTACTCTCTAAAGGCCCACAGAGAGCTGCCCACCTCAATTTTTAAAAAAATTCAATTTTCACATGCTATTTCAGAAATGTTTCTCAATCCATTTGTCTAAAAATTTATAAATATCCCCTTAAATAGCTGCTTTAAAAACACATTTACATAAAGTACAAGTTAATATACATTAAACATATGAATTATTTTTACAAAATTCTAATGCAGAATTGTTGACTAAAATAATGTGGCATTGGTCTTCTTGAAAATATAAGCACTTTAACAAACATTTTACTTTAAAATGATAAAATTAAGACTTAATCAATCGCTTTGCGGGTAATAGAAGTAAAATAACCAAAATATCCTTACAACATTGTTCGATCTAATTCCAGTTGGCACATTTTCTTAAAGACGGTAAGTCCCTATTTCAATCTGAAAGTTTTCTTTCAAAACTTTTATTCAAAACCTCATTCTTTCAAACTTATTTTCAAAATCACACTTCTAGGATGATCGTAGTCATTCCACGGTTAGGGTTGTTTTAAGAAAGTGTTATATTCAATATGACTATTAAGGTTCAAATTTTGGGTTCAAATCCTAAATTGTTTTTATCAAAACCACGATCTTAAGATGATTTTAGCCATTCCATAGTTAAAGTTGTTCTAAAAAAGTGTAATATTCAATGTGATCATTGTGGTCCATATTTCAAAACCCTATTTGTTTTCAAAATCACAACCCTGAAATGGTTATAATATTTTCATGGTTAGAATTGCATGGTTCTATTTGCATGGTTCTAATCTTTTCAAAATCACAATTCTCTTTGATATTCAAGAAACTTGCAAAAATTCACATCCAAACATCTTTTTAAATTATTTTGTAAATTTACTTCCTAAAAACTCTTTTCAAAGATCTTCTTTCTAAAATTTTTTTGTCTTGAAATCCAAGTCAAGCTTTAGAATCCATGGTTAGAAAACCTTAATTTCTTTCTTAAAATCATGACTTCTTATTTTGCCTTCAATTATAGGTTTTCAAAACTATTTTCTACATCAAATATTAGATTTTTAAAACCACTTTTTCTACCAAATTATAGATCTCCAAATTCAAGATTTTTAAAATTCAACTTTTCCAATTCCATGTCAAATCAAATATTTCAATTTAGGAAACCAAATCAAATTCTTCAATTTTGGAAACAAAATTAAATAATCTATTTTTGAAAATAAAATCCAATCTTCTATTTTAGGAAATAGAAATAAAATCTTTCTTAATTTCAATTGTTCCTAATTTCAAACCTTTCTGAATCTTGACTTTCTAAATTTCAAACTTTCAAATCTTTTTTAATTTTCAAAATTTTAAATCTTTCCTAATTTCAAACTTTCAAATCTTATTTTCAAATTTCAAATTTTTCTAAGTTCAAACCTTTCTTAAAATAAGATATTTCTTGAATGGATCTTTTCAAATTCAAATCTTTCCAAAATCAATTATTTTCTAAAATGGAAACTTTTCTAAAATAAAACTTTTTTAATTTGGCATTTTCCCAAAATGGAACTTTCATATTCTGAAACTTTTCTAATTCAAAACTTTTTAAAATCTAATATTTCCTAAACCCTAACTTTCTAAATTCTTTCAAATCAAATAATTAAGTCAAATCTTTACAAGTCTTTTCTAAATCAAGTGTTCTTAAAATTAAATCAAATCGTTTTTTAATCTTTCTTAAATCCAACTTTCCTAATTCGAAACTCTGTAAAATCAAACTTTTTAAATTCAAATCAAACTTTCTAATTCAATTGCATGGTTTAACCCTAAGTTACCAAAACCCTAAGAGGCCAAACCCTAGTTAAACCCTGACTCTAAAGTTAGGAAGTTTCAACTCTTTTCTAAAATTCTTTTCTAAACCAAGATGGTTTTTAAACTTCAATCTAAGTCAAGATGTTTTTAAAGCTCAACTCAACCTTTTCAAATCAAAATCAATTTCAAATCCTCAAGTTCATTTTCAAATGAAAATCAATTCCAAGTTCGATTTCGAATTAAAGTTCAATTTTCAATCTTCCAATCAAAATTTCAAATCAAACTTTTCAAAGATCTTAAAGTATCTATTTTTAATCAAACCCTTGTTGAGTCAAGGTTGATCCTTGTTGACTCCAGGTTAATTCCCATGTTGATTTTGATGATAACTAAACCTTGTGTTATTTTACTAATGAATCTACTTAGTGTGTAGATTAACAAAGTTCATAACTTAGACTTAAAGTTGAATCTTAAGTCTAATATATGTCAAAGAGAATGCACAACAAGTTCAAGATCATGCAATGAATTCTAAGAGTTATGTAATGAACCAAACAGAGGAATGTCGCCTACCTCTACTTCAAACATATGTTCTACATTCAAAGAGATTGAAGGTGTTCAATTAAAGCTTCTTTCAAGGATGCATAGTTTCAATGAAGATTGATTTGCAAGATAGACTGAAGACTTCATTAGTTGAGGAGGTACAATGTTCAGTTAAAGATGAAGAATGGAGATGTTGTAAATGCCAAAAGAAGATCTCATCAGAATATGCAAAGATAAGTTGAGGAGGTGCAATGCTCAGTTGAAAATGAATTGTTTGTTGAAGAGTTTGAAATTGCTCAAGAGATGATTTCATCTAGTATGCAAAGATCAATTTCAGATTATGTGATTGAAGTTGCTGAGAAGATGGCTCACAATAATTATCTGATCTCTATCTGAAATCCAAGTGAAGAATTCTTCTAAGATGAAAAGGATCAATGAAGACTAGATGTATGAAAAGATTTCATCAGGTCTGCAATGGTCTCACTGAAGTGATCTGTAAAGAAGAAAGAAGAATTGCTATCAAAGAGAGGAAATAAGAATTGAAGCATTGTGAAGCTCTACACAATTGAGGAAGCTTGGCATTGAAGAAGATATTATACAATGAAAGAAGAAGTTTTGCAAATGAAGAAGAAAAGATCAACATTGATCAAATGAAGCTTTGACAGTTTAAGATTCAAGAAGAAGATTAATATCCAATGATTGATTCAATCCAAATTGAATAGAAGTTAACTCTGACGAGTTAAGAAGATTTGATTGATCATCATACCCTAAAGACATACTCCTTGAAGATCTTATACATATGCTAAGATGATCTGAACCATTGGAAGATATAATACAGCAATCTGGGCAATGAGGGGACTCATGGAAATAAGGAGTCGCCTCTTGATCACAGAAGCAAAAAGGCCTGAAGACGAATTGGACAATGAGGGGGCTCATTAAAATGAGGAGTTGCCTTTTGATCACAAAAGCAAAAAGGCCTGGAGACAAATTGGACAATGAGGAGACTCATGGAAATGAAGTGTCGCCTTTTGAACACAGAAGCAAAAAGCCTGGAAACCATATAGATAAAGAGTGGACTCATTGTAATGAAGAGTCGCCTCATGGAGACAGACGCCAAGGCTTGAAGATAATATGATCAATGAGCGGACACATGAAGACGAAGAGTAGCCTCTTGGCAGCAGAAGTAAAATGCTTGAAGATAATATGATCAATGAGCGGACACCTGAAGCTGAAGTGTCGCCTTATGACAGCAGAAGCCAAAGATGTGAAGACAAAATGAACAAAGAGTCGCCTCATCGACATGAAGAGCGGACTCATGAAGTCAGTGAACTATATCTAGTAAATACAAAAACAGAAAGTGTCGACTCCACAGACCTAGAGCCGACTCCTCTGATATAGCAGCTATTTTTCTTAACGTTGTAACGGACTGGATGTGCATTTATAATACCCAACCACCTCTAACGGATGGAATCAATACAAGGGTATATATACAACCTTTCAGCTGTATTTATACAGGGGATTGAAGAAAAAAACAAGATCAACTGACTGAATCACTGATATTCTCTAAATACTTTTCCTGTTTCATTCTTATGAGCTTTGAATGTAAAATTTACTCTTGCTAGATAGTGTTAGTCACTTGTATAGTTTCATACACTTGTAATTGAGAGTTTGAGAATTCTCTTGTGAAAGTAAAACTCTTGTAAGTTTGAGTGGAGCTTAGACAAAACCACTTGGAGATTGAAGAGCTTGGTGAGGAGTTCTTATATAGTGAGCTGAGCACTTTGTCAATCAGTGGCCCATCTTGTAATAGGTGATTACATAGTGGAAGAAGACTTCAAGGAGGTCTTGGGGTGAAGACGTAGACCACGGTTTGTGGTTGAACCTCGGTAAATCTGTGTCTCTCTTCTATTGCTCTGTTTTCTTTGCTTCTACTGATAACATTGCATTGCACATAGATTAATCACTGCTATATTGTTTAGATTAATTTTAATTAATCTTAACTTGTATTAATCTTTGAAAAACCCAATTCACCCCCCTCTTGGGTTGCCTTTTGGACCAACAAGCTTGAGTCCAAGTTACGACTGACCTGATTCCCAATAAAGAGATACGTAGACAACCCTCTTGGGTGCGGTCACAACCTTTTTCAAATCTTCAATTCTTACAATTTTTTTTAAGTTTTCAATTTTCACAATCTTTTTCAAGCCTCAAATCCTTTCTTTATATCTTTTTCTTGCACTTGCATGTCACGCATCATATTAAACTTCTTTTCAAAGTGGATATAATTGGGCATTAAATAATTGAAGATTCTAAATGAGTGAATCTAAGGTGATAAGACATGTAGATACTGCAAAGACGGGATAGAGTGATGATCTTAGGATATATTTTTTATACGTAATCAGCCTTCTGAACCTAGAATCACTGTTTTTGAAAGACAAAAAATGGAGTTATTTTGAAAAAAAGGCTTAAATCTTTTTAAAGGTTGCCAAACAACCTATTTTCTTAAAAACCCTCTCTTGAGGAAGTTTTTCAAAAACCTTTTCAATAACCTTAAGTTTAATCTTCGGATTGCTCTTAGTTTTAGGTGAATTAACTCACCTTAACAAAGTTAGGTGGCGACTTCAAATCTTTTCCAAAAGTCCTTATTCAAATAAATTTCTAATTCAAACCTAACTGCGCTCGTCCTTCTAAAAGGATGAGTTCTAACGAGAGAATAGTGTGTTTTTTCTACTTATATTTTTAAAGTGTAAAAAATCGAGGGACGACATATGATATTACTTTATTCATACATATGAAATGAATTGTCCTATTTTTTATTAGAAATTTTTTTTTTCGTGAGATTGCTCTGGATGAATTTCTTTAACTCGGCCACTACATCAAAGTCCTTTAAACAGCATTCCCTCCTCCACAATATCTTTGGTGAATCTCATTGGAGTTGGACTAATCATTGACACAAAGAAAAAACTCACTACATATTTCCTAACAGCCACCTACTTTTACTTTTCATTCACAATTTTTTTTTTTTTTTGATAATGCTATGTTTAGAACAGTTTACGCTCGTCTCGACTGATGACCTAGCTCACAAACTACTGAACACAAAAATCAAAGAAAAGAAATTAAAACCAAATTGTGTCCAAGCAGTATTGTTATGTTCAAGATAAGAAGTTTAATTTGACTAACTATTATCCATGTAGAATATAAAGTTTATAATATTTATGTGACGGTACCCCGCACAAAGTAAAAAAAAAAAAAAGTTAAATGCCGGAAACCATGTAACCAAAAAATAAAAAAAATTGCATTGAAAGGTCATCTGTGAAGGAGATGGGCTTCAGTTTACGAGTATCATCCCAACTTCACAACCAAAGCAACTAGCTAGAGCCTAGAACTATACCTTCTTTATATTCACCAATCAAAAACCATTCAAGAAAAAAAAAGTCAATGATCCCCACTCCGTGGTGTTTGCCATTTATCTTGTGACCACACTCCATGTGTGCCGTACGTGTACCGACATGTACTCCTAAAACCACGTTTGTTACACTTAAAAGCCAAAATTTTAACTTATTTTTTATTTTTACCTTTATGCTTTGTTAATTAAAATTAAAATTTATTTAATTTTTAATAAGATTTTAGTTTATGCTTACCCATAAAAAAAGAGAAGAATATAAGGCCAAGAAATTTATAGCAGACAGAGACAATTAACCCAAAAAGGAGGACGTGCTAGCTCTAATATCCTATTTTTTTTAATGACAGGTAGCTGTAATACATTTTTAAATCATGTTTAAAAGCCTGTGGAAAACTTAGTTTGACTTTCCTTACAATTTTCCAAAATGACATTCTGCTTATTGCTTAGATTCCCCTGCCTGGAATTTATCTCACGCCATACATAGGAGAGGAAAAGGTAAGAAAGAGGAAAAAAAGAAAAGAAAAATTATATTCAGTTTTGTAAAGAAAATAGAAAAAAAGTGAAGAGGGAGAAAGATTGCTTTAAAATTTTTTTATTTTTTTTATTTTCTTTCTTTTTAGTTAGAATTAACTAAGTAAACATAAAAGAGTGAACAAAATTTTTTTTCTTTTTTTTTTTTTCCTCTCTCAAGTTTCAAGCAGAGTGTAAGGATAATAGTAATAAGGATAATAGTACTAAAAGCAAGGGTTACCAGATGCTTTGAATAAATCAACCCTTCTGGAGCTTAACTACGAAAACAGTTTACGAAGACTACACGTATTCAAACTTGACCTGTAAAATAAAATAAAATTTGAGAAAAAATCCCAAGTTTTGTGGCACCGATCGTTCTTTCCAAGGATGGACTTTTCTCTAGTTGGCTACCTAATATACAGATAGGATAGAGACAGGTCTAAGAGCCAATCTTTTTCATTTCTTGGGTGGTTTTAAGTCACCTCGTATTAAAAATCACTGCTTAGGTATTAGATTAGACAAAATAGGTCACCGTCCTCTTGGCTTTCCTTGTAAATGTAAAATGGTTACAGCCCATAGGATGGGTTTCAGCCTCTGCTCTAATTGGTTAAGGTCCAAACTCTGTCCCTGCGGCATGTGTTGGCAACTGTGGGGTCACACGCTCACTCCCATGGGAACCACTACGGTGCATTTGTGATTTTTACAGTGTCATATATGAACAGTAACTAACATCAATTTAAATGATAAATAGGTCAGATTTAGTGGTAAGTAAGATGAATACCAATAAATCCTAAGAGGTTAACTTGATGTTTAAGAATTAAGGAGTAAGTATCTACTATCTCTAAAGTCTCATGTTCTAAACTTCTTAAATACTACTATTAACTTTTTGGGTAGCACAAATTGGTTCAGGCACTCGATTAACAAAAAAAAAAAAAGATTAGTAAGTAATTTTTTCACCTCTAAATGGTAATTAGTCGAGGTGTGACCCGAACACCTGGTTAACCAAAAAAAAAAAAAAGATCAATAAGTAATTTTTTCACCTCTAAATGGTTAAAAAATTACTTACCACTGGAATTGAATTCACTTACCTTTAGAATTGATCTACTTACTGTTTTGACTATTTTAGTTATTGTTCACAAACCGGTATTGGAAAACCACAAATGTACATAGAGCTTTCCTATTTTCATACATGTGAGATTTCAACCCAGTCTACACGCCTACATTGTACCAAAAATTTGTCAAAAGAACCCTATCTTTTTCTCGATGACTAGAACCCAAAGGGTCTAACACTGCACCAAAAAGTCTAGCCACGAGGTCGTGGTTCTAGTCTTGAAAGACCCACATGCGTCAGCTTGCATTTCAATTCCATCATTGCTTGCGTATAATAACTTGGCACATTTTTAGCATAATCGGATTAATAATGATATACAATTTAGTGGGTAGGAGGCTATAGCTAACAGCAACATATCTTGAAAAGAACAAAGGAATATAAAATTACCTAATGATTATTTATTCTCATAATTTCCTCTCGTCTCATCATTCGAAGAAAAAATCTTAATCTTACACAAAAATAATATAAAAATTTTATTAGAATGATGTGACGCTAATATTATTACAATTAAGAGCCATCTTTGACTTTTGATAAAAATTTTGTTTTAGAGTGAAAATACTCAATTTCATCCAAAGATGTGTGCTTTCATTTCAACCTTGGGCATCAGTATGTGTTTCATAAACCTGGAGGCAAATGTTTTGTATATGTATATGTAGGGTTTTAATTTGTCTTGTTCAGTGTTTGATATATGCTTTCTTTAGAGAGAGTTGAACCAAAAAATATCGGGTTAAAAATTTTTGGAATCACTTTCAAATTAATGGGTGTTCAAGTTGGTTCGGTTCGGGTTGAATTTGGGTTGGGTTGAGTTTAGGTTGGTGGGGAAAAAATAATTTTTTGTGTGAGAAATATTGGGTTGGATTGGGTTAAATTAGAGAAATAAAGACCCAATACTCAAACCGAATATAATTAGGTTGGTCCAAATTCACTTGTTATTCGGATCATCAATTTGGGTCTTTTTAATGCTGGATCGGGTTGCCCTAGTCTGGTCAATTTTTTTTTTTTAAACAGCCCTAACTTGCAGGAATCTGCCCAACATACGAGAGAGAGAGAGAGAGAGAGAGAGAGAGAGAGTTTGCTCTTGCTTTATTCAGTTCAGAACTTTGAGGTCAGTGTCTCTCTCACATGACCCTGAGGACTGAGCTGAACAACTGAGTGAGATGTAGATGGATAGATAGAAGCAACCATCATTGCTAAAAACCAGTTTATTCTCTGGCAAAGGGGCCACCATGATTCCAAAAGAGTGTGTCACATGTCAGTAACATCCTCTCAAAAAGTTCCTCAATCTCCCAAAATCCCATAAATAATTAACTTTTTTACCCTCTTAAGTTTATATGAATAGCATTTTCCTTCTTCAAAACCTAACTCCTCTAATTTTGTATGTATATATATATATATATACATATTTATATATATCACAAGAAATTTGTTGACAAATCAACTCTGATGCATTCAGAGAAACTCATGCGTTAAAGATGCAAGGTTAATGCCAATTTCTTTCTCCATGACTGTCTTGGAAGTATGATTGACTTTCAGGCTGCTAACAGCTTGTTTGCCTTGCCTGTACTAATTAACAAAGTTTCCTGTGGGCTCCCTCATTTTAAGTTCAATTATATGTGGATAAAAGCACTTCACAAACCCCACAAAAATTTGGGTGGACTCTGATTCTGAAGCAAAGAGTCATTTCTTAATATACACATATATGCGTGTGTGTTGTATTTATTTATATGTGTACGTGTGTACTTTTACATTAAAGATGGAGCACAAGCTTATCATATTTAGTATAACATCCATTGATAGAACTGTTTGCTGAAATTTATATAATACTTAAGATGATCCTCTATATATGATAGTTGTAGAATTTATTCCTGGATGTATATAAACAATGACCCTTAAACTGAAGCTTGTTTGGAAGTATTTTTTAATGAATTTTTTTTATTTTGGTTTTTGGCTTTTTACTAGCGGCGTAGATGAGTCAAATAGCTAAATTCAAAAATCCATAAAAACTGTATCCAACAAAGGTGCTGTAGACAATAAGTACAAAAAATTAAGAGAACTTGTAGTGCTCCTTGATCTAGGAGGTAATGACATTTTTTTGTTGGACAATAGAACTCGAATATAGTGTGTTCATCATAGAGGTGAACCAAGTTTGGTATAAAATTTTTGTTTTGAGTAAGAAAAATAAATGCTTTGACTTCTAATAAATCCTAGCTAATAAGTGAATAATCCTACTTTATCTTTGTCTTAGTCTCATCCCATACAGTGATTCTCTCAGTATGTGAAAATGGAAGCCAGCACACCATAGCAGCCAAAACTATGTAAAGCCATGGAAAGTCAGAAAGAGAAAAAACAAATTACGTGTACCAAAAAAAAAAAAAAACTAGTGTAGAACCAAAATTTCGTAATCATTCTATATAGGGATGTTTAATCAAGATCATAAAAGAAGAAAATATGCTATATATGTACATGTAAAACATGCGATAATATGATGCCGAATCTTAACATGAAAAGTGGTGGATTCGGGTTTATTAATCAAGAACACAGGCTGATCAATCATCACCACCATCATAATCATCCTCATTAATCACTGCCTTAAAATCCTCTTCCATCTCCTATATTTCCTCATTGTGAATCCTAATCTGCATAAATTCTAATCCGAAGGACAAATCCAGGAATCAACCGTACCTTCATTCCTTGAGGAAACATTTTCCAAACCCTTCTCAGGATGGAATTCTGATGTAGAAGCCGAGCAGTTCAGCTTATATCCACCAACATTTTGCGACTCACCTCCATTGTTCCCATCGAAAGAACCCAAGTGTTCTTGTCCCCCCTCGGATCTTCCATGACTTGAAAACCCACCAAGATTTGCACTCAAATGTTCATGTCTCATACCCAATTCATCAAGAGGAATTGCTGAACTTTCTTGAGACTTCGAGCCGAAAACCGGCGCATTAATGGGAGACTGTAGGAGATTTTGGAATGAGAGAATTGGGTTTTGCATGGTTAGCATAGTTTGAGGTTGTTTGGGAAGAAGGCCTAGTTCAGAAGGTAGCTGGTAGCTATTTGAAGTTGAAGTGAAAGTATTGGACGGACCAGCAATGGAGGTAGTAATGGTATTGTTAGTAGAAATGGTAGAGTTTAATAGCGAAGAAGACGAAGAGGAGGATCCAAAAGGTGAAGGTTGAACCTTCTGAGCTGACGGCCGAAAAGGGTAAAGAGGTCCAAGTGTTTCTAAATGAGCAGACCTGAAGGCCGAGCCGGGGCCGAAGAGATCAAACCTGCGAGAATACGGCGAGGCCGAAAACGGAGGTGCGGGGATTCCAGTGAACTCTTGCACCATTTGCCGGAAATTCGACGTGTCGGTGGTGAGAACTGTGGTGGGTGCCCGCCGGGAAGCTCTGGTCCGCTTCCTGGAGTTCTTGGCTACGTTGGTTTGATCAGACCTTGGTGTAGTCCTTCCACCACTTCCATCTACTGATTGTAATGGCATGGATGATGAGCTAGGAAATGGGCCCTGACTAGGCCCTTGAGGCCCTAAGAGAGATTGGCTCGATGATGATATTGATGATGACGATAAGCCAGTGAAGTTTCCAAGGTCGGGGAAATTGGGCTCGGATCTCAGTCCTCTAGACCAAACTAAATCGAGATTGTATAGAGTATTGGCATTTGGGTTTGCTGGCGAACGTGAGAAGGCACCGAGATTTTGTGCTGAAGGGTCAAACAAAGTGGTTGGGTGGCTCTGGTGCTGGTGAGAGAGAGGTTGTGGTGGTGGTGGCGGCGGCTGTGGGTGGTTTGAGATTGAGCCAAAGTTGAGTGAAGGATTGAAAAAAGGAGAGATCGCCTCGGCCCGAGAGTCATACTCTTCATCACCACCACTTGAAGATTGCATACTACCACTGTTGCCAGAATCCATAACTTCGAGTAGTTGAGCAAAAAAGTGGAAATGAAAGATCAGAGAAATGGCCTAAACCTGCAGAGAGATGCGTTGCAAAACTCGAAGAGAGAGGAAAAAAAAGCGAATCTGAGAGCACCAATTATGAAATCACTACAGAAGAACCCATCGAGTAAATGGAGAGAAAGAGAGAGATCTTCTAAAACAGCCTTCCAAAAGTACCCATATCTGTAAAGCTCTGATCTACAATGGACTCCTCAATCTCTTCCTTGTCTTCCTCTTGTACAAAAAGTTGAATATGTATGCACCGATCTTAAACTACACACACAGAGAGAGAGAGAGAGAGAGAGAGAGAGAGAGAGAGAGAGAGAGAGAGAGAGAGAGAGAGAGAGAGAGAGTTGTGAAGAGATTTGAAAAGCTTTCTTCTCCTTAGACCCTAAGTGATCTGAAGTAGGGTTCAGGAGAAGCAAAAGAGAGAAACGAGAGGAGAGAATGGGTTATTTAAGCTTTGTGGGTGCTCTAAAAGAGAGGCAGTTTCACCTTACGTTTTCCACTCAGAAAGATCCTCCTCTAGAGATTACAGGGTAGTGGGGTCGCCATTGGAGAGTAGGGAAAGAGCTGCCGGTAGGTGGCAACGGGTCAAACTCAAATAGCAACAACCATCACCACCACCCAAATCACCCTCCACCACCGTCTAAACTACCATCATTTTTTTATGAAATTATTTTTCAAAAAAAATGACAAATTCTCTACCTCAAACCTTTGACCTAGTCTTAATTATAGTTTTAATAAATACTATATATATATACCCATGCTATAATAATTGAGCAACATCAGATATTTTTTTAATGCTTTTCATTATTCTTTGTTGAACTTCTTACGTATGTCATACGGATCATTCACATTAGGTTTGTGTACACTATGTACATAAATGTTTTTATATTACTCCATAATCTTCACATGATCTTTGATATCTTTAAATACTTCTATCCAAACGGCTCCTTAACATTTTTCTGAAATGAACCTTTAAAGAAATGTTTGGATAGATAAGATTAGTTCAACCATATTCTAGTTCGCTGCAACCATCAAAAATTGAGGAATAAATAAATTAACATCCCCTTTTTTTTTTTAAAAAAGAAACCAAAGTCTTAGATAAGAGACTCCTATCTCTGAATTAAAAAAAAATACATGCATGAATATATAAGTGTATACGCATGAATTAAATATACCATATATAAAAATTGAGGAATAAATAAATTAACATCCCCTTTTTTTTTTTTAAAAAAGAAACCAAAGTCTTAGATAAGAGACTCCTATCTCTGAATTAAAAAAAAATACATGCATGAATATATAAATTAATATATATCTATATATATAGATATAGATTTTCCTTTTTCTTAGGAGTGTATACGTCTTTGTCATGGTGAAGTGGTACTATATTCCCTCTTCGATATGCAAATTGGCCAACCCTACAAATCAAATCTCAACCTTCAAAGATCCGAATTCTCTCGCGTCTTTCACGTCTACACGGAATATAATTTAAATAACTTGCAGTCACAAACAATTGAGCCAGTTTTGGTGGCTTCCATTAGTATTTTAAATACCGATCCTTCTTCTAGGAGTTAGCCAGTTTTTGTTTTATGTGGTAGACAACTTTATTAAAAGAATTTAACAATGGAGTTTGAACCAAAAGAGTGACCTAATTTGGTAAGAGTTTGGTGGTGGTGGTGGTGTTGTCTTGCTAAATACATTAGATTGAATCTTCTACATTATTATGATTTTACATGTAAGGGAAAAGGCTAATGATACTACGATTGTATTTATATGGAGGGATACGGCGGTGGAGTGGACTAGTAATCCTGTGTTTGATATTAACTCGCGTTTGGTTGTTGGGATAAGCAATTTGGATGAAACCTTTTAGTTTATATACCTAGCTAGGATTAATGATTCCATTGGATTAGGATAAGAAATTTAGGAATTCGGATCGGAAGCGAAATTACAAAGTTTCTTTATGCTAGATTTGTAATTATAAAATTCCTTATCCTCCTTATCTCAGTAAAACAGTTTTGGCCTATGAATTTTAATGGTAAATATACAATCCAATTGATCTCCAAATTATAATTTCAAGTGTTGGATAATCAATCGGGAAATGAAAAAGAAGTAACAAGTTAGATGTTTCACAAGCAACTACAAATTATTTTGGGTTTGTTTTATGTAGCTTCTTGTAATTAGATGTCCTTCATCAGAAAGGATTTTTTAAGAAGGATTTCTTAAAGCGGACTTTCAACAGAATATATACGAACGTTTGGTGAATTTTTATGTTGTAAATATAAAAAAGACTTCAAGTCATAATTATAGATTGGGATATGTAAGTATTGTAATACAAAAGGGTATGATAGCCAGTTTGTGAAAAAAATTAAGAATAATTTGGAAAAAGTTAAAAAGAAAAATCAATTAAATAGGAAACTAACTTTGCAAGAAGTGAGCCTTTTGGGAAGCCAATTTGAAATAAGTTTTTGGAAGCTATGACTTATGGTGGAAGCACTTCTAATAATTTTACAAAGAAAAATGTTATAGTCATTGATTTTTTTTATCGAATTATCATCACGGATAGACATGAGTGAGTAAATTTCACATTTATTGAATAATGTATATTCCACTACCTCATATTTATCTGTAATAATAATTCGATAAAAAATACCGTAGCATTGCTCTTTCACAAAACACTAAACAAAATTTTCAATGGACTTTGGTGGCTGACAAGGACTTTGAAAAGCTCGCCAAACGTTATCTTATTTGCACAAATCGCTTTGATGTAAGCCATAAGCATTTGGGCCCACTAAAGGTGGAGCCCACTTGTTTTGATGAAATGGGAATGGCTCTGGGCTGTCCAGCACAGAGAGTAAAGCCCAACAGTGCATTTGCATATTGATAAGGAGACATGACCAAGGCCCACAATGACACATGTGCTCTTGTTGGGTGACAGTTCATAGCAAATTATTTTACAGATCTGTATAGGTGTATCTTTTTTCTGAGCCCACATCAAGGGCTTTGAGTAGCCATCTAGGCCCAACTTCGCCCAGCCCAGGGGACAATTATGCAGAATTGAACAATTATAGACAATATTGAATGGGGACACATGTGCTCTTGCTGGGTGATAGTTCATAGCAAATTATTTTACAGATCTGTATAGGTGTATCTTTTTTCTGAGCCCACATCAAGGGCTTTGAGTAGCCATCTAGGCCCAACTTGGCCCAGCCCAGGGGACAATTATGCAGAATTGAACAATTATAGACAATATTGAATTGGACAATTATGCAGAGTGAGTGAAGTTGTTTTCCTTCGACATCCATGAAATGTGGATTATCATTTGAATGGGACCAATTGGTCAGTTATCAACCAGAAAGTTGACCATAAGGGTAGGCTTAGCGGTTGGCTAGTCCTCACCCTAAATATGAAGTCTCAAGTTGAAATTCTTTTGCGCACTCAAGTGGCTAGCCATCCGCCGGCTCTAGAAAATAGTCGGGTCGACAGTGTAATTCGTCCTCCCATGCTAGGTGTGTCTGGATTCACCCACTTAGCAAAGAAAAGATCCACTATATTATGAGAGCTGAAGGAAGGATAATGCAGTAGTTCAAGAAGACTGATAATTTTTCTCTGATTTGATGTCTCTTTTGTTGAGTGGCAAAAGGGGTGCCTTATGAGTTGAAGACTAAATTATGACTCGTGTTTTAGATTCAGTGGTTGGAATGAGAGCTATTTAAAGGAGACAGAAGGCTCTAATTTAATCTACTAAAAAAAAGCCATATTTTAAAAGCTTAATCTTAGGGCGCCTAAAAAAGTCACCACATTCAATTCCCGATTTGATTTGGATAATTGTACACCTTAATTTCATTTGAAAAAAAAAAAAAGAACCAATCATTCAAATTAATTTTCATTATGGCAGACATATCAACTGGTGTCTTGAGCTTAGTGGTAAATTTGAAAACTACAATAGAATGGATGCAAAGATTTGGACCCAATTTACTATAAAATATGTGCATACATATATAGACATATATATATATACACATATTAATTCCTCCCGAAGATATAAGCTTAGTATGTGGATGAAGTGCATGAATGGAGGAGTGTGCTGAGCAACACAGAATGTTCTTTCACTGGTGGGTATATCCCAAATATGAAGCAAAGCCTAAGTGACCCGCCATGCTTACTTTCAAAGCTTGTAGTAGCTTTCAAACTTCAAAGTTTTATTTGGTTCACATTGGATCACGTGAGCACCTATCTCTCCTTTACGTATAATTCACGTGCGACGCTTTCCTCGCTCTATACGTATTAACTTTCACCTCTTATGAGCCTTGCACTTCAAGCCAGCCCATAATGCCAAAATCACACCTCATCCTTCTTTTTTGAGGTCTCTAACGTCAAGAAGAAGCTGCTTGGAGAAGAATCTGTGGAGCTTGATAACGAAGAAAAATCAGCCCCCACACGCCTTTATTAGGTCACCTAGTCCTTAGAATTTTTCTGGGTCTTGCCAGACTTTATCATTGGGGCCATATTACGCCCAGATAGCCGGCTATAATACAATATCCCAGGGTCTGCTGCATTGTATATCCTCTACAAAGTCTAGGTCCAACCTACCCACCGGTCTACTTCTATTATACTTCTGAAATTTGTGCTCAGAATGGTTGGTTGAGTTATACGCAGCTGGAATCTGCAGTTGTAATTGATAGAAGTTGAGAGCAAGCGAGCTAGGATTTCTTGATATTAAGAGTAAACAATAAAAAATATAATAGGAGGTTTATGTAGCCAAAATACAAAACACACTAAGACAAAATATCTAATAATCTAATAGTAATAACTATCCGCTCTTATCTCAACAGTTATGTGTTCAAATCTGTTTGTGGTAATAGTTGCCTGAATCAGATACTGTTGAGAAGGGACTTAATATAAACTTGCATTTCGGTAAGATTGTGATGACGGACTTACTCTCCCCAGAATTATTAGTTATGGCTCAATCCAAATATTTTGCAATAGATGAGAACTCCTATAATCACACTTAAGGGAGATTGTTACGCTGGTTGTACATTTATACCTTTTTACTTAGCAACAAAAAAAAAAAAGAGAGTTACTAAATAGCAATAATACAGGTTTTTCCTAACAACTTAAAACTTGTGGGACAAGCATGGCATTCAAACTCTGCGTTGAAGTCGTTGTGCATTGTATTCTAATTGTGTTCGTGCTGTTCTGTTTATTTGTATCTCTAGGTGTGAGACAGTCGAATGAGAGGGGCCACTTAGTTGGCATTAGAATTGTATCCCAGTCCCAATTCTAAGATTGCAGCGTTCAGCATATGTTATCACGTACGTTCCTAGAATAATGCCACACCCTTTACATCGCAACGAAATATTTGAAGTGTCAAGGAAGCTTATTAGCCCATGACACTAAGGTTGTGTTTGATACTTGAGGAGAGAGAGAAATAAAAAGATTATTCCTCTACATTTTTTTTTAAAAATAAAATATGGAGAGAATTTAATTTTTTTCTTTTATTTCTCTCATCCTTTTTTTTCATTTTCCTTTCATGAGTATCAAACACACCTTAAAGTTTGTAGGTTGGCTGACCGCTTCTGTGCCGCAGGATGAGCATGAAATGGATGGACCTTCATAATGTTGTATCATGTATATCTGCATCATGGTTTGACATCCATGATTAAGTCTAAGATCAATCACATACAAATTATGTCCTGTAAATTTTATTTATCTTTTTATAATTCACTTCGTCTCAAGAATTGTAAAGAATATGCAAATTCGGCTGACGGGTTTCTCAAAGCAGCTCTACAACTGGAGAGCAACCAAAGATTTTGTCTTAACAAATTATTGCACAGTGCATTCAAGATCTGGACCTTTTACAAACCATTTATCAAATCGAGACGACTTCGATCAGATCAAACTCAGATGCAACAAGCACATTCGGCCCTGAATTTGGATCTATCTCAAGTGTTCATATCACATCTATTAAAATGCGTAGTTAAGGATTGGGTTCCTGGATTAGCGCGTGAATATTCTTGCCAAATTACTAAATAGCATCTCATTCACTATAACATCCAAAACATCCAAACTATTAGAAGACTGGATCAATGTATAATATCCAAAATTTTCCAATTCGTGATGATAGGTTAAGTAGCCAGTCAATGGTGCCGTCCAGAGCAAGCTGGCTCAATTTTGTTTTAGGACAGTGATAAGTTGTCGAGGCGGCTAGAGCCGGCAGTCCCGGCACCGACGAGTTAAAAGCCATAAGCAATATAAATGATGAAGTTCTAGTAGTAGAGAGAGAGAGAGAGAGAGAGAGAGAGAGAGAGAGAGAGAGAGAGAGAGTCTCCAACAAGAAGTCCCTTTTACCAGAGTGGTCCAAATGAGAACACCATAACATGAAAAAAATTCTAGTCGTCAGATAGCATTGAGTATTTGGTACTTATTCCTATCAAATAATAACATGTGGAATGTGAATATACCATTAACCTGAGTTTATGAGATAGTGAGAAGACTTTTAAGAAAACAGTCTATCAGATTTTGTCATATGTTATTTTTCTTTAAAAATTTCTCTACTATATCACAAATGTATGTTGCTGATGTATTTACATAGCATATATTATTATTTAATAGGGAATACTATTGAGTACTTAGTATTACCTGATTACTGTAATATTTTCCAAATAACATAAACCAGACCAAAGACAATCCACAAAACCCACTAGCTTCCTCACAAAATTTGACTGCCTCAAACAGATAGATTTCGTCGCCATTTCATTACAAAATTTCTAGCTTGTTGATAGAACATTAGTTATTCACTAATGCTACAAAACCGAATTCTTCTTTGTTTTTAAACTTCTTTAGAAATGGTTGTATGTGCCTTGCTCAGCACTCATCACATATTACGCGTGCACTGATCCTAATTAATCTCAGAAAGTTAGATCAATTTTCTCCAAACAGAGATATCTTTGGAGGAGTAATGTACTAAGCTAGTTGTCACTTTGGACTCTAGGACTCTAAAAGTCCAAATCTGCAAAAGAAATAAAGTGGGTTACTTGGCAGCCACTCTAGGGGGGACTTAGCATGTGTAAGTACAAACCTTCCTTGGAGTAGCCCTGTTATATTAGATCCTTCGTAGTCAAGCTATTTCTTGATTTTTCTTTCTTTTTAGATTCTTTTATTCACTGATTGGGATTCAAACTTTGTTTTCTTATTAAATCGTCTTCTCTTGGTACATATATTCTTCCAAGTTCAGACCATATAAAACATAGGATAGCTAGTGTTTATTGGAACATTCTCAAATTTGTTGGGTTGGATACAACTCATCAGTCTCCTCTACGAGAGGCATTTGAAATTTCAGAGAGAGAGAGAGAGAGAGAGAGAGAGAGAGAGATTCATGGCAGAAACAGTGAAGTATCCAGCAGAGAATGTGTTTGGTTGTGGCTTCATGAGTGCCATTTTCAGGCCACGAAGAGCATCCGGGAAGCCACTTCCACCAAACAGCAACAACACCTCAGCCAAGTTTCCAAGGTCCCCCAATGTTAAGAGTTGGCAAGGTGGCTCCGGTGAGGCACCATTTCTTGGCTCTGCCAAATCCGCCGTCTTGGCCAGTTCAAGTTCCGGTCATCAAAATCAAAGCAGAAGACCTTCAGATGCCACAATAATCTCAACATCATCATCCAAGAGTTCATGCCTGAGGAAGGCCTCACAAGTCCCAGAATCAGCAGAATGTAGAAGGCTAAGGAGGGAGCCAACTTTCATTTCAACCGAGCTGAGCCTGACCGTCAGTGACCGCCGGCTTTCCGATGCAAGCGGAACACTTTACCGAGCTTCCTCGGGCAATATAATGCTTTTAGGCCACCTGGGTAACCTGAAGCAACAGGGGACCAAGAATTCATCAGCTCATCATAAAACTGTCCGAGAGACTCTAATCACGGGCAACATTATGAGGAAGCCGAGTGGGAAAAACCAACAATTTCAGAACATGTTTGGTGGATTGATGAACAAATTAGACCCTGAAATACTGAAGTCCGCGGGAAATGACAAGTACAAGCAGGGCAGATTTGAAGAGGCCTTGGCCTTGTACAATCAAGCAATTGCTCTTGATTCAAATAAGGCATCATACCATAGCAACAAAAGTGCTGCTTTGATTGGTTTAGGCCGTTTGATGGAGGCAGTGTTTGAGTGCAGAGAGGCCACTCGGATTGAGCCTTCTTATCGCAGAGCTCATCATCGACTGGCAACACTATATCTCAGGTATATATATAATCTAATGAATTGAAAAAGACCAAATTTTACTGAAGAATCTATAGATGTTTATTTTGTTTCATAGATTGGGAGAAGCAGAGAAAGCAATGCATCACTACAGACAAGCAGGCCCCAAGGCTGACTCTGAGGACATTGCCAAAGCTCAAGCTCTGAAAACCCACCTCACCAGGTGCACCAAGGCTACAGAGCTGAGAGACTGGAACTCTTTGCTGAAGGACAGCCAGTCTGCAATATCCTCTGGTGCTGATTCAGCTCCACAGGTCAGCTACCTCAGTACTGTTGGTGTGTATCTAGATTCTGTAGAGTCTATACAAATGGGTTGTGTATGTGAGTTTCCTAATTGTATAAAAATTGTAGTTATTTTTGTAGTTTTATATATTAGGAAACATATATTCCTAATTGTGAGGGGACTAGTATTTTTAGGGTTCGTCTATAAATAAAGAACTTATGAGAATTTTAGGATTGACTTTTGTGTGCCCTAAGAGAGGCTTGTAGAGCTCAAAGGGAGGCTTGTAGAGAAATCGGAGGGAGAGGCTGAAGTGGATGGCTTCAAGGCTTGGATAGTTTTGAGCAGTTGAGACTGAGTTATTAGTATCCATTTAGATATTTTGTAATTGTCTCAAACCTATAACATCTGTTTATAGTAGATTGTTTTCTCGCTAATTTAAACGTCGGTAAATTAGTCCCGAGTCATATTAGTTCTTTGTGTTATGTTTCTCTTTAATTTGTGGTGTGAATCGTGATAAGCTTCTAGATATGTTTGCGCTTATGTTAAATCGCAGTAAGTACAATCCATTATTTCTGTGTTTAATTGATGGCCTTCCATGCTTACACTCATCATTCCTACGTTTCAATTTCTTTTTTCTTTTTTTTTTTTTTTCATGAAGATCCATGCTATGCAAGTTGATGCATTGTTGAAGCTCCATAGGCACCAAGAGGCATACGACATATTTCAGAGAGGACCAGATTTGGATATTGATTCTTCTAGCCGGTTCTTTGGCCCGGCCTGTGGTGCTTATCTGTTAACAATTCGAGCACAAGTTTTCATGGTTGCTGGCAGGTTTGAGGATGCTCTAGCTGCTGCTCGGCAGGCAGCTCGACTTGATTCAAGCAGCGAGGTAAATGCAGTAGTGAAGAAATTTCAGGCCATGGCATTTGCTCGTTCAAATGGTAACCGGCTCTTCATGGCATCAAAATTCTCGGAGGCATCTGTCGCATATAGTGAAGGACTAGAACGCAACCCGTATAACCCAATTTTGCTATGCAACAGAGCAGCTTGTCGAGCTAAGTTAGGCCAATTTGAGAAAGCAGCAGAAGATTGCACTGCAGCGCTTAATGTGCGGCCTTCTTACAGCAAGGCCAGGCTGCGAAGGGCCAACTGCAATGCCAGGGTGACTCACTGAACTTCTACTTCTACCACATGCTAGCTCCTTTATATGTTTTGACTGATAATTTGTTTGCTTGATCAGCTCGAAAGATGGGAGGCTGCAATTCAGGACTATGAAATGTTGGTACAAGAAACTCCAGGAGATGAGGAGATGGGCAAGGCCTTGTTTGAGGCCCAAGTTCAGCTCAAGAAACAGCGCTGTGAAGACACCAAGGACATGAAGTTTGGTTCTGATTTGGTCTTCAATTGATCATCTCCAGAAACGAACGCCAAATATTTCATAACTTGACTGAATGAAATTGTGCAGCAGCAGCTAAATCAGAACATGGACACTTGGACAGTACCAACACTGAGAACTATTTACACGTGCACCTACAGAAAGAGAAACCATTTTCTTTTCCTTTGAAGAAAAAAGCCCACCAGAGGAAATTAGAGAATCAAAAGAAAATGAAGTCTGCGAATGCATGGCACCATGGACAAAATTACCATGGAAATTGGTGGAGACTTCTTTGTTTTGATTACAGAATATCTGCACAGTACTTTGTTCTCCCTATTCCAATATTTCTTTCTCAGCATTTCTTAGCAAAAAAATTGAAAACAGCTAGTGGATTGCTTGTTTATAAGAGAAATTGCTTAGTGGGTTGGTTAGATAAAGTGCACTGATTATACTTCTTGTTGTGGGCATGAGACTGGTCGGTGTGGATTTTCTTTAAAATCTCTTTATATACTTGTTTAGGTACTGGTACAAGATTCCTTGAGCGCCCACAACACCCCCCCTTTAAACATGATTTTGTTCATGATCATTGGCTCTGTACTATCTTATTCACTGGTAATATCATGGTCTAGGTGGTGCGACTCTGTATTGAAGAATTTTCTTGAGTTTTACGTATTTGCACTGTCTCTTACAATTTTAAGCCTTACAATTAGTCAATCAAATACAATTTTAAAGTAATAATTTGCATCTGATCCCTCTCTATTTCAAAATGCATGATTTCAAAATTTGAGCATCCTAGCCATCTCATAAATGCCATTTTCTACAGACTTGAGAAAATGGGAGCAGGATTACCCTAATTTTAGGACTCAAATCAAATTGTTGGAAAGAGAGATGAGTAGACAAAATCATCAACCATTATTACAACTTTACAAGCAACAAACACTTTTTCCTCGCCATGATTTCCTTCATGGAATTTCTGGGAGGCAAAATGGGGGTGGGGGGGAGGAGGAGCGGGAGAAGAGTCTCCGTGACCATCTGAAATACTTCATGTTGCATCAAAGTTTAACTTAAGAAAGCTCCTACTCTTTGTTTTCACTTTCTCAATTCTCACTGCTGCATTATGCTAGCCATGACGGCCAGCGCTTTAGAATATACAATACACATAAGGGATAATTACAACAACAATCAATAAATTATGATTCAATATCACTAAATTCCTTGAACTCTAAAACGTAACACATTGACTCCATAATCTACCAATTTGTATCAGTAAACACATTCTATTGTCATGAAAATTTGTCAATATAGGGGCAATCTAAGGGCATTTCAGTTATGAGACAATTATAAAAAAATGTCAATTTAAGTATAAAATCATACTTTTGTGAATATGTATAATTCACATAACAAATTTTTTTTCATCTATTTTCTTAACAAATTTCTAATATAGTGATAACAAAAGGTGTTAATTAACACAAATTAATAGTTCAAGTTACGTTTTAGAGTTTAAGGGAATTTAGTGATAGTACGTGATAGTGTATGGGATGCTGTTGTAATTAACCCAACAAATAAAGAATAAACTGACTACAAAGCTGACACAACAGCTCGTGATTTAGATCAATGGACTTATTCTATTATGATGTCTAGCTATCCTCAATCAATTTCCAGTATTCATTATCCTTCGCCTTCTTCAGGAGCTTTCTATACTTGCATTCTTTGTTTTTGTTTTTGCGGAGTCTTATGCTTGCATTCACAGTGATTTAAACACAATTCTCTCAAGAGAATCTGTTCTTAATGTCTCATTTGCTGAGATGGAATTGGGACCTGGGAGTTGTGTAATTCAAGGCCTAAATCCAATTCTTTTGGATCAACAATATGAAATTGGATAAACTTCTATGGATCTTAAAATTACACAAAAAGATTTGCATATATAGGAAGACAAGATTTTGAAGATCTCATAACGTTAAAAAGCTATTTAAATCTGTTGGTAGGCACATGAACACCCCATCCCACAATTATCAAGGCAGGTGGAAATGATAAATTTATTCTAAATCTAATCATTCTTTCAATTGGGGAACCCAAATCAACTATTAAACACCCCAGAAAGGTCTGAGAGATCAGAGATGCATGTAAATTTATCACATCAAAAGCACAACCGTGCTGCATCTCCAAGTTCAAGAAGCACTAAAAATCACAGAAAATGTAATTGCTGATGCATACGTACATATGTATAGGTTTCTGGAATTGAGATTTGAGAAAAAAAAACATGGTCCATTTAGAAATCACAATATATACATAGCAGCAAAAATCTTTTCAAGGAAAGACTAGCTGTACACTTATACATTTCCTTATCAGAGCACAATTACGGTAACAAAATGTAAGCTACAGAAGAAAGAAGAAAAAAGAAAAAAAGAAAGAAAAGAAGAAAAGAGTAGCGTGATTAGGATTTCTCACACAACTCAGAACATTAATACATGTAAAAGCAAAAAATAAGAAAAGATTAAAAATCAAATACTATGGAGAGAAAATTTAAGAGTGACAAGGAAATTTGGATTAGACAAAAGGGGCAGAACAGCAATAACCTTGATTTGATCATTTATGTATGGATTATCTCTTCCAACTTCGACTTCTTGACAATGGATCTCTCATACCACCACCAACCCAAGTTTCCTTTGCAATATCAGATGAAAGTTTGTAGAAATCAGTGTCATATCTCATCACCACTGCCAAGCTCGCTCTTCTCTTCTCTTCGTCCATTGCCAATTTTGCTTTCTTTTCTTCTTCCTCCTCCTCTGCTCTCTCCTGATTTTCGTCTTCATCTTTTTCTTCTTCTTCTTCATCTTCTTCTTCTCTCTCCTCTAGCCAGCTTTTAGCTGGAGCAGACCTACAACGCATGAGCAATAGAGCATTTGGTGGTGGAGCGAATGCTGAAACAGCAGGCTCTTCATTACAAGATTTGTCTCTCCCTTTACTCTGTTCTTTGGTGATGAACCTGTTGTTTTGATCTTCTTGTAGAACCATGAACCATTTGGAGAAGACCGTTCTTGTAGTTTCATTTCCATCACTTCCTTCGTCTTCATTTTCTTCATCTTCATCATCAGAATTGAGGTCTGTGGTAGGGAAGGAGCCGAAGCATCGAAAATCGAATTTAATCCTCCGTAAGCACGTCAAGAACTGCATTATATCTTTCTTGAATCCGAGGGATTCCACCCAAGTGGCTCTTTTCTTGTGTTTTTTGTTGTTGTGAAGTTTTTCTATCTCTTCCATGACCGATTGCCAATTTTTGCATGAACTGGCTTTGGGCCTGACTTTGATTTGTCCGGCGCAGGTGACTCTTGGGGATGTCGGTTCAGAAATCTCCGAGCCCATTGGCTTGGTTTTAGCCCATAGGAGAGGGCTAGCTTGGCTGCCAACCCCTCTATTGATTGATTTTTTGAAGTGGTGGTGGTGGTGGTGATTGTGATTGTGGTGGCGTTTGTTGGGTTCAGATGGCCTTGCAGGGCTGCAGATGGGCTTGGGCATTAAGCTCAGGCGGGCTCTGGTAGGAAAACAGACCAAGAGATCAGCTGAAGGAGGAGGACCTTTGCTTTCCCTTCCTTCCATGGTGTTTTTTGGCTTTGGCTTTCTTCTTCTCTTCACTTCTCTGTCCTTGTCAATGTCGTTGCTTCAGATCTTGTGCTTGCAATTGTGTTGCTCAACTGTATGTGAGATCTTTGGGGTTTGAGGTGTGTTTGGATTAGCTTTTTAAAAGAAATGGAGGAGTCACTGCAGTGACAGCTTTCCGGATCTTTACATCTGTTTGTTCATTTTTTTTCTTTTCTGACCCTCCTTTTTGCTGCCCTTGAAATGGGGGTCACAACTCACAAGACAGTTATGCATTAGATGTGTGTCACACTAAATTTAATTATTTTTTTAGTTGTTAGTGATTATTTGATTATGTAATTGTATAGTTAGTGAAAACGTGTTATACTGAATTATTTTTTTAAATTATTTAGTTGTGTGACCGTATAAAAGGTAAAAACATGAGTTACGTGTGAACAAAGAGTGAACTATTAATAATAATTTTTTAAATATTTTAAAATAGTTTAAAAATACAAAGTAGCAAAACAAATTTGGACCAAAATAACTTTTTATAATAGTATAGTGTTTGCCAAACAGAATTATAAAGAAAGGAGGGAAAAGTTGATGCCCACGAGCTTTGTTTCATGATCCAATAATAGCCTCAACTTGTGAGCCCATGCCAGTTAGGCTCTGATTGTAGTGCCCCCATAGATATCCGCAACTACCAAATCAACCCTCTGAAAGCTCCGAGTGACCCACGAAAATATTGAAAGTGGGAAGGGAAAGGAGGTTTTGGATTAGTTTAGAATCTGTTTCAAACTTGAGAAGGGAGGGGAAGGAAAGAGAAGGGAAGGTAATTTTTATTTATTTATTTATTTTTGTTTGATTCTATTGAAGAGAGAAAATAAAAGAAAAGAAGAGAGAAAAAAGAAAAAACATTAAAAATCTCTCTCTCTTTATCTGTCTAAAATTTTTTCTCTCCTCTTTTCTTTTGTTTTCTTTTTATTTTTTTTACGAAATTAAACATAAAAAGAAAAAAATATATTTTTTATTTTCTCTTTCCTTTAATTTTTTTTTCTCTTTCTCTTTCCTTCCCAAGTTCCAAATAGGTGGTTAGGAGGAGGTTTAGCATAAGCCACGATTAATGCTCAATTATTGGCTAGAGGTGATGTTCAGCCGCAGTCTAAAAATTAGGGCACAACTCATTGTCTTACATCAACCACCGGGGACTGAGCATAGCCACTACTAATACTTAATTTTTTCCTCATTTGATTGCTTTACATAAGGATATAATAATTTTGCGACAACAATCATAGATTAAGTTAATAGCTTGGTCGAGGCATGACTGCAGCCTAGAGAGAATGTTTCTGTAATTTACAATAGGAACTGAAGGAGAGAACAGGCACGCCGAAAGTAGTATAAAATTTGAAGGATTTGCTAAAAGTAAGCATGCCATAATGGAAGGGAGTGAAGCAATTGAGAGCATGAGTGATGGCCCCCAACCCACTACACCTTGCGTTAAGATTAGACTTCACTGCTTGTGTTTGGGACCTTCCATGAAGAGGGTCAGGTGTATACTCCGTCCCCCTCTACTATTTATATATGTCTTGAGATAGAGAGAGAGAGAGAGAGGGGATGTTCGAATCAATCTTTGCAAGTTTTTTTTTACTTGTATTGCATTGTTTAAGTACTCTTTGTATTATTATTATTATTGATGGGCGATAACAAGGGATTTCTCTATAGAACCTGCGTAATGCTTAGCCTTTATCTTTTTGCTGTTGAACTCTAGAAAAAGGATAAAAGAAAGGGAAAAAAATGAAAAAGCATGCGGGCCAAACAAGAAAAGGCCTAAAGTTAGGCAAAATTCAGCAGAAAACCATAAAGTAGCATTGTAGTACGAGTCTTTCCGTCGTTATACACTTCACATAAATATAATTGATTAGAGACATTGTAGGTTGCGGGGAAGATGGTTGGAAGTGGAGAAGTTTTGGGAGTCTTAAAGCTATTGTGTAGTGTTTCAGGTATGGGAGGTGAGTAGAGTAGGTGGCGTCTAAGACCCCCTGAAAAGATTCCTTCCTATCATCAGTTTGCGCACTTCCACCCCTTTTTTTTTTTTTTTTTTTTTTTTTCCTACTAAGTGTTCCGCATTTCATTGCTTTGATAGAATTACTGTTTGTATAAATTAAGTAAATTTTAAGTATTATATGAATAATAAATAATCACAAGAAGTATAAAAAAGAATCGAATTTTAAATTTTATGCTAAACATAAAGGCCAACCAATCACTGAGTCACATTTTATGATTTTCATAATATTCTAGTTTCCTTCGACTCTTTCTTTCATTTAGAAACCCATATATTTGGTAGGAATTTGTTTGCAAACTCATGCCCTTAATCTTAATAGCTTTTGTGGGGAAATAACCCCCGGCCCACCCCAATGGGTGAGGCCCAATCTGCTGGAATTAAAGTTGGGGCTGCCCGGGGCCCAAACCAGTTATGAGGAAAGGCCGGCCTAAACTGCCGACCTCCTCCCAACGTGGCCCAGACAGCCAACGGTTTGCGCAAACCGCTGGCGGTCTTAGAGCATTAAATGCGGAGTTGACTTGCATTTAATGCACGAGCGGCCGCCCACACAAACGTCGACGTGCACGTCCGGTCAGCCGGAATCCCCCACAACGGTGCACCAGACGCTGCAGGTAGCCAGGCGGCGTCAATGATGATGCCTAACCAGCAGACCATGAGAGCCTGCTGATAGGCCGAGACAAAAGACACTCCCTGAAGGACTCTATAAAGCCCCGAGGAATCGAGAACCAGGTATGGAGAATGAACCCCTGACTTACACAACTTCCGTTCATACTTCTCGATTAAGTTTGCTGACTTAACCTTCAGAGTGAGATCGACCCACCTAGGGTCGACCCATTCTAACCCATTCGTCTTGCAGGAAGAAGTTTGGACTCATCCACTTTGGGCTTGAGAGCTCGGCCCAGCCTTCCCGAAAAATCCCACCTACAATTGGCGCCGTCTGTGGGAAGGCTTAGAAAAACCATGAGTCTAAACAACCGGAGACATAGGAAAGAAAACTACGACGGGAGGGGCTTCGGAGCCTCCTCCAGTAAAAACCAGACCAGTTCGGCACACTGCCAATCTACACCAGTAGATCGGCAAAGAAGAATACTGAGGTCAGAGATACGAACGTCCGCCGAAAGCCACCCGGAGACACAAGAGGAAATGCGGAGGGATACGGGTTATGTCAGGGACAGAAACTTCCGCAGGAACCATCCTCGGAATTTGGCCCCGTCACCCTCCAGTGGGCGGGTCCCAAGCGAGGATACACTCCGTGCGGCAGAGAGGGAAATTCGGCGGCGCGGAGAAGAGATAGCCTACCTCACCTCACAGGTGCGGGTAATGAGGGAGGCATTCTCTGCCAGGAATGGGCATAGGAGAGATGAGTCCCCAGATTGGGAGCAGGTTGTTGGCGCCAGGGACGAACCAGCGCCACTGGTAAGAGGGAGTTACACCCCTAGTACCGCGCGTTGCGTTAACAGGCGCACGGGTCGGCGAAGGGACAGGAGCGAAACCCCGCCGAACAGCAGCCCAGCGGTGGAAGATCGGCGGAAGGAAGACTGGGAAAAGTGGTACAATGAAAAGCAGGAGGATAGAAGGCAGCAAACTAAGGAACGCATAGCCCATGACCTGATGAGAAAGGCCCTAGACCAGATTGCATCCACGCCATTCACTGAGGAGATTGAATCCCATCCAATTCCTCGAAAATTCACCCCACCAAAGTTCACCCTCTATGACGGAAAGTCTGACCCAATTAACCATGTTTGGCATTACAAACAGCTCATGGTAGTGTGGTGCAGCGACCAGATGCTGATGTGTCGGATCTTCCCCTCCAGCCTGGGGAGCGTGGCTTTACGGTGGTTCGACAAATTGCCACAAAAGTCCGTTTCAAGCTGGAGGCAACTGGCCGAGCTCTTTACAGCTCGTTTCATTGCAAACAACTTACAGCCAAAGGAGGTTGACTTTTTGCTGACGTTGCGAAAGGAGGAAGGAGAAGGATTGCGAGCATACGCCCGACGCTACTGGGAGGCTTATAATGAAATTGATGAGTGCAGCGAGCAGTTGGCTGTAACTCAGTTCAAGATCGGCCTTCCCAGGGAGCATCGCTTGCGACAGTCCTTAATGAAGAAACCAGCCCTCACCATACAGGAACTAATGCTGAGGATCGAGCGCTATGCGCGGCTGGACAAGGACGTACCCCAAGGGGAGACACCTAAGGTCGGCGCTGCAGCCGAAAAGACGAGCAAGAAGGATGCCAAGAAGCCCCGATCAGAGGACGTCAGTCGAGGAAAAAGAGTGCCCGATGGGGTCTACACAGTCTTTAAAGACCCCATCTATAAAATATTGCCCCAGATCCGTGATAAGCCCTTCTTCAAGTGGCCACCAAAGCTAGGGGGAGACCCTGCAACTAGGGACCAGAAGAGGTTATGTTCCTACCACCGCGAGAAGGAGCACAAGACAGAGCAATGTCGGCATCTGAAAACCCATTTGGAAGACTTAGCCAAAGCGGGCCACCTCGACCAATTCATTGATCGGGAGAGGACTAAGGTCGAAGCCGAGCAGCCACGAGTGCAGGAAGCAGCCCAGAAGGAACCAGAAGTAAGGCCAGTTCGGGTAATCAACGTGTTGCACTGTTCGGCCGAATCAGGAACCATAGACCCACATAGGTACCGAGTCGAGATGCAGAAGGCTGCGCACCTAAGGGAAGTGATGTAGATACAACCACCCAGTAAGAAAGCCAAGGTCGGCAATACCCATGCATCCATCTCCTTCACCGACGAGGATCTCGCTGGAGTGCAGATCCCCCACAATGATGCCTTGGTTGTTACGTTAAGAATGGCGGACTGTGACGTTAGAAGATTGCTCATTGACCAAGGGAGTTCATCTGAAGTTATGTACTACAGCTTGTTCAAACAATTGGGACTCGAGGAGTCCGACCTCCAACCATCGCTTAGCCCATTGGTCGGCTTCAGCTCAGACCCAGTCTGGCCCATGGGTAAAGTGACGATTCCTGTGACGGCTGGAGGGATCACATTACAAACAGAATTCTTGGTGGTTAACATACCATCCCCCTACAACGCCATCATGGGACGAACTTGGTTGCACCTCATGAAGGTCGTTCCCTCCACCTATCACTAGCTGCTTCGGTTCCCGACCCCAGCGGGAGTTGGCGAGATAAAGGGAGACCAGGTGACTGCCAAACGGTGTTTTCTAACAGCATGTGCGACCAAGACAAGACCAGAGAAAGTACAAATGATGGAGCTACATGAAGACACCCCCACCATAGATGATGTGGGACAGACGCTCGAGAATCAAGCTGTCGAGGACCTGAAGAAGATATACATAGATCGGTAAGGAGAAAAATACTTCGTCATCGGCACCTCTTTGTCCAAACAAGAGGAAAAATCCCTCATTGAGTTATTAACAGACTTCCTGGAAGTATTCGCCTGGACCCCTTATGACATGCCTGGGATCGGCGCCGACGTTGCCTGTCATCGCCTTAATGTAAACCCAAACTGCCGACCTGTTATCCAAAAGGGGAGAAGGGCAGCTACCCAGCATGTGGACGCCGTCTTGGAAGAAACAGAGAAGCTTTTGGAAGCTGGAGCGATCCGGGAGATCAACTACCCAAGCTGGTTGTCAAACACCGTGGTAGTAAAAAAGAAAGACGGCAAATGGAGGGTCTGTGTAGACTTCACTGACCTCAACAGGGCGTGCCCCAAAGATCCATTCCCCCTGCCCAAAATTGATCAGCTTGTGGATGTAACCGCTGGCTTCGGAAACATGAGTTTCCTGGATGCCTACCGTGGGTATCACCAGATCCCACTTCACCCCGACGACCAAGAGAAAACGGCCTTCATCACTCTGAGGGGCATTTACTGCTATAGAGTTATGCCCTTTAGCCTGAAGAACGCTAGAGCCACATATCAGCGACTGGTCACAAAGATGTTCAAGACGCAGCTCGGCAGAACTGTCGAGGTCTACATCGATGACATGGTGGTAAAAAGCAAACTGAGCGACACCCATTTGGTGGACCTAAAGGAGGTACTCTGTATCCTAAAGGACTACAAAATGCGGCTGAACGCTTCAAAATGTGTCTTCGGGGTCAGCTCAGGCAAGTTCCTGGGGTTCCTGGTCACGCATTGGGGTATTGAGATGGACCCCCGGCAGATTAGTGCAATTCAGAGCATTCACGCTCCAAAGAATGCCAAAGAGGTTCAAAGATTGACAGGAATGGCCGCCGCACTCAACAGATTCATTAGCCGTTCATCGGACCGGTGCCGACCTTTCTTCCAGCTCCTGAAGAAACAGGAACGGTTCGAGTGGACCCCTGAGTGTGATTCTGCCCTTGCCGATCTAAAAAACTACCTAGCCAAACCACCACTGCTCTCCACGCCTATCCAGCACGATGAGCTCTTCCTCTACCTTGCAGTGTCAGACCATGCAGTCAGCGCGGTCCTACTCAGGCAAGAAAATGGGCAACAATTCCCAGTCTATTACGTCAGCAAAACCCTTCTTGGAGCCGAGAGCAGGTATCTACCCCTGGAGAAGCTGACACTCGCACTGGTAGTCGCATCCCGAAAGTTGGTGCATTACTTCAGATCTCACACCATTAACGTCCTCACCAACCACCAGCTCAAACCCCTCCTAAGGAAAGCCGACTTCTCAGGAAGAATTGCAAAATGGGCCGTAGAGTTAGGGGAGTTTGACATCAAGTTCCAGCCTAGATCGGCAGTGAAGGGGCAGGTTCTCGCAGATTTTATTGCCGAGTTCTCTGTCGAAATCACACCAGAAGTAGAAGAGACCCCGGCCACTGGCCAACCGCAACACGAAATCCCCCTGGATCTTTGGGAACAATCTGATCATTGGAAACTCTACGTGGACGGAGCTTCCAATGACTGGGGGGCAGGATCGGGCATCGTACTCGTTACACCAGATGGTCTAACCATCGAGCAAGCCATCAAGCTGGAATTCACTACCTCCAACAATGAGTCAGAATACGAGGCCTTGCTCGCCGGAATACGTCGAGCCATTGAACTTCGAATTCCCGAAATCGTCATCTACTCGGACTCCTTACTTGTCGTAAATCAAATCACAGGGGAATACGTTGCAAAGAACGACAGAATGATGTTGTACGTAGCAAAGGCTAAGGAACTTCTCGGCCAATTTAAAAACTACAAGCTTCGACAGATTAGCCGAGATAACAACTCACATGCGGATGCCTTGGCAACCCTGGCCACGGCTCTGAAATCAGGTTCGAGAAGGACGATCAACGTGGAAACTCTTGCCAATCCCAGCATTTTTCGCGAGGAGGAGGAAGCCTTAACAGTGGAGAAGCTGGGACCATCATGGATGGACCCAATCATTTCTTACCTTGACACAGACAAGCTACCAGACGATAAGGCTGAAGCTCGGCGAATCAAGCATGCATCTCTTAGGTATTGGCTGTCGCCAGGTAAGGAACTTTACAGACGTTCTTTTACAGGTCCTTATTTGCACTGTGTTCATCCGGACCAAGTACAGAGTGTCTTGTTCGAAATCCATGAAGGGATATGTGGAAGTCATGTCGGCGGTAGATCGGTCGCACACCGAGCCATCTCACAGGGATACTGGTGGCCTTACATGTAGAAGGATGCAGCCCAGTACGTCCTGAAGTGCGACAAATGTCAGAGGTTTTCCCCCATTATCCACCAGCCAGCCGAAGATCTTGCTTCCATCACTAGTCTGTGGCCTTTCGCTCAGTGGGGACTGGACATTATCGGACCTTTGCCTCGGGCTCCGGGCAACAAAAGGTTTCTCATCATGGCCACCAATTACTTTACCAAATGGGTAGAAGCCGAACCTTTATCAAACATCAGGGAAACTGACGCCAAGAGGTTCGTATGGAAAAGCATTGTCACCAGATTCGGGTTGCCCCGTGCCATCGTATCAGATAATGGCACCCAGTTCGATGGTAATATCTTCAGATCATTTTGCGAAGGATTGGGGATCAGAAACTATTACTCAACACCAGCCTACCCCCAATGCAACGGACAAGCCGAAATTTCAAATAAAACCATGCTGAATGGAGTCAAGAAACGTCTTGAAAAAGCCAAGGGGAAGTGGACGGAAGAGCTACCCAATGTCTTGTGGTCCTACCGAACAACCCCAAGGAGGTCCACGGGAGAAACACCGTTCTCCTTGGCATACGGGGTGGAGGCAGTCATCCCCCTGGAGATCGGTCTACCAACTATCAGGTCGGCAGCTTTCGACACCGGCGTCAATGACCAAACGGTTGCGAGAGATCTGGATCTTGTCGAAGAAAGAAGGGAAACCGCTTTGATCAAGCTCACAGAGCATCAGCGACAGCTTAAACGCTCTTACAACAAGCGGGTCCGCCCAAGAAACTTTGCTTCAGGAGATCTGGTTTTATGAAAAGTATTGAGGGCAACCAAGAAGGCGGCAGATGGGAAGCTCGGCCCCAATTGGGAAGGCCCCTACAGGGTCACATCCCAGGTCGGCATCGGCGCGTACAGACTTGAGATCGTTGAAGAAGGGCAACCGTTGCCACGACCTTGGAATGCAACCAACTTGAGGAAGTTCTACCAGTAATATGAAACCCCAAACACTGTAACAGTCCCCGAAATGTACAAAGCTCAGTTGAAGAATCAATGAAAATGAAGATTGTTCAAACGACCCTACTCGGACCATTCTGACCAAAGTAAAAACCAAGTGTAAAAACTTGGTCCTGTCCAAGTTGGGCAGGTCGGCCAAAGAAGGCCAAAGCAAAAACCAAGTGTAAAAACTTGGTCCTGTCTAAGTTGGGCAGGTCGGCCAAAGAAGGCCAAAGCAAAAATCAAGTGTAAAAACTTGGTCCTGTCCAAGTTGGGCAGGTCGGCCAAAGAAGGCCAAAGCAAAAACCAAGTGTAAAAACTTGGTCCTGTCCAAATTGGGCAGGTCGGCCAAAGAAGGCCAAAGCAAAAATCAAGTGTAAAAACTTGGTCCTGTCCAAATTGGGCAGGTCGGCCAAAGAAGGCCAAAGCAAAAACCAAGTGTAAAAACTTGGTCCTGTCCAAATTGGGCAGGTCGGCCAAAGAAGGCCAAAGCAAAAATCAAGTGTAAAAACTTGGTCTTGTCCAAGTTGGGCAGGTCGGCCAAAAGAAGGCCAAAGCAAAAACCAAGTGTAAAAACTTGGTCCTGTCCAAGTTGGGCAGGTCGGCCAAAGAAGGCCAAAGCAAAAACCAAGTGTAAAAACTTGGTCCTGTCCAAGTTGGGCAGGTCGGCCAAAAGAAGGCCAAAGCAAAAACCAAGTGTAAAAACTTGGTCCTGTCCAAGTTGGGCAGGTCGGCCAAAAGAAGGCCAAAGCAAAAATCAAGTGTAAAAACTTGGTCCTGTCCAAGTTGGGCAGGTCGGCCAAAGAAGGCCAAAGCAAAAACCAAGGGTAAAAACTTGGTCCTGTCCATGTTGGGCAGGTCGGCCAAAGAAAAACTAAAGTCAAGTGTCAATTCTGTCCAAATTGCACAGACCGGCCAAGAAAAGCTGAAGAAAGAAAAATTAAGTCTAGACAACAAAATCAAATAAAGGAGATCCAGTAATAAACAAACAAACGAGTTTTTCTCATTAAAAAGTACTGACGGTTACAAAAATGGAGAAAGAGAAAGAAAAGCTATGCCGACTTCTCCCCCGGCTCTGCAGACACCCCCGGCGAGACTTCTACCACATCCTCTGGGGGCACAGCTGCGGTCTTCAAGCCTTCAACTCTCTCCTTCTCAGCAGCAGCAGCTTCGGCCGCTTCTTTTAACTTAAGCTCCCGTGCATACTGGGCATTGGCCAGGATTTTCTTCGGACAGACGACGTCGTCCTCGGTAGTATCAAAGTAGTCCGGGCAAAGACCCCACACGTCGGAGGCCTTATCCAACTCTGCCACGATAAGGGCACCATTCCAACCCTGTCGGAAAATGGTGCAACTGAGGTCCATCATCTCTTGAGCCAAATTCTTGGCTCCCCTCTCTTCACCCCGCTTCAATATGGCTTCCTCCTCCACCTTCAGCTTGGCCACTTCTGCCTTAAGGGTCTCCACCTCCTCGTTGGCCTTGTGCAGATCCACGGACTGCACGTCAAACTTTTTCTCAAGGTCGGCGAGATCCTTATCCCTCTTCTCGAAGTCGGCCTTCGTCAGCAAAAGCTCGGCGGAAGCCTGCTCGGCTTGTTTCTTGAAGGTAATCCGCTTCTTATTTGCTTCAATCCATTCAAGCTTCAGACGGCCGTGCTCTTCAATGAGTTGCTGGTGAACCTCGGCAAGCTTTTGGAAGCGTGTCATCGCCTCCAAGGAATTTAGGCAGCCCTACACAAATTGAAGAAGGTCGTTGTTAGGTCAAGTGCCTAAGAGGACTGTAGTCACCGAAAGTCATAGCTGTCTTACCAGTACGGAATCATGGAAAGCGCCCATGAAGACGGCCGAGTCGCTTGCTTCTCCCAGCTTCGCCACGTCCTTTTTCTGAAGGACGCTTTTCAAAACACTAAAAGCGACCTCGGGCTGATCGATCATGGAATCCGCTGTCGTCATTGGACGGCCCAAAATGTCCGGAGTGATGGTCACTGTCTCGCCGACCTCGTCCACCGTGGCTTTGCCTTTCTGCTTCTTGGGCGCATGAGTTGGAGTGACATCGGGCCTTCTCTTTCTTTGTTGCCGTGTCTCTGGCCTCTATTGCACGGTTGTGGCCTCCTCCACGGGTGCTACCACCGGCTCGGCTGTTGGAGTTTCGGTAGGAGTGGGAGTGGCCGACCTCAGCGGCTGTCCCGCCAGAACAAACATTCTTTCCTTCAGACTCATGCCGTCCATCTCGTTGGGTGATGGGCTGGAATCACTCGTTCGGGTGGGAACCTCAACTCGGCGGTCGGGTACGATGTATGGAGACGAAGTGGACGCCGAACTGTGCGATTCGGTTCGCTCTTCGTGTCGTTCTTCGCCACGCGATGCAGATGGTGGAGCAACCGCAACTGTCACGCCTGTAGGGATGCGCGCCCTCTCGATCGCTATACCAGTAGGGATTTCCTCAAAGTCCCCTTCGGCACCTTTGTCCGCCAATCTTGCTAGAACACTCGGGGGCACACCAGTCTCGGCAGTAAAAGTCGAGTATCGCAGCGGATAGGAGAGCAAGATATGTGCTGCCCGAGCTATGTATCGTAGCCGACCTTCACCAACGTTTTTCAAGACCTTGTTGAGGTCGTCAGAGTTAACCAACCAATCACGACCTTTCGACCGCTTCCTTGTGTCTGCAAAAAGTTCGAGAGTTAGTATAGATGCGGACCGAAACTTAAAATGATACACAGTCTGAGAAGATCGGCATCAAACCTAGTTGAACGGGCTTTTTAGGGCACCGAAACGCCGGTCTATCTTTCTCGGGAACATTGCCGAACTCCCACGGACCAGTTACCCAAACCCTTACATCATCAACGCCCTTCCATGAAGAAGGCAAACACTTCACTAACTCTAAGGACTTCTTTACTACCCGGAGGTAAACCTTGTAACTACCTCCGACTTTGCAAAGGGTGTAACAGTAATCCAGTTCGGCAAGGCCCAGGTTCACCCCCAGTCGCCGATTTATTTCAAGCATACCAAAGAAGATCCTATATACATTTGACGCTAACTGGGAAGGTGACACATTGTTTTTTACTATGAACTTTTGAAGAAGAGGGTGGAGGGGAAACCTGAGCCCCCCTTCGACGATGGCAATGACCGGGAATGGTACTCCCTTTTCGGTCTCGCCCATACGGAAGTCATCAGGGTCGACCGGCTCTAAGCCGATCTCGTCTGGGATTTCGAACCTGGCCCTGAACGAAGCAAGGGCCGACGGACCATCTAACATTTTACGAAGACGGGATGCCATCGGGGGGCAATCGTCAACACACAGAAAGTACAGTGAAGAGCGAAAGAGTTGCGGGCTCGAAGGACACTTACAGTGTTGGGTGCCGAAACAGCCGACGCACTCGTGATTCAAGAGGCAGGGAAGTTAAAAAAAGAAAGAGCAAGTGTTTCCCAAAACCAATCAGGGCGTCGTTCTTTTATACACGCCAGAGCCGTCGGTTCATACGCGGGAAAACAGCGTTAATCATGACGCTCTGCCGAAGCGTCACGTCGGCCGTCGATTCGATAACGCCTCATCAATAGATTTTTTAAATCCCCGCCGTTTGTGCGGTCGGGTGACTGTTACAACCCTTGGCCGTTTCAGAAGCTGAATCGACGCAAGGGCTGGGGGGCAATTGTGGGGAAATAACCCCCGGCCCACCCCAGTGGGTGAGGCCCAATCTGCTGGAATTAAAGTTGGGGCTGCCCGGGGCCCAAACCAGTTATGAGGAAAGGCCGGCCTAAATTGCCGACCTCCTCCCAGCGTGGCCCAGACAGCCAACGGTTTGTGCAAACCGCTGGCGGTCTTAGAGCATTAAATGCGGAGTTGACTTGCATTTAATGCACGAGCGGCCGCCCACACAAACGTCGACGTGCACGTCCGGTTAGCCGGAATCCCCCACGACGGTGCGCCAGACGCTGCAGGTAGCCAGGCGGCGTCAATGATGATGCCTAACCAGCAGACCATGAGAGTCTGTTGATAGGCCGAGACAAAAGACACTCCCTGAAGGACTCTATAAAGCCCCGAGGAATCGAGAGCCAGGTATGGAGAATGAACCCCTGACTTACACAACTTCCATTCATACTTCTCGATTAAGTTTGCTGACTTAACCTTCGGAGTGAGATCGACCCACCTAGGGTCGACCCATTCTAACCCATTCGTCTTGCAGGAAGAAGTTTGGACTCATCCACTTTGGGCTTGAGAGCTCGGCCCAGCCTTCCCGAAAAATCTCACCTACAGCTTTCAATATAATTGAGTTTCTTTAAAGTGTTTTTTAAGCATGATAATTTGTTTGAAGAATGTTCTATGAAGAAGCGTTTGGTACCCTTATATTGTTAACTTAAAGGAAAATCCCCCAAATTGCAGATGCCCCAAGACAAGATTAATTCATCTCTTTCTTTCTGCGCCATTAATCTTTATTCCATGCATTTCTTTTGAACTGAAAGGCAATTTTGGAGTCATGACGTGTTAAATTCTGTTAATCATCCCCATCCTCTTATTATATTATATAATTAGACGAATTCCTCCAACGTGGATTCTTATGGAAGGTCTTGCCTTTTTTTTGTATTAGTATGTTATAATTCCCACTGCCACAAGTCTATATAATTCTCTTAATTGTTGCCATATTTTCTTATGTTGAAATTATTTTCAAAATATATAATATATGTAGTAGTTTTGGAGTTTTTCTATTTTAGTTTTGACTAGCTTTGAAGAAAGTCTTTATTGTCTTATTAAATGAATCCCACATTGAAAAGTGAGAAGTTTTGTAAGGCATTTATAAATGCCAACAACTTTCTATGTATTGCTTTAGAGCAATGATTGGGTGTAGCACTCAAGTGTGAGCATGTGTGCCAAGCCACATGTGCGCCACGCGCACGTCTCGCGTGCGAGTCGCGTGGCGCAATGTAGCGCTTTAGTGGCGCACTTGGCACTTGGCACTTACGCGTGTGGCGTGTGATCAAGACCATTGATTTTTGTCAATCATGATGATCAACGATCGGATGGCTAATACATAAGCAAAAAAGATCGTATGGTGAGAACCACACCTGATCATAGAGGTGTGATGTATGATCTGATCAAATAATAAATAGGTGCGATCTACACCGTTAAATTAAGAAAAGGGCGATCCGACGGCTGTGTTTAAACCTGCAAGTGACTGTTAGAAATCAGTTATTATTTGAATTCTAACAGTTATGTCTGGTCCAAAAAGACACCAAAATATCTATAAAAACATGGCAAATTCGCAGACAAAATAGATATAATTTTTCCTACAACTTCTCTGTATATTGAAAGGCAATACAGTTCTTGATTCTTTTCTAGTTTTATTATGCATCATCTCTGAAGTCTGTTTCTGCAGAAATAGACATTCAGATTCTTGGCAGACTTGATAATCAGAGGGTATTCGGGTCTGATTTCGTGTGTGCAACACACAGTCAGAATTATAGATTTTTTTGGGCTCCATTGTATCCTAGAGGCGATTCGCCATTAACCCGGTGCACACCAGATTCTGAGAATTGGTGGGGGCGAATATCGTCTTAAGGAAAGCAATATTAATCGTGCCTTGGATGCGATTATTCATCTTCTTCTTTCTTTTACAGATTTCTGAACTAACATCTTGTACTAGCACCGTATAAAATTTGGGTTATTGTCTTTCATAGAACATTCTTGAAGTTCTACCATTTGTTTTCACAGATTGAACTTTGAACTCAAACTTGATCATGGCAACCTGAACTACTGTTTTCTTTCAAGAATATGAAAGGCCCTAGAATCAATTAACTTCCGGAGTCATGTTTCGAACTCACAAATAAGGCACTATAACTATTCTCGACGATGATCCGAATTCCAAATGGTTTGAAAACGGATCATTTTATGAGGGAAATTGCTAGTGAGTACTGATGATTACAGGTCCGATGATTATGTACTAAATATTAGGTTATGAGGATGATTATAAAATAGGAAAACTAAGTCACATAGCTTTCTTAGATCAATAATCTACTGGATAAAACTAATAATTTTTGTTAGATGGATTGAGGCCATATATAGGGATAAGGTTCTGAGATGGAGCTACCACCATGACAACTTTGGATTTGATCCAATCCATTTCATGAGTTAGCCCCATGGAAACACAATTAATGGACCTAGTCACCTAGCCCTGTCTTTTGAAGATTCCTCAATTAAGTATTGCTTTCTTTTTCCTTTTCTTTTTCTTTTTTCATAAGGGTTGGCAAAGCCACCCTAGGAGCACTATCACAAATTTACCCTACAAAGATAGAATTAATTTCCATTTGAAAGGAAAGGAAAAAAAGGGTTTTTAAGCATTTGGGATTTTGAAGTTGAGTGCAACCATCTAAGTTACCCTTGTTATTTCAAAGAAGTAACAAAATTATACCCCCAAAATAATAAAATTCATCGAATAATAATTAGGGTACATACCATGTACAAAACCATAAAAGAATTATCCATGTTCGAATATTATGTCACAAGTACAATTATGGATGTTAATGAACTATGTCATGGTCAATTTTTTTTTCCTTTTTTGGTTAATAGGACCAAAAATTTCAATGGGCCATAAAAAATTCAAAATTAGGAAATTAGGACATGATTAGTAATGTAAGCTTATATAAAGAAAGTTGAGTAGTGACTTGTTTAAACTTACTTGAAAAACTTAACATGCTTCAAAATGTATTCAAATGTGAATAGTTTATTTTTTAAGACAATTCAAAATAAGTAACTTCTTATTTTTTTTATTTTTTTATATAGTCTTAGCGTATCTAAAATCCCATTAAACCTAGTTCAAATCGAATTTAAAAAACTATTAAGTTTGAAAATATGTAGACCTGAACTTGTCCAAGGACTCCACTTAACAGCCAATCTCAACTTAATAATAGCTTCCTTGTGTTTATAACGTTGTGGGTATAGATGGCAATGGGTCGGATTTGAGTTGGAGACTCTACTCCCAACCCCGATCCGTTTAGAAATTCTTTTCTCCAAACCCGATTCAACCCGCTTAACTCTTACCCCACCCTAGATCCGTCCCAAAATTGTCGAACTCCGACCCATACCAACCCGACCCCGCTTTACAATACCTATTTAGTTTAAGCATTCGCATTCGCATTCGCATTCGCCTGCAAAGCAATCAAAATCATCAAACCAGTGCTCATGATTGAATATAAGAAAGAGGTATATATACAAATTCATTACACAAAACTCGTTGTGGAATGATGAAGAAGGGGAGAAAAGGGGACGAATGGAAAAATCTGATAATAAAAGAATGAATCAAAACTCAATGTGCAAGACAATGAAAAATATACTGTTTGATTTGCTACGTAGCAAGAGAAAGAGGGCAATTAGAAGGCTTCGAAGATAGAGAGAGAGAAGGGTTTAAATAAATGGAGTACATACTACGGAGGGAAGAAAGCAATAACCTGGCCACCAAAAAAGTCAATTGTTGCTCTCTCTCTCTCTCCGAAATCCACACTCTCTCTCTTTCTATATGTATATATCTATTCCTACCTCTGTAACTAATACATGAAATAGAATAGAAATAATCTTTCTATGTATCTATCTATCTATACCTCTGTAATTACGAAATAGGAATAGCATGGGAAAGAGCCTAATAAATTGCAGTTTGAACTTCGAAGTTAATAACAACGCCTCTTCAGAGGAAAAAAAAATTAAAAATTTAACAGGGCATTTACTTTTGCTTTGCCGCTAGATTTACAAAGCCTGTTCATCTCCTCCGGTGATGGAGTTGACAAGACCCAACGTCGTAAACTTTAACAATGCCTAATACCTGACAAAACCCAAGAGACAAATAACTCGCTGGCGATAATTACGATGAGAGAGAACTTCGGTAGCCGACGTCACACAACAAGATGAGAAAGAGAGTCCATTCCAGTGTTGAATCGATGAGAGATGGAATCAGAGAGAAAAAAGTTACCTTCATCCCTTCAGGCGACGGTGATTGTGAACAAAGAAGGAAGCAAAGAAAAATATTGGAGACGGGGGATTGGAATCATTGCTGCAAAGAGAAACCCTAACAAGGTTTTTAACTCAGAAACATACATATTAATAATCGGGTCGGGTTCGGTTGAGATGTCCTTTCTCCAAATACGCCTCTAACCCAATCAGGGTTGTCTTTCTTTCTTCCGAACCTGTACCGATAAAAGCTACACAAATCTGCTCCGATAGGGTCGGATCGGGTCGGAGAGGGAAAAAGAAATGAGAGAGAAATGGTAGAAAGTGTAAGAAAAACACTTTCCCCGAATGGGTTATCTTTTCAAATACGTATTGTATATTTTTTCTCCTTTAAAGTAGAACCAAATGTGGAGGAAGAAAATTTAATAATTTTCCTTTCCCGTTCGCTTTGTTTTCTCTATGTCCAAACAGGTTGTAAAGCCCTTCTTTTTTTATTTTTATTTTTATGGTAAAGCCCTCTGAAGAGCAAAACCCCAGGCAAGCGGAAAACTCAGGCCACGGTCTAGGGCAAGCCCAAGATTGAAAAATTCGCATGTCTCAAAGCCTTTGAAGGTTCCATTATCGCAGGCAAGTATTCATCTCTTCACAGTGACTGATTATGTGAATATATGTGTATCTATAGTACATCGTCAAAACCCTTCAAGAAATGACTATCTATATTTGCAGAAGTCTCATCTCTCTCTCTCTCAAGAACCCAAATCCTTCGCGCCTCTACAAATCCCGTATATCCTCTTTCTCTCCTTTCTTCTTCTTCTCTTCCTCCTCTCAGCAAGAGCGCATTGCCTTGGCCGACTACCTGATACACCATCACCAGTTCTCTCCCGAAGCAGTTTCGAGACTCTCATCCCCAGTGAAGTATCTGAAAGACCCAGAAAAGTCCGATTCAATCATTTCATTTCTCAAGGATAGTGGTTTTTCAAGGACCCATCTCGAGCAAGTCATCAATCGCGTCCCCCACGTTCTCTCTGCAAATCTTGACCACACCATCAAGCCCAAAATCAAGATTTTCCAAGACTTGGGCCTCTCCCCCACCGACATTGCTGAAATCATTTCAGCTGACCCGTGGATTTTTGCGCGTAGTACTGATAATCGTCTTCGGCCGTCAATTTTGGCGTTGAAGAGTGTTTTGGGTTCGAATGCAGAAGTGTGTAGGGTCTTAAAGGTTTCTACGTGGGTTTTAAGTCGTGATTTGGAAAAGACTATGATTCCCAATATAGAATTTATGAAGAGCTGTGGAATTGGCTGCTCGCAGATAGTCGACAATGTTTATAGTTTTCCAAGATTTTTCATGCATAGACCGGAGAGTATGAAGGAATATGTTAAGAGGGTCGATGCCATGGGCTTTGATAGGAAGTCCAAGATGTTTCTTCATGCTATTCGGGTCATGAGCTCAATGACTGTAGAAAATTGGGAGCTTAAATTGGAACTTTTCCGGAGTTTGGGGTTTTCAGAAGATGACATAGCATCAGTGTTTAGGAGGACGCCTCATGTTTTTGCGGTGTCTGAGCGGAAAATTAAGGAAGTCACAAAGATTCTTCTTAGTACAGGAAAATCCGATATCTCATTGATTATTAACGACCCAAAGTTGCTTATCTGCAGTGTTGAAAACCGGCTTCAGCCACGACTGCGGGTTTTGGAGGTTTTGGAAAGCAAAAATTTGCTTCGGAAGAAACCTAGTTTGACAACAGTATGCAAGATCTCTCATAAGAAGTTCTATGAGAAATTTGTGCTCCCCTATTCAAATGAAGTTGGCAAAATATACATCCTTAATGTGGTCTAAATTCTAATAGACAACAGAAATACGTGCTGTTGGTTGAGAAATCTCAAATGTCCATATGAAGTTACGGAGATGAATGGAAGATCTTTGGCAAAGTGTGGCCTTTTCATGAATTAACAATTATAAGCATGTCGAATGGAAGAAATCATTTCTCGAAAAAGCATTGGTGGTATGTTGGTTCTGTTTATGACATTAGATGTTCACATTTTTATTTCTTCTATCTTGATTCTTGAGTACTAAACTGAAAATACATGGATTGATTTCCCATATTGTTGTTTTGATCTAAGTGAGTAATTAGTACTCTATCTTTGCTGTCTTGTTTCAACTGAGTAATTAAGTTCAACTCTCAGGTTTGATAACCTACTAGCTGCTCCTACTTTCCCATTTTATTTATTTTTTTTGTATCAAGCTATATGTATTAAGTTTAATCACTTGTGCCATCGTATGTTTTTGCTTTTAATTTTTGTTTATCCATTGTGCTCACTCAGCTTTTCATATTTGTTTATCCATTGTGCTCACTCCCAAAGGTGGATACATTGTCTTATTAATATTTGCTTTTTATCTCATATTTAGTAAGCATTAAGCACAACATGCAAGCATATCTATGCAGAATTACCAATAAAACTATAATTCGGGGAAGTAAGGTGCTTTTTCAATGCTTTTAGCATCTTGAAAGTAGTTGTTTGCAGGATATGTGCTTGATTTAACCTGGCTCTTGCACTGAGTTTTAAACCTGTTCTGGACATATACAGTAGTCTGCCTTTTCGTTCTGACATATAGAGAAAAAGGGAGAGGAGAAAGATGATAGAGAGAGAGAAGAGGGGGGAAGGTAGTTGGCAACTTCCAAACCTATGATTTACCGGAGAGCAATATAAAATAAGGAAGAGAAAAGGAGGGGGACAATGCCAAGTGACTTCTAAGCATCTCTTATGTAGGGCGAAGGTGCTGTAATGGACGCTGGTGGTTGGTACAATAGTATAGTTACAAAAAGAGAATTTCCTACTTGTACCTATGGTGGCTAAAGTCTGCTATATATATATATATAGAGAGAGAGAGAGAGAGAGCATGAATGTTATAATCTAATAATCATAATTTACCACATCCCCCCCACCTTACCTCAAAGATGGTCTATTTATAAGCCTTATGAGACCTTGAGGCTACTGTCTATTATTAACTACCTACCGAAAGACAATATAAGACGTATTTCACTCCTAAAAGGCTAAACCCCTTTAGATTTCTTAAAACACATATACTGCTATATCGTCTTCTCATGGGTCTCAACCTATTACCTGAAATCCGGATCGTTCCGATACGTGGAACGAGAATAGGAACGTGGTACGTCACATGTTTTAAAGCATGGTATGCTAGGGTTAGACTTCTATAAAATATACTATTAGAATTAAGGTATTCTAGAAGAATTTTCTTTAATAATAAGGCATTTAATAAAACATAATTTATGTTTTTTTTTTCAAATTAATTATCTAAAAACACATTCTAGGAATAATATGGCCCATTTTTTTTTTTCTGCATATTGTTTTGCTAAAATTTTATTTTTTCTGTATTTTTGTTCATTATAATTGATTTTTTTTCTCGGTTAGGTGAATTTTAAAGATATAAATAGAAGAAAAGTTTGGTATCACTTTGGATCGCTAAATTTATCATTTTGGAATGCTAGAGTACTATGTTTTGGAACGCCGTTTCAAAAACGTAATTCACTAGGGTAGTCAAGTAACAAAATTTTCATTTGTTTCCATCGAAACGACTGAAATGCTTTCTTTTCCTAAGAGATCGAAATGAAACACTAGTAGAATAATGAAACTCTATGATTTCCATTAAAACACTCCAGAACATAGAAATATGTACCAAAACCCAAAGCTAAACTAAAACAATAAATTGTGTCAACTTAAATTTACATCTTGTCATAAATGTTGTATCATTTTGATTGAGATTTTCTATATTAATATTTTTCACTTCTGAGATGTTTCCAAAACATCCCAAAATATTTTCGAAATGTTTTTGAACCATTTTCGTTTATGAGTCAACCAAAATGACCTATTTAAACGAAATTTCGATCCTTGAGGACAGTAGAGTATTATGGTAACACTGAGACTCCCAGATCCTAACTCCCAGGTCAATTAAGCTTCGGAGATATATCCATATGGTGTGGTTGGCCACTAGCTAGGAATTTGATTTTGGGTGAATCAGTGTTTCTTGTCATGATAGATTTGCGCTTCAATTCACTATATCCTTTTTAATTTTCTCTTCAGAAACTCTTTGTGAAGTTCCTTTTTCATTCCCTTTCCTCCAAATTTCGCACATGGTACCTTCTGACACAATTCTCAGTTGATTTTTGGAACTCTATTACAACCTTGAGACTGGATTTGACTGGATTTTTTTCTCCATTAAATACCAACCGAAATTTGCAAATCTACTCAAAGGACAAGTTGATAGGTCTTATGTGTCTGCAGAGAACCACCTTTTCCTTTAAATTTCTCCAACAGTACAAGCTGAGTTGATGTTAGTGGTTGGTGTAAGATCATGAATATCAAATGCAATCTGTGTCAAGTTTTGATTCTAAGGCTGCGTTCCACACTTGGGAACTATAAGTACATGCTAGGAAGCACGGATACTTCGTTGGAGGAACTGTATCTGTGTTGGACGCTTGTTGGACACCGACACGCGCAGGACACTCGTTGGACAAGTGTCCGACACTCCATTCTATGTGTCTAATTATTTATTTATTTAATTTTACATCAGATACTCCAGGGATCCAGCTTGAACATGCGTGTCCCGTTTTGAATACTTTAAGAACACGTGGGGCCTCAATTATAAATTTTGAAACCAATTATTGGTTCGAAGAAGAAGAAAAAAAAAAAAAAAGAAGAAAAACAAATATGCTGGATAGTTGATTAAGTGTAATGACGTTTTAATGTTTTTGGTTATTAATGTGTTTGTTTACTTTATATTTTTTATGGAATGTAATTAACTGATTACAAATTTGTTGCCGATTAAGTAGTGAAATGTGTTCTTTTTTTATTTTTAATTTGTATAATCTTTTATATTTTTCAATTTTTTTGTATAATATTTATATGTATAACATATAAAAAAATATAAAAATATAGTCTTTTGCTGTGTCCCTGCGTGTTGTTTTCGGCATTTTTTAAAAATTATCGTGTCGGCGTGTTTGACACTTATGTCCGTGTCTGTACTTCTTAGGGTACATGGATCACAAGGTTTGACACATCACCTCTAAGGATCCTCTCAAATGATTCTATGAGACTCGAAAATCATCTGCCACCTTTGGGTCACCTCGCCTTCGATAATCCTCTGCCACTTTTATGTCACCTTGCTCTTGAGTATCCTCTATCATCTTTGGGTCACCTCGACCTTGAGGATCCTCCATCACCTTTGGGTTATCGAGGATCTTTGAGATACATTCTCCAGCAATCTCTATTCTTGGGTTTTGAGCAAAACCCAAGAATTCACCAAGTTAAAGTCATGACATTTCTCCAACTAGCCATGATGTTCCGTATGAGACCATTAGGGACTTGTGATTTGGAGGCTAGAACCAATGGGATCGTCAAGATGCCAATCAGTCTCCTCAGAGGGATCTCCTTGACCTGCCATAATGAGAGAGATTCTCCTACAACAAGACGCTTCAAGAGGAGGCAAATGTATTTAATGCCAAGATTAATTTTGCATCTAGAGTATCCCACCTACCTTAGAGGATCCTGAATGCGGAGCTGATCCTTTGAGGATGAAAGAGACATCCCACCATGCATTGTCCCGTCCCTCACACTCATTTGCCTATATAAAGGCTTTTACCCTTCCTCCTAAGATCTATCACTCCATCAGAACACAAGGCATGGAGTCCACCAGCCCATCAAGCTCTCTATGGTTCACTACTCTCTCTCTCTCTATTTTGGACTGCCATTAATCCTCTCCCTTCTGCTCTCTACTTGGTTCGATAAACACTGAATGACTGTCATATACCTCAGAGAGTACACATACACCCACAACCTATAAAGTCGCCCACAGGAACCATGAGGGTAAATGAAGGGGAAAGGAAAAGAAAAGAAGCGGAAAAAGAAAAGGAGAAGAAAAGCTAAGAAAGAAACCTAGTGATGAAAGTTTTGATTTTCTTTTTTCATGTGTTATAAAAATTCTCTTCATTTTCCCTTTCATGTTACATTTATTTATTGGTTTGTTTTTTCTTGCAGTTTTCTAGCAAAAGCACACAAGAAAAATGAAATTCTGCATAATTCCTTTTTCTTTCCTTCCTAGTTTCCAAGTTTCAATGGAGCGTAATTCTTTTTGGTTTTCCTTGGTGTGGCTTTTGTCTGATAAAATAAGGCAGCCTTTGGTTTGGTGACTTCAATGTATCAGCTCAATATTGAGTTGCAGAATTATCATTTAAGCATTTATATAGTCACCTACCCTTATTTTTTTACAATTAGATACACTTTGGGAACCCATTTATATAGTTGTCTAATAGACAACATCCTATTATTGTTTTAATTTTTTTAGAATCATATACATGTGCCGGAATCGTATTATTGTCATAGGTGTATATAAAAATACATTTATTTGTTGCCATCCCTTAGATGTGTCCATGTTCTAATATTTTGGAAATTGCCCTATTGGCATGTTCGTGTTGTGCATATTTATGTACCGTATCCGTATCTTTATCCGTATTCCTATCTGTATCCATACTTCTTATATAGTAACCCGTTGTCCACATTTAATTTTCATTTAATTTATCTTGCTTACTATTATTTTGCAAGATCAAACTTTGTAACACGATCAATTATGGAAAAGGGATTTTTGGTGTATAAGTAAAGGTCAGTTGCTATGGATATCCTCACTACTCCAATAATAATGAGTTTTGCCTTTAATATATAGTAATTGTCCCAATATCATTTGCTATTTTAATGCTGATTTTTTCCTGAATGATTAGCGACATGAAGTGGGTGATGATGATGATCAGGTCAATATTGGCAATCCTTGTGTTTGATGCAATCCATATGATTATAGTGAGACTGTTTTAGGTGCAATTACCATTATAGAGTTTCTCTAACAATCTATTTCAAAGATCCATGTCACTTTATCTGTAAAAATTTTCTGGGTTATAATAGCTGCTAAAGCAGTTCCCGCCTTATTTCCTACACTTCTAATAGGTTTGATCTTAAAAATGATACATTATCCTGGTGAGTTCTAATTAGTACTTGTTTGTAAGAACAACAATCAAATTATATCATTTCAAAATTTCAAAAGCCAAATGAGCACTTTAGTCGTTATAAATGATATATAAGTCCTCAATGGGAGTGTTCTATGTATAAATATTGGCAAGTGTTTCGTCTGATGTATGTATGTAGGTATATTCTAATTACACACCTCACCATTCCTTCAACAAATTTAATTCAAAAGCCATAAAAAAGGTTGCTTCAGAATGTTTTAAGAAGTATTTATTGAATGAATCCATATAGCCTTCTGTCCTAGTTAGCAGTTATACCTGTAATCTTAATGCTTAAGGTAAACGTGAGTAAGCTGTAATGCTTGTGCTTCAGATTTAGTTGTCAGCAGTCCACAAGGATGCAAAGGATTGTAGCATATACCTTGCTAGTGCTGGTATTGATTTTTCATTTAAAATATTGTATCTAACACGTATGATGGCAAATTGCTTTCTATCATAAAATAGCTCTGTATGACCACTTCTTGATGTTTCTGTACTTTGTTGCTTTACAATCCACTCAGCACCAGAAAACTGATAATAAGTCTCTCTGCTCATCTCTGTTTCAAGTTTACTTGTCTTTTTAAGTGAGGAATTCCTACAATTGACTATTTTGATCTTTCTGCAGTTCATTTTATGTATGTGAATCCTATACCTTCCTTCTTCTTGCTCTTCCCTCCCTAGAAGTAAATTACCTCACCAGGACATAACTGCCAAAGCCCAGAACCCCAAGATTGCCTATATTAGCCATTGACCAATGTTCTATTCACCAGCTCTTTCATATATTTACGATGTCACCCCCTCCTCATTCCATCATTTCAAAACAAAATTCTTCCGAGCTGGTCCCGCAGTTGTAATATCTGACAAGTATACATTAGAATGCTTAAGGGGTAACTCTTGAATATAGGAGAGTAGTAATTACACTTTACTTGTAGTTTAAACGAAAATCAAATAACTCATATGGTTCAAAAGTGAACACACAACCTCTTATAGTTTTGACTTATTTACAAAATGGATAGAATTGTGACGGATTTAATGAAATGACAAAAATGCTCATGTGAAGAACAAGCCTTTATTTTGACATGAAAGGAAAAAATTATGTTTTTAATATTTCATTTTGGAAAGATAAAATGATAAAAATACTCTTGTAACCGATTTGCAGTTAGCACTTTACGAAAATACTTGTATGGCATTGTCTTGAGTATTATTTGTATTATTATTAGCGATCACAAGAATGTAAATTGTAAAGCTTATGCTTCCACTTACGCTTGAGCCATTTTTTTTTTTTTGTGGGCTACAGGGTAGCCTTCCACTGACTAGTTTCTTGGAACTCGTGCCGGACTTCTATCTACATGAACTATGAAAACTTCATGCGCTGGGACCATCAATTGCTTGAGTCTGAAAATGTGGCTCAAACCTATCGTGGTGCACTGTATCCTGATGCCTAAAATGGTAGCTCCTTTGCAGTGGGAACCATCCATTACAGGCCAAGAGTTCAACTTCACTAGGATGACTGGCTTTTCACACAATAGCCAAGGGCACCTATATCCGACCTTCTTGAGGGGTGATAAAAGCGATTTCTAATGCTTATCTTTTTTTCTTTTTACCTGTTGAGCTCTAGGAAAAGGCTCAAAAGAAAGAAACGCATATGGGGCAAACAAGAAAAGGCCTGAAAGGCATGATGTTGGGTAAAAGTAGAGTAAAAAACCATAAAGTATCATTGTGGTGCAAGTCTCTCTGTTTTATACAATATTACATTATCCTCATCTAAAATATTTGACCGGCAACTCTTTCGAATTCATACATAGTCACTGTTTACAAGAATCAGTTAAATTTTATGAATGATGCCTAACTATAAGGAGACTTGGAGAATGATCAAACTCAGCTTGCTATAGTTTTCATGCTTCTCTAGTCCCTCTTCAACTAGCTTTCTTTTAGAGGCTCATGTATTTGGAAGGAATTCGTTTGCAAACTCATGCACTTACTGTTTCTATTGTAGTTCAAGTTTTTCTACAATGTGTGTAAGCAGATAATTTGCGTGTCTCTATAGTTTCACATAGAAAACACACTTCTTTTTTTCTTCTTTTCCCTTTTGTTACATGAAGTGGTGAAATTTGAAGATGATTATATGAAGAAACATTTACCCTTTTCTTGTTAATTATCTTAAAGGAAACTCCCCCAACTTCATGCCAGAATCTCCAAGAGACGCCCAAGACAAGATTCTTCCTCTCCTTTCTGCGCTATTAACATGTATTCCATATATTTCTTTTAAACTGAAAGCATCTCTGCCCTAAGTCTTGCTTATTACATTTTGGAGTGATATTGTTTTTTTTTTTTTTTTTAGTTCAACGTTAAGTGGTGTCTAGGCTAACTTAAGCACATCTCTACTAATACTTTTTTTTAGTTTGGTCAAAGACAGGCTCTTCACACTGAGACTAGGGCATCCACGATAAATTCTTTGTTGTTAATTCTTGCACCTTCCATTTCGATTATATAAGTAAATGGATTCCTCCCGCATAGATTCTTATGCGAGGTCTTTCTTGGCTGCGTTGGTATTTTAGAATCCTCCGTCGTGGATTCTTATGCAAGGTCTTGTTCCTTCTTTAAAATACCTAATGGCATAAAGCTACCCTAAAAAGTTAAAAACACTACCACAAATCCACTTTACAAAGACCTAATTAATGGAAATTTCAAAGAACACAAAAATATATATATATATATATATATATAAGTATTTGTGATTTTCAAGCTAAACGCAACCAAGTTGATATTTTAAAGAAGGAACAACAAATTTCAGTGGGTTATAAAATAAAAAAATATTACGGAACTAGGACATGATCACAAATGTAAGCTTATGATGATACAGCAAACTTGTGGTGGCTTGTCCCTAGATTCGGGATAAATTATCCTTTAGTTGGCCGATGATTTTTTGCACTAAAATCCACCGGTGTGATAGAAGGCAAAGACCCTTCGGTGTTCCAATTAGATTTAAAGTCTTGGAGAGGAAAAGATCTTAGGGTTCTCTTCAGGGGTTGTCTTTGCGTATCTGTGAAGGGATTGAACTTTTCCCCTTGTATGCCTGCATGGGGGTGGTAGGTGGTTTCTCTATGTGGCGGCCTCCAGCTGGAGGATTAGAATGGTATCAGAACACTTGAAAGGGTCATCCCTACACTCTGTAAGCACCCTATTTTCGCCCGCTCGGCAATCTCCGACCCGACTGGAATTGGGTTCCAACATCACAACACATGCAGGTTCAAAATGAGCCTTATAATCTCCAATCCAACCAGCTGATCGCTTCTCGGGCCCACAAGGACCCGTTGGAGCCATAAGCACCATTATTCCAGGCAGCTTTCCGGACCGAGCGGTCCCGAAAACCAACGCCATCCAGGTAGTTTCCCGGGATCGGGCGATCTCGGGGACCAACACCTCATTAAAAATTTCAGACTGTTCACTTCTAGCGCCTGCTAGCCCGCCAATATAGAATGTCTGTCATTTGGTAGTTCTCCGGGACCAGGCGTTCTCAGAGACCAACACCACCCTTACAGGTAGTTCTCTAAGACCAGGCGTTCTTGGAGACCAACACCACCCAGGTAGTTTTTCGAGACCGGGCGGTCTCGGGAATCAACACCTAGGTCAACACCGGCGCCTGCTAGCCTGACTCGGTGAAAAATGACCAAACCTACCCTTTGGGCCTCCAGGCACGTTTTGGGAAAGTTCAAAATCCCTCAAAACGATAAGTCCATCCTTCCAAAATGTTGTCAAATCATTAGGTGTCCCTCGCACGCCATTTGGTCCAAATCCAGTCCTATTCCGGCCCACTTCGGTCAAAATGACCGTTTTGCCCCTTAGCGCCTCGGCATGGCACAAACCCTACTAAACGGTAAAAGACTCTCTCAAAACCATCCATGAACAACCCTACACACTTAACACAACATACCAAACCATTCCTGACCATTTCCAGCCAATTCCGGTCAAAATGACCGTTTTGCCCCTAGATGCCCAAAAACGCCCCGAAATGGCACCTGTCTTGGGGTCTCGAGCAAAGGGTTTCACTACACACCCTTGTTTAACCCAAGGAGCACCCTACGACACTAGGCTCACACGACGCGATAAAAGTTCCTTGAAGCGTCTCGCAGACGCTTCGCCTAAATTGTCTTTTCCCCCAATTCCCTAGTTATAACGCACCGTCAATTAACTTGAGAAATGTGTAAATCAGGGAATTCTCAAAAACTCGTCCATAGATTTTTCCATCGATATGGTTCGATCGAATAGATCGCTTCTGAAAGCCCTCCATCGTAGGGTGCGAAAACTGTAACTTTCAGCAACCCCTGGAGCGTCTCGCAGACGCTCCGCCAAGGTTGATTTTTTCTCCGATTTTCTAATCAAAACGCACCGTCAAATGACTTAAGAAATGAGTAAATTTGGGAATTCCTGAAAGTACTTCCAGAGTACTTTCCATCGGTACGGTCCGATTGAATAAATTGCTTCTCGAAGGCCTCAATCACACGAAACGAAAACAGCCACTTTCAAACACCCAGGGAGCGTATCACAGACGCTCCGCAAAAGTGACCTTTTTAGCACACTTCCCAAGACAATATCACTCACCTCCAAACATAATTCAAACTTTTCGAAAATATGAAAGTTCATTGGAAGCATTAGGAGAACATCCCGAGTTCGACCGATTCCCCCGGAACCTTCCCAATTGACTCAATTATAGAGGCAAAGTTTGGACGAACTTTTTCGGTGATGGAGCGTATGCTACATGCACTCAAATTTTGATCAGATCGACCGAATTTCGATCAACGGTCGAGATTTAACCCATACACAGGGTGCCACGTGTTATTCTGGCAATGGAACAGTACCTGCACATGTCCTACATGTGCATGGCCAAAGTGCAAGGCCAAAATTTGGCCATGCGCATATAGCACATGTGCAAGGCCTGTTCTAGATTGCCTATAAATAGAGGCCTTCCCCCTTGCATATTCCAGGTTCGAAATTGATATGAAGTTCTACTGAAATTACTTCAGAAACTCGAATCTCTACATATATCCCTCCCCTCCAACACTTAGGCTAGATTCTACCCCTCCTAAGCCTATACACTCCATATACAATGCCTCATACACACTTATACACTCCACTCTAGCCTCTCAAGCCTTCTTGAAGTCACTCAAGCTTCTATCAAGACATCCATTGAAGACTACAAGTGTAGTGAAGGCAAAAGGTGGTATCCCTTTTATATTTATGCTCTCCCCCATTCTTCTCTTCTCCCTCCTAGCCTATTTAGGCTATTCTCTATTTTAATTCCCATCTTCAACTCTCCTTTCTTGCATGCTTGAGCCAAGAGGGCTCTTAAATCATGCTTAGAGGAAAGCAAGTGAGAGCCACCGTGTAGGGGGACCTCTCACTAGCCTACTTTAAGATGGTATGGCCTAGGAGCCCCTTGTTTATGTGGTGTAGCCTAAAAGTCTTGTATGTGAATCATGACCCCTTGCATATTACTATTTTGATCATGTCTTGTATGCTTGGCTTCATTTTATGTTTATTGTCATATTCCACAATGCTTGCATTGCTCTTAATTTTATGACATTTCCAAATTCTACATTTCTTTCAAAAATTGTTCCAAGAGTTGGCCCCTTGAAGTTTAGGATGAGATCTTAGAATTATGCCTTAGAAGAGCACCCTACTAAGTCCCTAATTCACATTTTTACATCATTGCATTACAACTTGCATAAAAGTTGCTTTCAAATTCTCTAATTTTCAAGGTTTTCATTCTCTCAAATTTAGTAGTTAAAATGGCCCCATGGAACCCTCTCTTAAGTGGTCTTCCTTTATATTGGCCATATGAGCCCTAAATTGCTAGAATGGTTCCCTTTTCTCTTTATGCTCGCTTAAGAATGATGTTTAAACTCTTTGATTTTTATGGTCCCTATTCTCTCAAGTTTAGTGGTTGGAATGGCCCTATGGAATGACCCTCACTTGAGAGGTCTCCTTTTTGTTGGCCATATGAACCCTCTCTTGATGGAATGGTTTCCTTGAAAAATGGTTTTCAAAATCCTTCTCCAAAGATGATTTAAAAAAATGCATTTTCTCTATCTTTGCATCAAAAATGATTTTTCAAAAATTACCATCATTATGTTGATTTTTGACCCCTTATACTCTTGTCAAGATAGTGGTTATAATGGCCATGAGGAAACCTTCCTTGAAATGGTCTCCAAGCACCACCCATACAAACCATACTCTTGACTAGAGTCAAAATTTTCATGGAAATGATCGTAAAAAAGATGGCCTACTAAAGTCCATTGCATAACATGTTTTGTGTTCCAAAACTCTTTCCAAAAATATACCAAACCACACTTCAAAATCATCTTTTAACCCAACCCTAGGTTAACTTGACCCTAGTTACCAAATCCTAGGTTGACTTGACCCTAGTTGACCAACCCTAGGTTAACTTGACCCTAGTTATCCAACCCTAGGTTAACTTGACCCTAGTTCACTCACCTCAGGTTAACTTAACCCTAGTTGGTTAACCCTTAGTCTTCTTAACCTTAGGTCAACCTAACCTAAGTTAATTAACCTTAGGTTTCTCCTAACCCTAGGCTAACCCAACTTAGGTTAATACACTTCAAGATTCTAACTCTTGAACCCTTTTTTCAAATGATTATTTAAACTTTCAAATTATCTTCATAACCTACTTTTCCAAAATCTCCTACTCTCTTGATTTCAAAAAATCAACTCCATACACTCTTCAAATGATCTTACATTCCCTCTTTAAGACCTTTCAAAAAATATTTTCAAAAGGTCACAAACCTAAGGTGTCCCTAGCCCTCTCATGGTTAAGGATTCCAAGGACAAGTGATAAATCAAGAACAACCTCTAAGGCTGTCCATATTAGGATTCCAAACCCTTAGCCATTTCCAAAAACCACTTTAAAAAACTAATCCATCAAAATCATACCTCCAAGGTTTTCAAAACAAGACTTCAAGAATACTTTCAAGTCCTCTTGAGACATGACAAAACATTTTTTCCAAAACTCCCCCGAGTCGATCCGAAAACATTTTCAGGAAACACTCCATCATTCCATTTCAAGTCAAAACCTCCAAGACCCCAAAGTGTCTTAAACTTTTCCAAATACCTCAAAATGTCTTAAAAATTTTCCAAGACCCCAAAGTGTCTTAAATTTTTCCAAAGATCTCAGAGTGTCTTAAAATTTTTCCAAAGACCTCAAAAACGTCAAAGTGTCTTAAACTTTTCTAAAGACCTCAAAGTGTTTCAAACTTTTCTGAAGATCTCAAAGTGTCTTAAACTTTTCCAAGGACCTCTAAGTGTCTTAAACTTTTTCATAGACCCGAAGCGTCTTCAAACCTTCCAAAGGCCCTAATACGCCTATTGTCTATTAGGCTCTTGCCCAAATTACGAATGACCTGATTCTTGCCAAATGAGATACGTAGGCAACCTAAAATGGTGCAGTCATAACTTTTATTTCAACTCCAATCCCTTTTTCAAAAATTCCAATCAATTCAAAGTTTTTATTCCAAACTCTTTCAAAACTTCCATTATTTTTAAACTTTTTCCAAAAACTTGCATCATGCATCATCCATCCGAAAAGTGATGACGAAACCCTGTTTTCAAAATTCTAAAGTGGATATTAAGTGAACAATGGTAACCAGTTATTCTAGTAAGTGAACAAAAGGGTAATTAGACATGTAGGTACCAAAAGGGCGGGGTAGGGTGATGATCTTAGGATATCTTCTTTACACGTAACCAACCCTCGGACTATAGATTTCTGTTTTCGAAAGACCAAAATGGAGTTATTTTCAAAAAAGGGCTTAAATCTTTTCAAAGGTTGCCAAAGAACCTATTTTTTTAAAAACCCTCTCTTAAGGGAGTTTTCAAAAACCTTTTCCAAAAACCCTAAGTTTAATCTTCGGATTAACGCTTAGTTTTAGGTGCCCTAACTCACCTTAATTAAGTTAGGTGGCGACTCTTATTTTTCTAAAAAGCCCTTAGTCAAATCAATTTTCCAACCTAGTCGCACTTGTCCTTCTAGGGGGACGAGTTCTAGTGATAGAGTTCCATGCTTTAGGGTCTCCGAACCGAAAGGACCTTTGACCCTTAAAAACAGGGGCGTGACACACTTCAAGGTGGCGTATGTCAGAATGGTGTTAGAGGAGTGGGGGATTGTTGCAAGTACACGCCACACCCACGCCCCTGATGCATGCCAGGGTGGCCGATGTCAGAAGTGGGCCCTACTAGCACGGTCGAGCACCAACCCGATCGGTGAATGGTTACGGGCATCCATTTAGCTCGAAAGGGCGAGGAAGAACAGTCGGGAGACCCAGCTAGGTGACGACCAGGTGGCACGGGAAAGGCGTCGTCTAGCAAGTGCTGGTCGATTGATAACACGGCCTCTGGTCTGGTCGGGAAACCATCATCACCAGATGTCTCCAATTCATCTGGCCATCTGCTCGGGTTCAGAGGAATTCCACGGGACGGCTCGACCACGAAACACGGAGGGCATTTATGGCAGGGGCAGCGCAATAATGACGGGTGCTGTCGCGTCGCTTCACATGCCCCCACGTGGCGGCCAGGGATTAGTCGTTAGTAGTCGAAAAGGCACACCGTATCTTAGCCGTTGGTGTCCCGTCATCGCAGGCCATCTGGGCCGTTGATTTCAAAGATGTGGGGGGAGCTTAGGGAGGCGGTTGCCCCCATTTTCCCTTAGTGCTTTTTACCAAATACGTAGAGAGAGAAAGAAAAAACCTCCTTCGTCGTCCCCAACGCCATCTCCGTCGTCTCCGGCCAGTTGAAAGGGCATCATTTCTCACGTTGCACCGCCGGCTTGCTTCGAAACTTGCCGCCGGTACTTTGAACCGTGGTGTGTCCGTTTTTTAGGGAAGGGGCTAGATTCCCGACCTTTTGAGATTTGTCGACAGGCCGGAATTCTTAGAATCCGTCCTTGGGGACTTGTGTGAGTTGTTCAAGCCGGTGTTTGATAGGATTGAGGGTTGTAGGCCCCTCGGCACAATGTCGAATTCGAAGGGGGTTAGCTCGGACTCGGAAGAGATCGGTTCTAATGGGTATCGAGTTGAGAGGCATCGGACCCAGGAAAAGGCCTATGTGGGGAACTCTAGAGGGTCCCAGGGAGTTCTTGAGTCAGGGGAGGCTGGGGCTGCCCACTCTGGTGTCGGGGAAGGACAGGACCAACCCGCTGAGGTTGCTGCCCGAGCTCAGGAGGTCGGGCCAAGAGAGGGGGAGGAAGATGATGACCCCGGGTATGAAGCGGTGGGGATTTCTTCTTCTCTTGATAGGGAGAAAGTCGCTACCCTTCGGCGGGTGTACTAGATCCCAAAAGGTGTAAAGTGAAGGGTTCCCAGCCCTAGAAATTGGGTGTGCTCGGCTAAGGAGGGGGAGATATCGATCTTTGAGGGCGCACTAGCTGGTGGTCTTCGTGTGCCGTTCCCTCGGCCAGTTAGAGAAATTCTGCAGAGGTTACGCCTCTCCCCCGGACAGCTCTTGCCGAACACCTGGCGAATCATGGCGGGCTGTATGATCCTCTAGTAGATCGTCCATGGGAGGGACGTGACACCAGACGAGTTCTCATATTGCTACAGGTCGGCTGAGCATGGGAAGGGGTACTGGTACTTCTCAGGTTGGTCGACAGGACTCGATCTGGTCGGCGAGCTTCCTTCTTCACACAAGAACTGGAAGGATCGGTTCTTCTTCATTAGCGGAGAGGGCTGGGAGTTCTGCCCTTGGGAGACAGACTTCTCTGCTCAGATCCCCAGGCAATGGGGTTACCCGTGTAAGAAGGGTATGTTCTTTTCCCCAAGTCTTCTTTCTCCCTTTTTGTTTTATGTTTGTTGCATGTGTCACCCGTTCTGACTTAGGTGTCCTACGGGTGTCAGGTTGGGTTAAGCCTCTTCTGTCTGCCGAGCATAAGGTGGCTGTAAAATAGGTCAAAGAGTACGAGTTTCGGACCGCCAAAGACTTGGTGACTATCAAAGTGCTTGCCCAATACCTCTTGGGGCCCGAACCGAGCAGAGAAGCCTTGGCTGCAGAACGTGAGAGGAGTGAGTACATTTTTGCTTCTGTTATACTGGTCATTCTCTGACTTTTCTGGCTATTCTTTGCAGATCGCCAGTTTGTTGTGGTTGCTCGGGCCGATACTGTAGCGGTCCAGCCCGGTCCCCAAGCATCCCAGCCAACTTCCGAGATGGCCGCGATGAGCTTTGACATTAACTACTTAGCCTGGAAGAGGGCGGCGGCGGCTAGCGCCTCAGGATCGAAGCGCTAAAAGATTGTTGAGGCTACTGAAGAGCTCCCCCCCTCCCCCTCCTCCTCAAAAGAAGGCGTCCCCCCAGAAGGGGAAGGGTCAGGTTTCTGTGGTCGTTAGGCCTCCTCCAAGGTATCCGGAGGGATCTTAGCCGAAGCGCGGCGCGGTCATTCCGGCAGACTCCCAGACTCGTGCCAGTCCAGCTGCTTCTACCCCGACCAATGTCATCGATAGCTCAGACATGGCCTGGGAGAGGCCGGCAGAGGCAGTAAGGCCTTTAGACATCACGAGGCTGAGCAAGCATCCCAACTCTCGGCTGGTGAAGGATGCCAACCACGATCTATTCGAGGTGAGCTTTTGTGCGGTTATCATTCCGTTCTTCATTGACCTTTGTGTAGTCTTTTAAGTTCTAACCGTTAGGTTTTTAGTCTCTTGCCAAAGTCATGGCTCTGGGCCACTGCCTGGGGACTTCGGAGAAGGCCCTCCAGGAAGAGAAGGCAGCTAGCTTGGCGCTCATCTAGGAGGTCCAGTTGTTGAAGGGCGATTTCTTAATCGCCCGTGCAGAGAGGGATTTTGCTTTGGAGGAGCTCCAGTCGGCTCAGGCCGATAACGAAAGGCTCGCAAGGTAGGCCAATAAGCTACTGCTGAACTTCTCGGCCGAAGAGGCCAAAATGCACGAGCTGGAGAAGACTGTAGCGGCCTTCGGCGAGGAGCTCAAGAAGGCAAGGGTCGAGGCCATTCAAGAGTTCAAGAACGGGGATGACTTCCAGGCCTTGTTGGAGCCCACTTTTCTCTTGGGCTTCGAGACAGCCAGGAAGTAGGCGTCCAAGAAATATCTTGACTTGGACTTCTCGGGTCTGGACCCCCTTGACGGAGTCCTACCTAGAGACGGCCAAGACGCCGCTGACCAGGCGGTCGAAGAAGGGGCACAACCGAATGCTGCTGGAGAAGGCCAGACCATCGAGACTCAGCAAGAGGCCACTACATGTGGCTAGGTCGAGGATGCACGCTGAGGGACAAACTACTGAGCAGGCTCAAGCATGAATGTAGTTCGGGCCCCCTCGTTTTGCTTCACTAGTTGTTGTCTTTCTTCTTTTCTTTTCTCTTTTTTTTTTTTCACTTTTGTAAGAGACGTTCTGCCTTTGTACCCCTCCTTGCATAAATGAAATGAAATTTTGTTCTTATACTTTGTGTCTGATGTATTTTCTAAGTATCTTATTCGAGTGGCTTGAAGAATGCTTGTAAGCGCTAACGTGAACCTGATCGGCAATGATAACCGAACAGGTCCAACATTGTTGCTAACCGAGCAGGTCCATCTGGCTCTGCTCAGCACTTGACCAAGCAAGTTCAATGCCATTGCCACCAAGGCCATCTGGCTCTGCCCAGCACTTAACCGAGCAGATTTATTGCCATTAACCATTAAGGCCGTTTGGCTTTGCTCGGCACGATGGCCGAGTAGATTCTATGCCATTGCCATTAAGGCCATTTGGCTCTGCTCTGCACGAGGCCGAGCAGATCATATGCCATTGCCATGTAAGGCCATCTGGCTCTGCTCGGCACTTGACCTAGCAGATTCAATGCCATTAACCATTAAGGCCGTTTGGCTCTGCTCGGCATGATGGCCCAGTGAATTCTATTTCATTGCCATTTAAAGCTGTCTAACTCTGCTCGGCGCGGGGCCGAGCAAATTCTATGTCATTGTCATTTAAGGGCGTCTGGCTCTGCTCGGCACTTGACCGAGCAGATTCAATGCCATTGCCATTAAGGCCATTTGGCTCTGCTCAGTGCGATGGCCGAGAAGATTTTATGTCATTGCCATTAAGGCTGTTTGGCTTTGCTCGGGGTGGGGCCGAGCAGATTCTATGCCATTGCCATTTAAAGTCGTCTGGCTCTGCTCGGCACTTGACCGAGCAGATTCAATGTCATTGCCATTTATGGCCCTTTGGCTCTACTCGGCGCTTGATCGAGCAGATTCAATGCCATTGCCATTTAAGGCCCTCTGGCTTTGCTCGGTGCTTGACCGAGCAGATTCAATGCCACTCCTTCGCAAGTAGACAAATTCAATGTTTATTCAAGTAGACAATTGCTGAACAGTCACTGTTATTGATGTTCTGGAGGATTACAATTAGGAGTCCCTCAAGAGTAGTACTTCCTTAGGTGCTTTGCATGCCACGGCTGCAGGAGCTCCTTGCCTTCTGAGTTTTTTAACCTGTACGTCCCCTTCTTAGCACTGCTGATCACCTCATAAGGTCCTTCCTAATTTGGCCCGAGCTTGCGCTTTCTGGGATCTATGGTGGACTGATTGACTCTCTTCAAAACAAGGTCCCCAGTCGTGAAGTCTTTTGGTCGAACCCTAGAGTTGTGGTATTAGCGCATCTTCTACTGGTAAGACGCCACCCTCATGGCTATTTGCAGCCTCCTTTCTTCCAACAGATCTAAGTTCACATTCATGGCTTCACCATTGGTCGCGGAGTTAAACTGCACCGTTCTGGGACTGGGAAGGCCGATCTCTACTAGGATGACAACTTCGGTGCCGAAGGTAAGTGAGAACGGTGTCTGCCCCGTGGACACTCTCTCCGTCGTTCTGTAGGCCTAAAGGATGTTAGGGAGCTCTTCCGCCCACAAACTCTTGGCCTTCTCCAACTTTGTCTTGAGGATCTTCAAGAGGGACCTGTTGGTAACTTCGACTTGGCCGTTTGGCTGGGGGTGCTCGGGGGACGAAGTATGGTGACTTATTCCCAGATTAGTGCATAGTTGGTTGAATTGCCTGCCCTTGAATTGCTTCTTGTTGTTCGTGATGACGACCCTGGCAATTCCAAACTTGCACACAATATTCTGCCATAAGAATTTCTTCATCTTCTCCTCAATGATCGTCGATAGGGCCTCTGCCTCCGCCCACTTTATAAAGTAATTGATCACCACCACTGTAAATTTCGTCTATCCTTTGCCGAGCGGCAATGGTCCCATTATGTCAATCCCCCACTGCGCGAAGGGCCATGGGGTCTGGATCAGGGTTAGCTCCTGAGAGGGCAATCTTAGGATGTTGGCGAACCGTTGGCACTTGTCACACTTCTTGACGAATTCCTGGGCATCCCTCTCCATGGTGGGCTAATAATAGGCCACTCCTAATATCTTCTTGGCGAGAGACCGGCCACCAGAGTGGTTCCCACACATCCTTTCATGAACCTCCCACATTATGTTGAGTGCCTCTTCCTCATTGGCGCAACGAAGCAGTGGCATTGTATGCCCCCTCTTATAGAGTACTCTGTCCTGTATGAGGTACCTGCTCGAACGATACTGAATTCGCCTTGCCTTATTCTGGTCTTCAGGCAGGGCTCCATTCTCCAAGAAATTCCTAATCTGGCTCATCCATGAGGATTTGGGCTCGATCTAGTCGACTTCCAGGCTCTGGATGCTCGGTGAATCAAGAATCTCAATCGGGACGTTCGGGTCGGGCTCATTTGACTAGGCAATCCTGGCTAGCCAGTCTGCCTCTTCATTCTGCAATCTCGGTACACGCTCTAGTAGTACCTTGGCAAATTTTCTAGCCAAGCTCTTCGCCATTTGGCAATATTGCTTCATATTGTCTTCTCTGGCCTCGTACTCTCCTTGGACTTGCTCCACTACTAATTGGGAGTCGTTTCGCATCACTATCTGTTCGACCCCCATTCACCGAGCCATTCTGAGACCGACAATGAGTGTTTTGTATTCTGCAACGTTGTTGGTGGCAGGAAACTTGAAGCGGAGAGCATATGCCATCTTATAGCCATCCGGGGTGACAAGGACCACTTCGGCACCACCAGAGTCGTGAGTGGAAGATCCATCAACATTCAGGACCCAGTGGCTGTTGGGTAGGTAGGCTTCAGGGGTGGCAGGGGGCGGGTTAGTGAATTCTGCGATGAAATCCATAGCAGCTTGCCTTTTGATCGCCAATCGGGGTCGGTATTGGATGTCAAACTGACTAAGTTCAACGGACCATTTCACTAGGCGTCCTGACAATCTCTGGCTTGTGTAGAATGTTCTTCAAGGGCTGGTCAATGAGTACCACAATCGTGTGGGCTTGGAAGTAAGGCCTCAGGCGCCAAGTTGCAGTCACCAGCGCGAGAGCCATGAGTTCCATCTTCAGGTATCGTTTTTCTGCTCCCCGCAAGGCTCAACTGGTGTAGTACACTGGCTTTTGGATTCTCCCTTCTTCTCTAACAAGAGCTGAGCTTACTGTTGTCGCCGACACTGCCAAATAGAGAAACAATTCCTCCTCGTGACGGTTCGGCTGAGCAGCGGGACTGAGCTAAGATATTGTTTGAATTGACTTCACACTACTTCACACTCCTTGTTCCACTCGAATGCCTTGCGCAGGATTTTAAAGAACGGAAGACACTTGTCGGTGGACCGGGAGATGAATCTGTTCAGGGCTGCAACACGCCTTGCCAGCCGCTGAACATCTTTCGTCGTTCGGGGCGCCTGCATATCGATGATGGCCTAAATCTTCTCTGGGCTCGCCTCAATCCCCCTTTGTGAAACCATAAAGTTCAGGAACTTCCCCGATTGAGCTTCATTTGGTACTTGCAGAGTGTTTGGAACGTCTCTTCAAGATCCCACAGGTGGTTGGTGGCCTCTTTGCTTTTCACCAATATGTCATCCACGTAAACCTCCATATTACGCCCAATCTGTGATTTGAACATGAGGTTAACCAGTCGTTGGTATGTTACCCCTGCGTTCTTTAATCTGAACGGCATGACGTTGTAGCAATATAGCCCTCGGTCTGTAATGAAGTTCGTATGCTCCTGGTCGCGCTCCGTCATCCGGATCTGGTTATATCCTGAGAAAGCATCCATAAAGGTTAGCATTCCATACCCCGCTGGAGAGTCGACGAGGAGGTCGTTAGTCAGTAGTGGGAAACTGTCCTTCGGACACGCTTTGTTCACGTCGGTGAAGTCAACGCACATCCGTAATTTCCCGTTGGACTTCTTTATCATGACGACGTTGGAGAGCCAGGTGGGGTAGTGCCCTTCTCTTATAAACTTTGCCTACACCAGCTTCTCTGCTTCCTCAACAACTGCATCATTTTTGTTCAGCGCAAAGTTCCTTCTCTTTTGCTTAACCGGCCTTGCCTCAGGGTCGATGTTCAAGTAATGAGCAAATACTCGTGTATCAATACCCGACATGTCCTCATGAGACCAGGCGAACACGTTAGCGTTGTCCCTCAGGAACTTCCTTGGCTGTTACTTCAGCTCTTCGGGTGCGGTAGCCCCTATTTTCACTGTTCTGTTCTGCTCCAGAAGACATCTTCCAGTTCTTCCACTGGCTCGCCTTTTTGTGACTTCCTCCTCATCCCTCGGCTCGAGCTCTTCGATGACCAAGGTTTTCCTGTTGGGCTCCCCTTTAAGGGAGGCCATGTAGCACTCCCGTGCTTCCTTCTGGTCGCCCCTTGCACACCCGACCTTAGTATCGATCGAGAATTTGATCCGAAGATGGTACGTGAAAGTGACTGCTTTGAATTGGTTCAGAGCAGTTCGGCAAATGATGGCGTTGTATGCAGATATGCAATCCACAACCAGAAAATGGGCCATTTTCGTTATCCGGTGAGGTTCCTCTCCAAGGGTGACTGGTAAGGCAATGGATCCGAGCAGGACCACCCGGTTTCTAGTGAAGCCGACCAGAGGATAGCTTACTGGCTTCAACTTCTCTTGGCCGATCTACATTTTTTGAAGGCCCCCTGAAACAGGATGTCAATCGAGTTTCTGCTGTCGACCAAGATTCTCGAAGTTTTGAAGTTGGAGATCACCGCGAAGATGACCAGGGGGTCATCGTGTGGTTGGTGTAGCTCGGCTACTTCCTCTTCAGTGAAGCTGATCCCGAGGCTGTCGGTCTTTGTCTTCTTGCTGTACGTCCCGATCAGCATTATTTCCACTTAGGTCCGGATGTCCCGGATATGCTTCTTTCTCGCCGAAGAGGACTCTCCTTCTCTAGTGAATCCTCCTGCAATAACCCTTATTTCTCCAATTGGTTGGGTGGTTGTTTCTGTCCTTGCTGGGTTGCGTCGTTCCCCTAGTGTTCGGTCTTGGCCGGCTACATAACGGCTGAGTCTGCCCCATTTGATCAAATCCTCGATCTGCTATTTCAGGTCGATACAGTCCTCTGTGTCATGGCCATGATCACTGTGGAACCGGCAATATCTCCTTCTGTTCCTCATGCTCGAGGGCGTCTTTAGAGGCTCGGGCCATTTCAGGTCTAGGTCATCTCTGATTTCTATTAGGACATCTTTTAACTTCGTCGTTAGTGGGGTGAACGTTCGATCTAGACCGCGGTAGTGCTCGTGCCTCTATTCTCCCCTGCTCCTTGCCCGGTTGCTACTTATGCTCGCCTTCGTCTCCCTCTCATCATTTGAGGTTCCTCTCGACTGCTTCTTCTCCGTGCGCGAGCCGGTCCCTTCGTCATTGTCTCACCTGGCGCTCATGGCATCCTCCGCATTTATGTGCTTCTGGGCCCGGAGCATCAATTTGGCCATGTCTTGGGGTGGCCTCTTCGATAAGGAGAAGAGGAGCTTCCCACTTCTCAAGCCGCTCATGAACGCCGTGACGGCCACTTATCGTCCATGTCGTCCACAACCAAAGTTTCTTAGTTGAACCTTCCCACATACTCTCGCAACGTTTCCTCTTTCTTCTGCCTCACGGTCAACAAGTACGCTGCAAGCCTCCTCTGTCTCTGGGCCCCAATGTAGTGGCTCACGAAGAGTTTGTTGAGTTCCTTAAAGGTGAAGACCGTCGGTGGTTTGATTTTGTTAAACCAAGTTCGTGCCGAACCCTTCAACAATACAGAGAAGGCTCTGCACATGATCTCGTCTGGTATTGCTTACAAGTGCATGAGCACCCTGAACATCTCCAAGTGGTCTACTGAGTCTCTACACCCGTCGAACACGTCCACTGTCGGCATTTTGAACTTCGGGGGGAGCGGGTAATCCATCACCTTCTGTGTGAATAGGGAAGCCATTTGGCCAATGAGGGCATCCCCAGTGTTTGGAGCTTTAGCTTCCATCGCGACTAAAACTCCTGCCATCTGAGCTTGCATGGCCCTTAGTTGTTCGTCCCAAGCATGGAAGCTCTCCGACTTGTCGCCTACCATCTCCGTCCTTAACGAGATGGCATGGCTCATTTGTGCTTCTTCGATGTGGGGCTCATAGCGGAGGAGATGGTCCTCAACCCATCCTCCATTACCGTTTTCGTTGATGTCGGGGGGCATGGATGGATCCTTGTCAACCTTCTGCTCCTCTTGTTCTTTTACTGGCAGGTTGGGCCGTGGTGGAATCTCTGCCAGAGGAGCTGGATTTCGTTGGAGCAACTCTATATTTTGACGGACCAACTGTTGCATGCTGGCCATCATGTTAGCCACCGTCTTCTCCAAGGCGACTATCTTCTCTGCGCTGGTGTCAGCCATTGAGTTTCCTTCTAAGAGGGTGCTAATCCCAAACCTAGTCAAGACCATGAAATGCCACGAGGATAGTCATTCCCACAAACTGCGCCAGCTGATGATGCAGCAAACTCGTGGTGGCTTGCCCCTAGGTCCGGGATGAATCGCCCTCTAGTTGGCCGGTGATCTCCTGTACTAAAACCCACTTGTGTGATGGGAGTCAAAGGCCCTCCAATGTTCAAATTAGATTCAAAGTCTTGGAGAGGAAAAGATCTTAGGGTTCTCTTTAGGGGTTGTCTTTGCGTACCTGCAAAGGGGTTGAACTTTTCCCTTTGTATGCTTGCATAGGGGTGGTAGGTGGTCTCTACATGTGGCGGCCTTTAGCTAGAGAATCAGAATGGTGTCAAAACACTCGAGAGGGTCATCCCTACACTCCAAGGTGGCGTGTGTCAGAACGGTGTTAGAGGAGTGAGGGATTATTGCAAGTACACGCCACACCCTCGCCCCCGATGCATGCCAGGGTGGCTAGTGTCAGAAGTGGGCCGTACTGGCACGGTCCGACGCCGACTCGATCAGCGAACGGTTATGGGCATCCATTTAGCTCGGGAGGGCGAGGACGAATAGGTGGGAGACCTAGCCAGGTGACGACCAGGTGGCACTGGAAATGCGTCGTCTAGTAAGTGTCGGTCGACTGATAACACGGCCTCTGGTCTGGTCGGGAAACTATCATCACCAGCTTATATATGGGTAGAATCAAATTGAGATTGAGTAGTGATTTGTTTGAAAATATTAATCTATTTTAAAATATTATTAAATTTTACTTGTTTATCTTTTAAAACTATCTAAAGCAAATTTTAATGGAGGTGAGCTCAAGTCACTTATTTTTGTATGGTATTAATATATAAACTTATTGAATAGCTTTAAAATATATTAAATCTTGAACCACTCCGAAATATTTAATGCCACTTTCGGCTTTGAAGACTAGTAGCCTGTTTGAAACTCGTAAAGGAATAGAAAAAGGAAAAGAAAAAGATAAAAGGAAAAAAGAAGAAAAATGATATGATGGAAAAAAGGTAGAGAAAGGAGTTTTTGTTTTATTATTTATAAAAAAAAGTGTAAAGAAAAGACGCTTTCCAGTGCACGGTCTTTTAAAATCTTGTTTATTTATTTTTTTTCTTTTTTCTTCATCCCTCCCTCCTAAAATTAGAACCAAACAGAAAAAGAGAGAAAATTTCCTCCAGTTCCAAAGCAGGCCTAAAGCCTTGAAGAGCAAAAAACCTGAACGAGTGCAAACTCACGGCAGGTCTAGGGCAAGTCTTGAAAATCGATGGAACATTTCGCATGTCTCAAAAAGCCTTCGAAGCTTTCTATTATTGCAGGCAAGTATTCATCTCTTCACACTGATCTATCATGTGCATATATATGTGTATCTATGACACATCGTCAAAACCCTTCAAGAAATGACTATCTATATTTGCACAAGTCTCATCCCCCCCCCTCTGTCTCTCTCTCAAGAACCCAAATCCTTCGCGCCTCAACAAACCCCATATCTCCTCTTTCTCTTCCTCCTCTCGGCAACAGCTCATTGCCATGGCCTACTACCTGATACACCGTCACCAGTTCTCTCCCATCACCAGTTCTCTCCCGAAGCCGTTTCGAAACTCTCATCCCCAGTGAAGTACCTGAAAGACCCAGAAAACTCCGATTCAATTGTTACATTTCTCAAGAAGAGTGGTTTTTCAAGGACCCATCTCTAGCAAGTCATCAATCGCTTCCCCAAAGTTCTCTCCTCAAATCTTGACCACACCATCAAGCCCAAAATCAAGATTTTCCCAGACTTGGGCCTCTCCCCCACCGACATTGCCGAAATCATTTCAGCTGACCTGTAGATTTTTGCACGCAGTACTGATGATCGTCTTCGGCCATCAATGTTGGCATTGAAGAGTGTTTTGGGTTCGAATGCAGAAGTGTGTAGGGCCTTAAAGGTTTCTACGTGGTTTTTAAATCATGATTTGGAAAAGACTATGATTCCCAATATAGAATTTGTGAAGAGCTGTGGAATTGGCTGCTCGCAGATAGTCGACTATGGTTAGAGTTTTCCAAGATTTTTCGTGCATAGACTGGAGAGTATGAAGGAATATGTTAACAGTGTCGATGCCATGGGCTTTGATAGGAAGTTCAAGATGTTTCTTAATGCTATTCGGGTTATTAGCTTAATGACTGTAGAAAATTGGGAGCTTAAATTGGAGCTTTTCCGGAGTTTGGGGTTTTCAGAAGATGACATAGCATCAGTGTTCAGGAGGCTGCCTCACGTGTTTGCACTGTCTAAGCGGAAAATTAAGGAAGCCACAAAGATTCTCCTTAGTAAAGGAAAATCCGATATCTCATTGATTATTAACCACCCAAAGTTGCTTATCTGCAGTGTTGAAAACAGACTTAAGCCACGACTGCGGGTTTTGGAAAGCAAAAATTTGCTTCAGAAGAAATCTAGAATGACAACAGTATGCCAGATCTCTCATCAGAAGTTCCTTGAGAAATTCGTGCTCCCCTATTCAAATGAAGTTGGCAAAAGATACATCCTTAATGAGGTCTAATAGACAACAGAAATATGTGATGTTGGTTGAGAAATCTCAAATGCCCATATGAAGTTAGGGAGATGAACGGAAGATCTTTGGCAGAATGTGGCCTTTTCGTGAATTAACAATTATAAGCATGCCGAATGGAAGAAATCATTTCTTGAAAAAGCATTGGTGGTATGTTGGTCCTGTTTATCACATTAGATGTTCACATTTTTATTTCTTTTATCTATCCTGATTCTTGAGTACTAACCTGAAAAATACATGGATTGATTTCCCATATTGTTGTTTCAATCTGAGTGAGTTATTAGTATTCTATATTTGCTATGTCTTGTTTCAACTGAGTAATTAAGTTGAACTCTCATGTTGGCTAATCCATCGGCAGCTCCTACTTTCCATTTTGTTTTGTTTTTTATTTATTTATCTTGGTATAAGTATTAAGTTTTGCTGCTCCTGTACATTATGCTGCCTTTTCTTTCGGCATGTTTCTATCGTGCATATTAATGTCCTGTATCGTATGCATGCTTCTTAGATAGTAACCCATCATCTGCCTTTAATTTTCAGTTAATCTATCTTGGATACTATTATCTGCAAGATCAAACTTCAATGGCATGATCAATTAGGGAAACAAGAATTTTGGTTTACAAGCAAAGATCAGTTGCTATGGATTAAGAGTCCTCACTGCTGTAATAAGAATGAGTTTTGCCTTTAAACTATAGTAACTATCCCAATATCATTTGCTATTATTATGATGATTTTACCCTAAATGATGAGAGACATGAAGGGGGTGATGGTTGTGATAATGATGATTAGGACAATGTTGACAACTGTGGTGTTTGATGCAATCCATATGATTATAGTGAGACTTTTAGGTTCCAATAACACTAAAGAGTTTCTCTAACAGTCAGTTTCAAAGATCCATGTCACTCATCTATAAATCTTTTCTGGGTTGCAACAGCTGCTAAAGCAGTTCCCACCTTATTTCCTGCACTTCTAATAGCTTAGATCTTAATAAAGATTCAATCATTTGTACTTATTTTTAACAACAATGATTAAGTTATATCATTTCAAATCTTCAAATGCCAAATGAGTACTTTAGTCCTCATAAATGCCATGAAAGTCCTTAATTGGAGTTTTGTATATGTAAATATTGTGCAAGTGGTTTGTCTGATATATGTATGTATGTATATTCTAATTACACACCTCACCTTTCCTTCAACAAAATTTGTATCTAACATGTATAATGGTGCATTGCTTTCTATAGAGTAGCTATGTATGATAACTTCTTGATTTTTCTCTACTTTGTTGCTTTACAATCCACTCAGCACCAGAAAAATGATAATTAAGTCTCTCTGCTCATCTCTGTTTCAAGTTTACATGTATTGTCAAGTGAGGAACTCCTACAATTATTTTGATCTTTCTACAGTTCCTTTTATGTCTGAGAATCTATATCTTCTTCTTCTTCTTCTTGTTGCTCTTCCCGCCCTAGAAGTAAATTACCTCACCAGGGCATAACCACCAAAAACCCAAAACCCCGAGACTGTCTATATTATGATGAGCCATTGACCAATGTTCTCTTCACCAGCTCTTTCATCTGTTGTTACTATCTCACTCCCTCCTCATTCCGTCATTTCAAAACAAAATTCTTTTGAGCAGGTCCCGCAATTGTAATCTCTGACAAGTTTACATTAGAATGCTTAAGAAAAAAAAGTGTGTTCATTTTTTGTTTCTCTCGAATATATTATAGGTAATTACACTTTACTCACTTGTAGTTTAAGTGAAAATCAAATAACCTCGTGAATACATAACTCTTTATAATTTGTACTTATTTGCAAAATGAATGGAATCATGACAGAATTTAGTAAAATGATAAAAATACCCTTGTAAAGAACAAGCCTTTAGTTTGACATACATGGGCAAAATTGTTTTACTTTTTATGTTTTATATTTCATTTTAGGGAGATGACGTGACGAAAATACTCTCGTGACCGACTTGCCAATAGTATTTCATGAAAATACTTGTATGGCATTGTCTTAAGTACTATTTGTATTATTATTAGCAATCACAAGAATGTAAATTGTAAAGCTTAAGCTTCCGCTAAGCCTGAGCGTTTTTCTTTTTCTTTTTTTGGCTAGAAGGTAGCCTTCCATCGACTAGTCTCTCAGAACTCATGCAAGGCCTCTGTACACATGAACTTTTTAAATTTCATGCATTGGGACTTAATAGCTTTTAATGTAGTTTTGAGTTTTCTACAATGTGTTTAAGCAGATAATTGCATGTCTATAGTTTCACACAGAAAAACCACTTCCTTTTTTTTTTTTTTTTCCTTTTGTAACATGAAGTGAAATTTGAAGCAGGTTATATGGAGGGACATTTACCCTTTTCTTGTTAATTAACTTGAAGGAAACTCCCCGAACTTCATGCTAGAATCATTGTTAATGACGTGAAAAATATGCAAAATCTGCAAGAGATGCCCAATGCAAGATTCGTTTCTTCCTTGCTGCGCTATTAACTTGTATCCCATGCGTTTCTTTTGAACGAAAAACATCTCTGCCCAAGTTCTTGCTTATTATATATTGGAGAAGTGATATGCCAAATTCGGTTAAGAGGAGTGTTACTCACAACCGCAGCTGTCGGTCACTCTTCATCTGATGTGTGACACATCAGGTGGATTCTACCATGGTAGGATTCTATCATGTCACACATTAGATGGCAGCTGACTCACAGCCATATAATCATCCCCATTCCTATTATACAATTTGATAATAATTCTCTTTATTCTTGCCATATTTTCTTATACTAGTACCATAAAAAAAATTTGGGTTATTGCCTTTCGTAAAACATTCTTTAAATTCTGTAATTTGAACTCAACTTGATCATGGAAACCTGAATTATTGTTTCTCTTTAAAATATAAAAAGTCTTAGAATCAATCAACTTCCACAGTCGTGTTTTGAACCCACAAATGATTTGCTACGACTATTCTCGGTGATTATCCAACTTTAAATGGAATTCGAAATAGTTTAGAAAGAGATCATTCTATGAGGGTAATTGCCACCGAGTACCGATGATTATGTAATAAACATTAAGTTACGAGGATCATTATGAAAAGGAATTTAAGAATAGGAAAACTAAGTCACATAGCTTTATTGGATGAATAATCTACCGTTTTTATACAAATGATTATTACAGATGGGCTGAGGCTATATATAGAGGTAAGGTCATGAGGTGGAGCTACCACCATGAAAACTTTGTATTTGATCCAATCCATTTCATGAGTTAGCCCATGGAAACAAGATTAGGTTTTGCTTTCTTTTTCCTGTTTCTTTTCCTTTTTCCATTGTCTAAGAGTTGGCACAAAGCAACCCTTCACAAATCCACCTTACAAAGACATAATTATTGGAAATTTCAAAGGAAAGAAAAAATTGGGTTTTTCTTTCTTTTTTTTTTTTTTTAAAGAATTTGTGATTTTCAAGTTCAATGCAACCAACCAAGTTGATATTTTAAAGAAGGAACAATGTTATTTCCCCAAAATATTAAAATTAATCAAATAGTAGTTAGGCTAAATACCATGTACAAAACCAGAAATGAATTACCCATGTTTGTATACCATAACCATAATTGATGATCATATTGTCATGGCCCTTTTTTTCTTTTTCTCTTTTGGTTGTTAAGGTGAAAAAAATTTCAATGGGCTATAAAAAAATCAAAATTATGATACTAGGACACAATTACGAATGTAAGGTTATATATGGTTCAAGTTGAGTAATGACTTTTTAAACTCAGCTTAAAAAATATAACTTGATTGAAAGTGTATTTAGATTTGACTTATTTATCTTTCAAGATGGTCTAGAACAAAAATTAAGCTTAAGTAACTAATTTTTGTATAACATTAGTAATTATATTACCTTATCGGGTTCGTAAGTTTGAAATATGTTAAACTTTGACTTCTCTACCCAATAAGCCACTCCCAAATCACCAAGTACATTCATATGCCAATTTTGACTTTGAATACTAATAGCATGTTTGAAACTTATAAAAGGGAAAGGATATAAGGGAAAAATGGTAAGGAAACTAATTTATTTTCCTTGTTTGTTTTTATAAAAAAAAATATTTAAGAGAAGGCTTTTCCCAGTGGACTTGTCTTTTAAAAATATTCTCTATTTTTGCATCTTTTTCATTCCTCCATCCCTCCTAAAACTAAAACGAAACAGGAAAATAAACAAAAAAGAAGAAGAAGTTATTTCCCTCTCTTTCGCTTCTTTCTTCAAGTTCCAAATAGGCTGTGAAGCCCTTTGAAGAGAAAAAAAATCCCTGATGAAGTGCAAAACTCACGCCAGGTCCAGGACTCTAGGGCATGTCCTCATTCTTGAAACGATGGAGCATTTCGCATGTCTCAAAGCCTTTGACGCTTTATATTATCGCAGGCAAGTATTTATCTCTTCACAGTGACTGATTACGTGAATATACGTATCTATCGTAGGAGAAATTATTCAATAAGTTTATAACACCATATTATTACGATGATATGATATATTTAATCAATTATAAATAACCATATATATTTTTTTAAATTAATTGATTTAATTTTTAAACTAATAAAAATAATAAATTTTTTAACATATTTATATTTATTATCTAAATAATTAAATTAATAAATAATAAATAATATTTTTATTTATAATTAATTAAACACACTACTCATCATCGTGATGACGTAATGTGCGGAACCTACTCAACAATTTCTCCTACAATACATCGTCAAAACCGTTCAAGAAATGACTTTCTATATTTGCAGAACTCTCATCTCACTCTCTCTCAAGAACCCAAATCCTACGCGCCTCTACGAACCCCGTATCTCCTCTTTCTCTCCTTTCTTCTTCTTCTTCTCTTCCTCCTCTCGGCAACAGCGCATTGCCATGGCCGACTACCTGATACACCATCACCAGTTCTCTCCCGAATCCGTTTCGAAACTCATCCCCAGTGAAGTACCTGAAAGACCCAGAAAAGTCCGATTCAATCGTTGCATTTCTCCGGGAGAGTGGTTTTTCAAGGACCCATCTCGAGCAAGTCATCAATCGCGTCCCCCACGTTCTCTCTGCAAATCTTGACCACACCAGCAAGCCCAAAATCAAGATTTTCCAAGACTTGGGCCTCTCCCCCACCGACATTGCCGAAATCATTTCAGCTAACCCGTGGATTTTTGCTCAGAGTACTGATAATCGTCTTCGGCCGTCAATTTTGGCATTGAAGAGTGTTTTGGGTTCGAATGTAGGAGTGTCTAGGGCCCTGAAGGTTTCTATGTGGTTTTTAAATCATGATTTGGAAAAGACTATGATTCCCAATATAGAATTTATGAAGGGCTGTGGAATTGACTGCTTGCAGATAGTCAACTTTGTTTATAATTTTCCATTATTTTTCTTGCATAGAACAGAGAGTATTAAGAAATTTGTTAAGAGGGTAGATGCCATAGGCTTTGATAGGAAGTCCAAGACGTTTCTTCATGCTATTCGGGTTATTAGCTCAATGACTGCAGAAAATTGGGAGCTTAAATTGGAGCTTTTCCAGAGTTTGGGGTTTTCAGAAGATGACATAGCATCAGTGTTTAGGAGGATGCCTCATGTTTTTGCGGTGTCTGAGAGGAAAATTAAGGAAGTCACAAAGGTTCTCCTTAGTAGAGGAGAATCCGATATCTCGTTGATTATTAACCACCCAAAGTTGCTTACTTTCAGTATTAAAAACAGACTCAAGCCACGACTACGGGTTTTGGAAAGCAAAAATTTTCTTCAGAAGAAACCTAGTTTGACAACAGTCTGCAAGATCTCTCATAAGCAGTTGATTCTTTGAGAAATTCGTGCTCCCTTATTCAAATGAAGTTGGCAAAATACACCTCCTTAATGGAGTCTAATAGAAAACAGCAATATATGCTGTTGGTTGAGAAATCTCAAATATACATATGAAGTTGGGGAGATGAATGGAAGATGTTTGACAGAATGTGTCCTTTTCATGAATTAACAACTATAAGCATGCCGAATGGAAGAAACTCATGTTGGCTAACCTATTAGCTGCTCCTACCCTCCATTTTTTTTTTTTTTGTTTTGGTATCAAGATGCAAGTATTAAGTTTAATCACTAATGCCATCGTTTGTTTATCTTTCCCTTTTTGTTTATCCATTGTGGTCACCCCCGTCTTTTTTAATGTTTGAGTAAGCATTAAGCACAAGATGCATGCATATGTAGGCAGAATTGGAAATAAAACCATGGTGGGGAAATGAGGTGCTTCTTTCAAAGCTTGTAGCATCTTGAAAGTAGTTGTTTGCAGGGTATATGCTTGGTTTAATCTGGTTGTTGCAATAAGTTTTAAACATGTGGTGGACATATACAGTATGCTGCCTTTTCTTTTGGCATGTTTATATCGTGCATATTAATGTCCTGTGTCGTATGCATGCTTCTTAGATAGTAACTCATCATCTGCCTTTAATTTTCATTTAATATATCTTGGATACTATTATCTGCAAGATCAAACTTCGATGGCATGATCAATTAGGGAAAAAAGAATTGGTTTACAAGCAAAGAACAGTTGCTATGGATTAAGAGTCCTCACTGCTGCAATAAGAATGAGTTTTTCCTTAGAACTGTAGTAACTATCCCACCTTATTTCCTACACTTCTAATAGCGTAGATCTTAACAAGGATACAATATCCTGGTGAGTTCTAATTTGCACTTATTTGTAACAACAATAATCAAATTAAATCATTTCAAAATTTCAAAAGCCAAATGAGTACTTAGTCCTCATAAATGCTATGTAAGTCCTTAATGGGAGTGTTTCTATATATAAACAGTGTGCAAGTCTTTTGTCTGATGCATGTATTTATGTATATTCTAATTACACAGCGCACAATTCCTTCAACAAATTTAATTCGAAAGCAATGAAAAAGGTTGCTTCGGAATGTTTTAAGAAGTATTAATTGAAGTCATGAATCCATACAGACACTTCTGTACTAGTTAGCAGTAATACCTCTAATCTTAATACTTGTGCTTCAGATTTAGTTGTCAGCATTCCAAGGATGCGAAGGATTTGTTGCATATATCTTGCTAGTGCTACTATTGATTTTTTGTTTAAAATTTTGTATCTAACATGTATAATGGCAAATTTCTTTCTATCATAGAATAGCTGTGTGATAACTTCTCGATGTTTCTCTACTTTCTTGCTTCACACGTCTTTTCAAGTGAGGAACTCCTACAATTGACTATTTTGATCTTCTACGGTTCATTTTATGTCTCAGAATCCTCCTCCTCCTCCTCCTTCTTCTTCCCTCCCTAGAAGGAAATTACCTTTCAAGACATAACTAGCATGTTACTTGGACTCGAGTGTGGGTTTCGAGTGCCGGTACATGTCAAAATGTTGGAGTAATCTAATTTTTAAGTCCGTAGACATTTGGACACGGCTAAATTTTATATTTTTTAATTACTTATTTGCTTTTTCAAGATAAAATATTGTTTATAAACTAAAATATAGCCCTTTATGCATAAAATGAAAATTTTATGCGTAATGTTATAGTAAACTTAACTATTCATATATACTTATTGGATGCATTTCTAACTGACCATATTGGACACATATTTTATACCTTTATTCAAATGTCAAGTGTTCGACGCAGGTATTTTACCAGTTTAAAAGAGTCTAAGTAGCATAAACTGACTGTCAAAACTCAAAAACCCGAGATTGCCTATATATATTAAGATAACCCATTGCCGATGTTTCCCTCCACCAGCTCTTTCATTTATTGTTACTATCCCACTCTCTCCTCATTCCATCATATCAAAACAAATTTCTTTCGAGCAGGTCCCGCAGCTGTAATCTTTGACAAGTGTACATTAGAATGCTTAAGAAAAACAAGTGTATTCATAGTGTTTTTCTTTGGAATATATGATGAGGGTAATTATACTTTATTTCTTTGTAATTTTAAGTAAAAATTAGATAACCTCTCGTGATTAAAAAATGCACACATAACTCTTTATAGTTTAGACTTATTTACAAAAATAGATGGAATTGTAACGGATTTAATGAAATGACAAAATGTTACTGTAAGAACAAGCCTTTAGTTTGATATACAAGGATAAAATTGTCAAAAATACACTTGTGACCGACTTGCCCTTGGCACTTTACGGAAATACTTGTATTGCATTGTCTTAAGTACTATTTGTATTACTATTAGCAATCACAAGAATGTAAATTTTCAAGCTTAAGCTTCCGCAAACTGTTTTTGTTTTTTTTGGGGTATAGGGTAGCCTTCCACTTCCTAGTCTCTCAGAACTCATGTGGGCCTCTGTCCACATGAATCTTAAAAATTTTATGCATTGGGATTTTAACATTAATAGCTTTCAATGTAGTTTGAGTTTTCCTACAATTTGTTTAAGCAGATAATTTGCATGTCTCTAAAGTTTCACACAAAACATCCACTTCATTTTTTTTCCCCCCTTTGTAACATGAATAAGTCATATTTGAAGAAGGTTCTATAAAGAAATATTTGCCCTTATTTGTTAATTAAGGAAACTCCCCCAACATCATTCCAGTACCATTGTTAATGACTTGAAAACTCTGCAAGAGATGCCCTCAAGCCAATACTCATTTCTTCCTTTCTGCGGTACTAACCTGTATTTCATGAATTTCTTTTGAACTGAAAACATCTCTGTCTTTGCTAATTTTGGAATAATATGCTAATTTAGGATGATCCTTATTATATAGTTTGACGGATTCCTCCAACATGGATTCTTATGTAAGGTCTTGGTTTTCTGGATTAGCATTTTATAATTCTCACAGCCGAAAGGCAATATAATTATTTTATGCTGTGTTTTGATTAAGAATTTGGTGAAAAAAAAAATAAAAAAGGTGAGGGAAAAAATGACAAATATCCTCTTTAATTACTTTTGTGCTCATTTACCTCATCTTTTCATTTGTCTTTGCTTTTTCCTTTGATAAATTCATATTCCAAATGCAACCTTAAGGAAAATGCTCTATTTAAATTAATTTTTAATCCACCTTCTAATTCCATAAGACACAGAGTGAATGAGTTTCACATATATTCATTAATGTGGATGTCATGCATTGTTTAGTGGATAAAAAAATAGATTAAGAAGTTAGTTGTATAGTACTAGATATAACCCGTGATTACAACACGCTCAATAAAATTTGAGTCTGCAAGCATTCTGTAGTGGGTCTCGTTTGAGAAAGAAATAAACGCAACAACTGCACTTGCTGGTGCCTAGACAATACACTTCATAATTATCAAGTAATCCTAAAATGAAACAAATTCTTTTCTTTGTCCTTCTTGATCAGTGTGTGATCAATTTGGCAATGCAAGTGGCAATCATATACTCCACATTTTTAATGGAAAATCAATGACACCAACTCTAATTTAGCAATGCAAGTGACAGTATCTAACTCCAAAATTTCTTGCAGGATCATAAGAAATTAAATATACCTTAGAGAAGTTGAATGTTGTTCTTTAACCAGCAAGCAGCTTCCAAACTAATCAGCTAACGATGTAAATCTCAGCCTCAACGACTTACACAAAAAAAAAAAAAAAAAATTGCTTTTATATTATTTTTTCTTATTCAAGCCATGTCCATAGCTTTGGCTTCCTTGAAATTTTGTGTATATGGGATCCTAATGAAAGTGTTCCCAAGCTTAGACCATGACTTAAACAATTGCATTCAAGCAATCAACAGAAGATTTACTGTCTTTGGGTCAATGAAATTCCATAGTACTTTTGCATGATGTCATTGATCATCTCCAACTTACAATTACTCATCAACCTATTTCATAGCAATCAAAGCCCAGCAATTAAAATTTCAAACCAAAACAAACACTCTAGGAAACAATTATTTAAGTACAAAGGTATTTGGAGATTTACAGTTTCACCAAATCCATCTCTTTGCGTTTGCTTGGGAAGACATGATTATTAATTGTTTAAAACATTAACCTTAAAGACAATAATTTTGTTCCACATAACAATAATTTTGTGTACATAGAATGGTGGATAGCAATGTTTGCTTAAAATATACAGCCAAAAAAAAAAAAAAACCTTGTAAGTGTATGTTATGCCTAGAGGTGTGTGTTTATCACGAAATAAAGTATTATAAGTACACATAAAACCAGTAGAAGAAAAGGCTTTGTGTTAGGTGTGCAAGTGAAAATGTGAAACAGAAAGTTTGGATCCAAAAAACATGCATAGAACAATCCCAGCAAAACTTGGTCGAATGCTCCCATATGACATACCAACATAGATGCAAAGACAGCCCAGAGCCGTTGCTTGGTCACTAAGAAAATTGCAAAACTAGAAAGAAAATATGTACGCTGTTTAGCCAAATAATTAAACCACTATAATTCATTACTATGTTTTTTACTTTTTCGTCTTTTGGCAAAACTAAGGGGAAATTCAATATTAGGTTTATTCTCTACCATTAATTGTCCATCTATTGATTAATTATTCTACAGGTCTAGGTAAAACCAAGCGGCCAGATTTCAAGGGGGAAGAAAATGAGTTCTAGCAAGGCAGCCGAAACAAACAAGACAGAAACCCACCACGGAGCACATAAATAATCCTATCAAAAAATGTTGAGGTTGGATTTAATAACCCACAAACTAAATAAAGAGTCTAATATTGATTGAAACAAAGCCATGATTAAAAAACGAAAACCCACTTGAAAATTAATATCATATGGTCTGAAAATAGAGAAAATTAAAGAGTCAATTGCGAGATTAACAGGGAGTTGATTAATGATAATCTTACCTCTTCAGCAGGAGGTAATAGACCTATTCTAGGTCCCTCTTAAGAAATTTGTTTTGGCCCTGAACTAAGGTAAATGTGAGCGGATAACAGAAACTGTTGCGTTTTTTGTTCCTTTGGCAGGCAATTCCACATCAGTTAGGAATGTTAAGGGGGACAAGTCTCAATGTCTATATAAGGAGAGTTGTATTTCCTTAATTGAGTGTACTAGTCAATAGCTTAACTAGTAATTTTTTATTTTAGTAAAGTTCCTCTTGAAGAGGTGAAAATTAAAATTTAGTTAGTAGAGAAACTTAGTGAGTATCTTTGGAGTGAAGAGAAAATATTGTGTGATTGTAATAATTTTCACATAGTATATTTTTCTCTAGGACTGGTGGTTTTTCTGCTATTTTGAAAGTTTTTCATGTAAATTCTTATATTATGTTTTTCTCTATTTATTTTAATATTCCTATCAAAGGGTAGATCCAAAAGGGAGGTGAATTTTGGAGGGCCAAATTCCCAACAAGTAGTATCAGAGCCTTTTTTTATTGTAATTTTTTCTTGAATTCTGAGTATGCTTTGTGGTTGCAGTTTTGACTAATCTTCCACATCAAAAAAGATTTTCTTGAGATTATTAAAGGCTCTTTTTGTGGGGTGGAGCTTTGGTATGGTTATCCTTTTGGTGGTGTGGAGCTTTGATGTAATAGTGTTGATACGTACAGTCTAAGGACGTTCTAAGAGATTGGGTTTTAAACGGGAGTAGTGTGACCCCTCCAATCTTTTCTGAAAATCTTGAAGTTCTATTTAGGAAATATTTTAATCTTTTCTAGAAACTTACTTAGTGAGTACTATTCATTTATACTGTAAAAATTCATAAAGGTAATGTCAAGAAGTAGGGCTTCAAATCCTATCAGATTTAATGTGGAGAAATTTGATAGGCGAATCAATTTTGGTTTGTGACAAGTGCAAGTCAAGGATGTTTTAATTCAATTAGGATTACACAAGACATTGAATGGCAAGCTAATCCCTGAAGTTAGCAGTGATACTAGCGCGAGAAGATATGGAATAAGTGATGAAGATTGGGAGAATCTGGATTTAAAAGCAGCAAGTGCGAGACGTCTGTGCCTGGCCAAGAATGTTCTTGCAAATTTACATGGAATATCTATGGCAAAGGAACTTTGAGAAAAGTTTGAAGAGTTGTATCAGACAAAGGGTGTCTCAAATCGGGTGTTATCTAAAGGAGTGGTTTCATACACTGCAGATGAGTGAACGTACAACTTTTTCATATCATTTAAGTATTCTCAATGGCATCGGCTCCTATTGAGTTAAAATTAAAGATAATGATCAAGCTTTAAGGCTTATCTGGTCTCTTTTATCTTCCTATGAGCAGATGAAACCTATTTTGATACATGGGAAGGAGAAAATAATTTTTTCAGATATTACCAGTAAACTGTTTTTTGAAGAGAGAAGACTAGGCAGTGGATGTAATCATTTACTTGAGAACCTAGCAGTGGCAGTTGGTGATTAGAAGAAGAACTCCATGAAGAAAAAAGTAGTTTGTTGAGTGTGTGGACAATCTGGACACGTCAAGAAAAAATTGTCCAAAAGCTGGAGCGGGTTCAGCAAGATGCTCTAAGTCAATGAATAAAGATACTGATAATGACGCTAACACTGTGTCTCTCTACATAAACGATGATATCGCATGATAGAGGATGAGTTATTATTAGCAGGTCCATAAGTTTGCACACGAGCATTGGTTTGGCGTTGATGCAGGGTGTGTGGTGAAAATTCATGTCGATGGTTAATGAACTTTTAGGAAAGCTAAATGCGGGAGTTGTACCATAATTTTTCAGTAAGGTTGTTTTTTAACATGGGCCAAAGTGAAATGCTTGGAATTAGTTTATTCTGACTACATATGCTTTTATGGTGGAGCGTGATAGCAGAAGTTATGAAGATCTTCATTAAGGTGGAGTGTGGCTATAGGACCAGCCAAAGTCGCAAAAGTGGAGATTTGTTAGGTTTTTTGCTCCTTTGACAGGTAATCCCACATCGGTTGGGAATGCTAAGGAGGGCAAGTCTAAATACCTATATATGGAGAGTTGTATCTCCTTAGTTAAGTGCACTAATCAATAACTTAGCTAGTAACTTTTGATTTTAGTAAAATTTCTCTTAAAGAGGTAAAAGTTAAAGTTTAGCTAGTGGGAAAGCTTAGTGGGTGTCTTTGGGGTTAGAATAAAAAATTATGTGATTGTAATAATTTTTCACATAGTATAATTTTTTCTAAGACTAGTGGTTATTTTTTTTGTTTTGACAGTTTTTCACGTAAATTCTTATGTTGTGTTTTTTTCTATTTATTTTTACATTCATATTAAAGGATAGATCCAAAAGGGAAAAATTTAAAAGGGCCAAATTTCCAACAGAAACATGTTTGTGAAATTTGACTTATCATGAAATGGGGCTCACATTATGCACTACGGGAGGTGGAGTAGACGCTTGATGCTGCCTTAAAATATAATTAGAACTCAGAAGAGTCGAAATGAAGGCTAGCATCATAAGCTCTGTGCTCATTCACATTTCCATACATTCACATAAATATATAGAGTCTCAAACCTAGAGATAGAATGCACCCTTAAATGAATGAACAGATATATATATATATATATATATATATAGAGAGAGAGAGAGAGAGAGAGAGAGATTGTGTGTGTGTGTAAGATGGGTTAGTGTGGCACCTTATTTTATGTTTTGTAAAGTTGGGAAGAGGGGCATTTGGTTCTTTAGATACTGCAATCATGTTCATTTAATCCACAACAAAAATAACATTTTTGGTTATCTAAGAAATTTAGAAAATGAAAAAAGGAAAAGAAAAGAAACAAAAACAAAAATATATACACACAATACATATGGCCAGAGAGAGAGAGAGAGCTAGCTTGCTTTTGGTGTAGTGAAGGAAGCGTTCGACGGCTTAACAAAATACTGACGATGACAATGCGGATGCCGACAATAACTAAGCGATTTGAACAGAGACCATATACATAGCGTTTTGCTTGGTTCCTAGAGTGAGAGATTTAGGGGAGAAAGTGAGAGAGAGGCTTGGAGAGAGGTATCCGGTTTTTCAAAAGTGTATATCAGCCAGCTTTTCTGGATTTGCTGCCAAGATGTAAAAAAAAAACAAGCATTTAATGCGCTCAATCACCCTGAAGTCAACTTTTTATTTTTATTTTTAGAGGGATTGAATTTTGAAAAGATAAGAAAAACATGATCCCAACTGTAGGTGGAAGGGAAATCTTGATTTCGAATGTTGATCAATTTGTCTCTCGAGTGATGCATCTCCGACATATTTGGGTGAGACTTCAAGAGAATTCTAACCGTTGAATTTAAAACAAAGCTGATACCAACCCCCAGATGAAAATGTGTTTCACTGGCATTTTCTCAAAACCTGATGTGAAATGTAATATAGATTACTCTTCTCTTAATTCTTGCTATATAGATTACTCTTCTCTTAGTTCTTGCCATGTACTCATTCTTATGGAAAATGTGAGTCACTGCATTGTATTTTATGAGTAAGAAAATAGATTCAGAAATTAATTTATGTATATTATTATTTTTTTATAAGAAAATAATATACATAGATTAATTTTTAACCCACTTTCTTATTCATGAGACACAATTATTGGGGTTCACATACATTTATTAATATGAATATTACTCCCTAGTGTCTTGTGGGTGAGAAATTTATTTATGTATAATATTATTCTTTCTTATACTTGTACCATATAAAATTAGCATTATTGCATTTCATAAAACTAGAGATTGGTACACATGATGCTGGTGCAATCTTTGCTTATTACTGAATGATCTATTGAATCATTGGAAATGATGATCTTATCAATGTCGACAAGTGAATAGGGTATGCAGAATCCATAATTTATAAATAAATGAAGCAGTTATCAAGATTACTTTGTGGGTATTTTTTTCTTCTTACTTATTTGCCCTTATAATTATTGAGAATTAAACAAATTGAAGCAGTAATAAAATAAAGGGTAATTACACTTTATCCCTTGTGGTTTAAGCCAAAATCATATTATTCTTGTAGTTTAAAAATGAACAAATGACCCTCATGTGATTTGGACTTATCAGCAAAATAAATAGAAATCGCTAGATTTAAGAAATTTTTTGTCATTGCGATATTTTTGTATTTTATATCTCTAAATTATAACATCAAAAAGACGATTTGACCATTTTATGCTAAAATAAAAGGTAGTCTTTAGAGGAATTTTTAAAAAATTATTTTACCAAATCGTCCTTTTAAATATAAAATTACAAAAATACTTTTATGACAAAATATTTGCTAAATCAAATAGTTTTTTTTATGTATTTTGCAGATAAGTCTAAACTACAATGAGTCGTATGTTCACTTTTAACCCACAAAGAGTCATCTGATGTTGGCTCAAACTAGAAGAAGTAAAGTGTAGTTACTTTTAAAATAAATTTAATAGAACCATTTGGGAAAGAAAAAAGTCACCTCGTTATTCAATTTCAAATACACAAATTACAATTCTTCTGTTATATATTAGAATAGATATTCTTTAAATTTTATAATTTGAACTCAACTTCACGAAGGCAACCTGAATTATTGTTTCTTTTACAAAATATAAGAAGTCTTAGAATCAATCAACTTCCACAGGGTGTTTTGGTTCAAAAACATGTCATTTTGTGAGGGTAATTACTACCCAGTATCAATGATTATGTAATAGACATTAAGTTAGGCCTGTTTGATAACTTTATTCAGCACTTAGAGCGGAATAGATTAAGTAAAAAGAAAATAATTTAGTTTGATAACCCAAAATAAGGGAGCTGAATATTTTAAATGCTAGGCAAAAATAAGGACCAAAATATTAAGCACCTCCCTTTTACTTATTACTTTTTACTTAACACGCTTAGTTTTGATTTTTTTTTCAGATTTAATTTTGTTTTCGCCTTCCTCCCCTCTTATTTCATAGAACGAACACCAGAGAACCAGAGATTGAAATTCTCCTCAACAAAACCTTCCGCCATCTCCAGGTTCTCTCTCTCTCTCTCTCTCTCTCTCTCTCTCTCTCTGTACGTGAGTTTTCTCAGTTATTTTGTATGGTTTCCATTTTTTGTTTGAGATTGTATGTGAGTTTTCTCGATTATTTTGGTCGGTTTCGATTTTTTATTTGAAATTTCATATACAAAAGGTTTTTCAATTGTATATCCTGCTTTGCAATTGAATTGGATGTTTGAATTGTTGTTTGGTAGCATCTTTTATTGATTTGAAAGGATTTTGAAGTTCAGATCAACAGAGATAACGAGTAAAAGTCGTTAAATTTAAGTGGATTGAATCTAAAGCTATTTATTTGTAGGGATGGTTTTTGGTGATGGTGGTAGAGCAAATTGGAAAGATCCGGAACTCTATAAACTTTTTATTGATTTGTGCTTGAAAGAATCTACGAAGAACGGTAAAATGGTAGTAGTCTAAAAAATAAGGAGTTGGGATAGGGTTCAGGTAACTTTGAACAAAGAGAATGACGTCAACTTATCTAAAAAATAGTTGGAAAATCAATTGGAGTAACAGCTTTAATCCTGTAACTAATATCATCAACTAGAGTACAGAGGAATGGAGTGAGTACATACAAGTATAATTGCCTCTTATGTTAATCCTCTGTTTTTTTTTTTTTTTTGTTTCTAAGTTATTAAAAGTCAAAATAATACTCAATGAATATATGATTTACGTAATTATGATTTTACAGGTTAACCCGAATGCCAAATAATTTCGGTATACTAGACTTTAATATGCAAATGAGTTAAAAGCACTATTTGACGATGTTAGAGCAACAAAAAGATTTTCATGGGAACCATCAAAGGAAGGGTTTCATGCTGATGATGCTCAACCACAGTCACAAACGTACATTAATCTTGACAGTGGATCTCTTGAGATACTTTCTTTACCAAATGACTCGGCAAAACCTGGCAATAAACGGCAAAAGAATAACAAATCCGAGGATCTTGATAAATAACTACTTGAAGCTCTACAAACTTTGCAAAATTCTGATGGGTCAACAATAGAATAATGGAATCGTATTCTTGATGAGATAGAGTTTCTTGATATGAGTAACCCATTATATATAGTTGCATGTAACATTTTCTGTGAAAGTAAGGCACACAGAGAGCAATGAATACTATTACAATAAAAACCACAAGCAGTGAGAAAGGGCTAGATAGAGTTGAATGACAAGAAGTTAAGATTACTTTAAATTTTAGTGGGCATGCAAATGTTTTTAAGTTTCAGACATTAGTTAAGGTTGTTTTTTTTCTTCTTTTTTAATTACGTTTAGTTGGAGCTCCAGCTTTCAATGAATATATAGGTCCTTGATAGGTTTGATTGCAATAGTTTTGGTATGAAGTCCATTTTTTATATGTCATGGTGTTTATTTCTTTTTTATCTAATTAAATATGTGTGATGTTGGTGCAGTATGTTGTCCGATAAGCAAAAGAGGGCATTAAAAGTCATCACACTTATTTTGATCATCAAAATATTGAGAAAAAAATATATTGGCAGAAGGCCTGATATTGTCTCATTGTTTACCAAACCTGGATATATGAAAGAAATTCTAGATGAAAACTTAGCACATATTCAGGAAATGTTGCGAATGAAAAAAGAAACCTTCTTAAGTATGTGTCAGCATTTCCGGATTAGAGGATGGTTTCAAAATAGTTGTTACATATTTGTAGAAGAAAAGGTCACAATGTTTCTCATAGCATTAGCTCAGAATATTCGGAATCGTTTTGTCAAAAGTAGATTCAATCATTCAACACAAACAATACATAGGTACTTTTATGAAGTATTACATGCTATGTTGAACTTTGCAAAAAAGATGATTGTTGTCACACCTTATGATCAGCCTACGCATCAAATACAACATAATTGTCGTATTAGATAAGTATTTCAAGTAAGTTTTCATGTAGAACTGAGATATATTTGAATTGATTTTATTTTTATATGGCAACACGTAATGTGATTTATTATGTTATCATTTTCTAACTTATAACATTAAAATCTTATAAGTGTTGACTCAAGGTTAATCCCTATGTTGAACCAAACCTTATGTTATTTTATTAATGCATTTACGTAGTGTGCAGATTAATAAAGTTTATAATTTAGATTTAAAGTTCAATATTAAGTTTAATACTTGTCAAAGTAAATGTATAAGAAGTTCAAGATCAAGCAATGAATTCCAAGAGCTATGTAATGAACCAAACAGAGGATTGACACCTATTTCTACTTCAAACAAATGATTTATATTTGAAGAGATTGAAGGTGTTCAAATGAAGATTTCATCAAGTATGCATAGACTTAATGAAGATTAACTTGCACTCAAGGAAGATTGAGGACTTCATCAAAAAGTGCGATGATCAGTTAAAGACAATTTGATTGTGGAGATGTTAAAAATGCTAAAATGAAGACTCCATCAAGCATGCAAAGATCAATTCCAGATTATGTGATTGAAGCTGCTTGAGAAGAAGATTCACATTGATTGCTTAATCTCTACATGGAATTCAAGTGAAGAATTCTTCTGAAATATAAAAAAATCAATGAAGATAATGTGTATGAAGAAATTTCATCAAGTTTGCAAAAGTCTCATTGAAGTAATTTTAAAGAAGAAAGAAGAACTTCTAGCAAAGAGATGAAATTGGCAATGAAACTCTATGAAGCTCTACATAATAGAGAAAGCTTGACATTAAAAGAGAATGTTCTACAATGAAAGAGGAAGCTTGGCAAACAAAGAAGAAGAGAAGTTCAAAGTTGATTGAATGAAGCTCTGACAGTTTAGAAATCAAGAAGAGTTGAATAATGATTGATTCAATCCAAATAGAATAAAATAGAAGTCATCTCTGATGAATTAAAGAGTTTTGATTGATCATCATACCCCAAAAAAAAGACTCCTTGAAGATCTTATACTATTGCTAAGATGAATTGGATCATTGTAAATCAGAAAGTAGATTTATGGGTAATAAGCAGACTCATGGAAATGAGGAGTCGCCTCATGGAGACAGATGCAAAAGGCTTGAAGAACAAAATGATAAATGAGCCGACTCATGAATATGAAGAGTCGCCTCATAAATACAGAAGCAAAATCTTGAAGACCAAAATGTGCAAAGAGCCGATTTATGGAAATGAGAAGTCACCTCATGAACACAGACGCAGAAAACTTGAAGATTAAATGAGCAAGGAGCTGACTCTTTGATATAAAGAATTGACTCATGAAACTTGAAGTAAGTTTTTTGTACAAAGAGCGGACTCATGAAATTGAAGAGTCGTCTCATAACGACAGAAGCAAAATGACGTGAAGACAGAATGAACAAGGAGCCGACTCATTAATATGAAGAGCAAACTCATGGAAACAGTAGACAACATCTGTTAAATGCAAAACCATAAGTGTCAACTCTACAAGCCTGGAGTCGACCCTTGGAATATAACGACTAGTTTTTCTAACGTTATAACGGACTGGATGTACATTAAATGAAACCCAACAACCTCCAACGGATGAAATCAATATATGGGATTTATATACAAGCTTCCAACTGCATTTATAATAAGTAGAGAGACAAGAAATAAGAATCAACTCACTGATCAACTAAAATTCCTGAACATTCCTCTTGTCTTTACTTTGTGAGCTTTGATTGTATAATCCACTCTTGTTAGAGAGGTTATGAGTAACTTATATATATTTATACACTTGTAAGTGAGAGTTTGAAAGTTCTCTTGAGAAAGAAAAACTTTTGTAAGTTTGAGTGGTACTTGGACAAAACCACTTGGTGGCTGAAGAACTTAGATAGAAGTTCTTGCGTATAGTGAGCTGAACACTTGGTCAATCACCAACCCATTTGTAATTGGAGATTACATAGTGGAGGAAGACTTCAAGGGGATCTTGGGATGAGGACGTAGACCATGGATTGTGGTTGAATCTCGATAAATCTTTGTGTTCTTTTTATTGCTCTATTTTCTTCTCTTCTGCTAATTACATTGCTTTATATATAGATTGATCACTATTGCATTGTTTAAATTAATTTGAATTTATCTTAATTGCTATTAATTTTCAAAAAATCCAATTCACCCCCTTCTTGGACTGCTTTTTGGGCCAATAATAAGGGCACGGTAGGTGGGCTTGATGGAAAGTTTATTTCGACAGTTGTTCCACATGATCAATAAGTACCATGTAGAGGACGAGGAAAGGGAGAATGTTACCAAAATGTTCTTGGTATATGTGATTTTGATATGCTATTCACATTTGTTTGGGTTGGGTGGGAAGGAGTAGCATATGATTCAAGGGTGTTAAGAGAAACTATAAGTGATCCAGCTAACAATTTTTCAATTCTTCCTCTAGGTTAGATGATTTTTAAAAAATTATATTATAATATTACCTAGCATGATTTTTTTTTCTTTTGTGTAGGAAAATTCTTTTTATGTGATACTGCATATAGTCATACTTGTGGCTTTATGACACTATATCGAAATGTGCGGTATTGGTTATTTGATTTTCGAAATGGTCGTCACTCTAAGAACAAAGAAGAGCGATTCAATATTGGACATGCTAAGTTACAAAATGTGATTGAACGTGCTTTTAGAGTTTTGAAGACTCGTTTTCCAATACTAAAAAACTGTAATCATATCCATTTGCGGCAAAGGAATATAATAATTGCTTGCATAACCATGCACAATTATATTCGGAGAACTTACATTTCAAATATATTTCTAGATGAATTCAACGATCCAAATACTTTTTACGACAATGCTCAACAACATGTGAATAATTTAGGAGCGGGAGGAGGATCCACCCAAACTAACTAGATTTTTATGCTCAATTTACGTGAGTAAATTGCAATGCAATTAAATAATATGAACTACTATTTAGTGTCAATATTTTTGTTATTTTAACATTTGACAAAGTTTCAATGATTAACATAATTATTGATCATGTTACTGATTTTTTATGTATATTGTTATGATTTTGATTATGCATATTTTTTTATTTAATTAATTTGATTTTATCATTACATTATCAATATGTAAATAACAAAGTTGAAAAATGAGTGAATTTAAAATTTCAGCTCTTTATACTTATCAAATAGGTTATCAAATTCAGTGCTTAAAATTCAACACAAATCAAACAACTTATTAAAAATTCAGCATTTAATTTTTAGTACTTAATTTTTATTTTTTGGTTTTCAACTTTAACCAACAAAGCCTTAGTAGGATAGTTATAAAAAAGAATTTAAGAATAGGAAAATTAAGTCACATAGCTTTATTGGATGAATACTTTACTGTTTTAAACAAATAATTATTTGTTAGATGGGACCATACTAGGGGTAAGTTTTTGAGGAGGAGATACCACCATGACAACTTTGGATTTGACCCAATCCATTTCATGAGTTAGCCCCACGGACCACAATTAGGTTTTGCTTTTCTTTTTCCTTTTCCTTTCTCTATTTGTTTATGAGTTAGCACGAAGCAACCCTGGAAACAATACCACAAATTCACCCCACAAACAGGCGTAAAACCCTTTGAAGAGCAAAAACTCTGATCAAGTGCAAAACTCAGGCCAGTTCTAGGGCGAGTCTTGAAAAACGATGGAACATTTCGCATGTCTCGAAGCCTTTGAAGCTTCCATTATCTCAGGCAAGTATTCATCTCTTCACAGTGACTGATTATGTGAATATATGTATCTCTATAATACGCTGTCAAAACCCTTCAAGAAATGACTTCCTATATTTTCAGAAGTCTCATCTCACTCTCTCTCAAGAACCCAAATCCTACGCGCCTGTACAAACCCCATATCTCCTCTTTCTCTCCTTTCTTCTTCTTCTCTTCCTCCTCTCGGAAACAGTGCATTGCCATGGCCGATTACCTGATACACCATCACCAGTTCTCTCCCGAAGCCGTTTCGAAACTCTCATCCCCACTGAAATACCTGAAAGACCCAGAAAAGTCCGATTCAATCGTTACATTTCTCAAGGAGAGTGGTTTTTCAAGGACCCATCTCAAGCAAATCATCAATCGCTTCCCCAAAGTTCTCTCCTCAAATCTTGACCACACCATCAAGCCCAAAATTAAGATTTTCCAGGAATTGGGTCTCTCCCCCACCGACATTGCCGAAATCATTTCAGCTGACCCGTGGATTTTTGCGTGCAGTATTGATAATCGTCTTCGGCCATCAATTTTCCAATTGAAGAGTGTTTTGGGTTCGAATGCAGAAGTGTCTAGAGTCTTAAAGGTTTGTAGGTGGTTTTTCAAATATGATTTGGAGAAGACTATGATTCCCAGTATAGAATTTATGAAGGGCTGTGGAATTGGCTGCTCACAGATAGTCAACTTTGTTTATAATTTTCCAAGATTTTTCTTGCATAGACCGGAGAGTATTAAGGAATTTGTTGAGAGAGTCAATGCCATAGGCTTTGAAAGGAAGTCCAAGATGTTTATTCATGCTATTCGGGTTATGGGGTCAATGACTACACAAAATTGGGAACTTAAATTGGAGCTTTTCCGGAGTTTGGGGTTTTCAGAAGATGATATAGCATCAGTATTTAGGAGGATGCCTCAGGTTTTTGCAGTGTCTGAGCGGAAAATTAAGGAAGTCACAAAGATTTTCCTTAGTACAGGAAAATCCAATATCTCGTTGATTATTAACCACCCAATGTTGCTTATGTGCAGTGTTGAAAACAGACTTAAGCCACGACTGCGGGTTTTGGAGGTTTTGGAAAGCAAAAGTTTGCTTCGGAAGAAACCTAGTTTGACAACAGCATGCAAGATCTCTCATAAGCAGTTCTTTGAGAAATTTGTGCTCCCTTATTCAAATGAAGTTGGCAAAATATACATCCTTAATGAAGTCTAATAGACAAGAGAAGTATGTTTTGTTGGTTGAGAAATCTCAAATGGCCATATGAAGTTAGGGAGACGAACGGAAGATCTTTGGCAAATTGTGGCCTTTTCATGAATTAACAATTATAAGCATGCCGAATGGAAGAAATCATTTCTCAAAATAGCATTGGTGGTACGTTGTTCCTGTTTGTGACATTAGATGTTAACTTTTTTTTATTTCTTCTATCTATCTTGGTTCTTGAGTACTAACCTGAAAATACATGGATTGATTTCCCATTTTGTTGTTTCAATCTAAGACAGTTATTATTATTCTATATTTGCTATGTCTTTTTTCAACTGAATAATTAAGTTGAACTCTCATGTTGGCTAACCTATTAGCTGCTCCTACTTTCCATTTTGTTTTTGTTTTTGGTATCAAGATACAAGTATTAAGTTTAATCGCTTATGCCATCGTTTGTTAATCTTTTCATTTTTGTTTATCCATTTGTGGTCGCTCCAAAAGGTGAATACATTGTCTTTTTTAATATTTGTTCTTTATCATGTATTTAGTAAGCATTAAGCACAAGATGCATGCATATACATGCAGAGTTATAAATAGAACCATGGTGGGGAAATGGGGTGCTTCTTTCAATGCTTGTAGCATCTTGAAAGTAGTTGTTTGCAGGATATATGCTTGATTTAATCTGGCTGTCGCAGTAAGGTTTAAACATGCAGTGGGCATATACAGTATGCTGCGTTTTCTTTCAGCGTCTTTGTATCGTGCATATTAATGTGCTGTGTCGTATGTATGCCTCTTGCATAGTAAGCCATCATCTGCATTTAGTTTTCATTTAAATTATCTGGGATACTATTATCTGCAAGATCAAACTCCAATGGCATGCTCAGTTAGGGAAAAAAAGGATTTTTTGGTTTATAAGCACAGATCAGTTGCTATGGATATAGAGTCCTCGCTGCTGCAATAAGAATGAGTTTTGCAATTAAACTATAGTAACTATCCCAATATCATTTGCTATTATGATATTGACTTTTTCCTGAATGATGAGGGACATGAAGCGGGTGATGGCAGTGATGATGATGATTAGGACAAGATTGACAACCGTGGTGGTTGATGCAATCCATATGATTATAGTGAGTCTTTTAGGTTCAAATAACACTAGAGTTTCTCTAAAAGTCTGCTTCAAAGATCCATGTCACTCATCTATAAATCTTTTCTGGGTTGCAATAGCTGCTAAAGCAGTTCCCATCTTATTCCCTACACTTCTAATAGCTTAGATCTTAATAAAGATACAATATGCTCGTGAGTGCTAATTTGTACTTGCTTTTAACAACAATAATTAAGTTATATCATTTGAAAATTTCAAATGCCAAATGGGTACTTTAGTCCTCATAAATGCCATGTAAGTCCTTAACGGGAGTTTTCTGTATATAAATATTGTGTAATTGTTTTGTCTGATGTATGTAAGTATGTATGTATGTATATTCTAATTACACACCTCACCATTCCTTCAATGAATTTTGTATCTAACATGTATAATGGCAAATTGGTTTTTATAGAATAGCCATGTATGATAACTTCTTGATATATCTCTACTTTGTTGCTTTACAATCCGCTGAGCACTAGAAAACTGATAATAAGTGTCTCTGCTCATCTCTGTTTCAAGTTTACATGCCTTTTCAAGTGAGGAACTCCTAAAATTATTTTGATCTTTCTACAGTTGATTCTATCGCTGAGAATCCTGTATCTTCTTCTTTTTCTTCTTCTTCTTCTTGCTCTTCCCTCCCTGGAAGTAAATTACCTCACCAGGACAGAACTGCCAAATCCTGAAACCCCGAGATTGCCTATATATTTCGACTTATGAGCCATTGACCAATGTTCTCTTCACCAGCTCTTTCATCTATTGTTACTATCCCACGCACTCCTCATTCCATGATTTCAAAACCAAATTGTTTCGACTAGGTCCCGCAACTGTAATCTCTGACAAGTATACATTAGAATGCTTAAGAAAAACAAGTGTATTCATTTTTTGTTTCTCTTGAATATATGATAGGGGTAATTACACTTTAGTCACTTGTAGTTTAAGCAAAAATGAGATAACCCTTTGTGGTTAAAAAATGAACACATAATATATTATAGTTTGGACTTATCTTCCAAATGGATGGAATTGTGACGGATTTACTGAAATGACAAAAATGTCCCCATGAAGGACAAGCCATTATTTTGACATAAAAGGACAAAATTATCTTTTTAATATTTTATTTTGGAGAGATGAAATGACGAAAATACTCTTGTGACTGACTTGCTGTTAGCACTTAACGAAAATTCTTGTATTGCATTGTCTAAAGACTATTTGTCTTACAATTAGCAATTGCAAGAATGTAAATTGTAAAGCTTAAGCTTCCGCTATGCCTAAGCTTTTTTCTGGCTATAGGTTAGCCTTCCACCAACTAGTCCCTTGGAACTCGTGTAGGGCCTCTGGACACATGAATCATGTAAACTTCATGCATTGGAAACCATTCATTAGTCGATTCTGAAAATGTGGCTTGAACATATCATGGTGCTCTGTATCCTAACACCTAAAATGGTAGCTCCTTTGCGGTGGCACCAATAATCCGACCTTGAGGATCTACGGAAAGGAATTTCTCTATAGAACCTCCGTAATGCGTAGCCTCTTATCTTTTTGCTGTTGAGCTTTAGTAAAAGGCTCAAAAGAAAGAAAACAAAAAGCATGAAGGCCAAACAAGAAGAAGGCCTAAAGTTAGGTAAAATTCAGTATAAAACCATAAATTATCACTGTAGTGTGAGTCTTTGTTTTTTTTTTTTTTCCTCTTTCTTCTACGAGTGTCCAGGTTTGGACTAATTACTCCATCATGCTCGTCTATTATCCACACAAACCGGATAAACTTTATGGATTGCCTAAATGATGGCTAGGCATCGAGGGAATTTGTTTGCAAACTGATGCCTTTAATGTTAATAGCTATTAATGCAGTTTGAGTTTTTCGGCAATGTGTTTAAGCAGATAATTTGCCTATGTCTCTGTAGTTTCACACATAACCCACTTCCTTTTTCTTTTTTCCTTTGTAACATGAAGAAGTAAAATTTGCGGAAGGTTCTATGAAGAAAGATTAACCCTGTTCTTGTTAATTAACTTAGAAGGTTCTCTACCAGAATCATTGTTAATGACTTGAAAAATATGCAAATATGCTAGAGATGCCCAAGACAAGATTAATTCATCTCGTTCTTTTTGCACTATTAATCTTTATTCCTTACATTTCTTTTGAACTGAAAACGTCTCTGCCCATTGTCTGGCTTATTATGTCTTGTAGTGATATGCTAAATTCTGTTAATCATCCCCTCCTCTTATTATATTATATAATTAGATGGTGGCGGATTCTTATGTAAAGGTCTTGCTTTTTTGTATTAGTATTTTATAATTCCGACGGCCACAAGGCTATAGAATTCTCTTAATTCTTGCCATAGTTTCTTATACTAAGACCATATAAAATTTGGGTTATTGCCTTTTATGAAATATTGTTTAAATTCTGTAATTTGAACTCAACTTGATCATGGCAACTTGAATTATTGTTTCTCTTTCAAAATATAAAGTCTTAGAATCAATTAATTTCCGCAATCGTGTTTTGAACCCACAAATGATGGGTTACAAGCCTACAACTATTCTTTGATAATGATCCTATTTTAAATTGAATTTAAAATGGTTTTAAAAAACAGATCCTTTTATGAGGGTAGTTGCTACTGAGTAGCGATGATTATGTACTAAACATTAAGCTATGAGGATGATTATAAAAAGGAATTTAAGAATAGGAAAACTAAAAGTCACATAGCTTTATTGGATGAATAATCTACTGTTTTAAGCAAATAATTATTTGTTAGATGGGTTGAGGACTTTTAGAGGGGTAAGGTTTTGAGGTGGAGCTAATTATGAGTTGGCACAAAGCAACCCTAGATACACTGTCACAAACCCACCTTACAAAGAGTTAATTACCGGACATTTCAAAGGAAAGTATAAATTGAGAAAAAATTGGGGTTTTTAAGGATTTGTGATTTTCAAGTTCAATGCAACCAACGAAGTTGATATTTTAAAGAGGGAACAAAAAAATTTCAATGGGCCATAAAAAAATAAAATTTACAAAACTCGGACGCGGTTACAAAAGTAAGCCTATATATTGGTCGAGTGAAGTTGAGTAGTGATTTGTTTAAAAAACTAACATATTTTAAAATGTACTTAAACTTGTCTTGTTTACTTTTTATGTTTATATTTTAAGACGATAAAAAATGAGTTTTAATAGAGTTGAGTTCAAATAACTTATTTTTATATAGTATTTAATGTATTCATAAACTTATTAAATCAAGTTTGAACTAAATTTAGGGAGTTCATAAGTTTTAAAATACATTAAACTTTGGCTTATTTACTTAACAAACTACTCTCAAATCATCAAGTAGCTTCGTTATTTATAGTCCTAATGCCACTTTCGGCTTCGAATACTAACAACCTGTTTGAAACTTATATAAAAAAAAAAAAAAGAGAAAGGAAAATGATATAAGGGAGAAATAGTAGGAATGTAGTTTCTTTTTTATGTTTGATTTTTTAATAAAAAAGTGCAAAGAAAAGGCTCTTCTCAGTGTATGTCTTTTTAAAATCTACTCTATTCTTTCCTTCTTTTAACTTCGTCCATCCCTCCTCAACTTATTTAGAATTTGGCAAGGAAACAAGAGAACGTGAAAATGAAGGCAAATAAATTTATTTTTTTATTTGATTTTGTAAAAAAACAAAAGAGTGCAAAATAAAAAGAGAGAAGAAAGAGAAAAGGAAAGTGATTTAAAAATTTTTATTTTTATTTTTTCTTTTTCTTTCATTTCCTGCGAGGTGAATCGAACAGAAAAAGAAAACAAAAACCCTTTGAAGAGCAAAAACCCTGGTTCAGTGCAAAACTCACGCCAGGTCTAGGGCAAGTTCTGAAAAATGATGGAACGTTTCGCATGTCTCAAAGCCTTTCATTCTATTATCGCAGGCAAGTATTCATCTCTTCACAGTGACTGATTATGTGAATATATGTGTATCTATAGTACATCGTCAAAACCCTTCGAGAAATGACTATCTATATTTGCAGAAGTCTCATCAAACTCTCTCTCAGGAACCCAAATCCTTCGCGCCTCTGCAAACCCCATTTCTCCTCTTTCTCTGCCTTCTTCTTCTTCTCTTCCTCCTCTCAGCAACAGCGCATTGCCATGGCGGACTACCTGATACACCATCACCAGTTCTCTCCCGAATCCGTTTCGAAATTCTCATCCCCAGTGAAGTACCTGAAAGACCCAGCAAACTCCGATTCAATCGTTTTATTTCTCAAGGAGAATGGCTTTTCAAGGACCCAGCTCGCGCAAGTCATCAATCGCGTCCCCCACGTTGTCTCTGCAAATCTTGACCATACCATCAAGCCCAAAATCAAAATTTTCCAAGAATTGGGCCTCTCCCCCACCGACATTGCGGAAATCATTTCAGCTGACCCATGGATTTTTGCACGCAGTACTGATAATTGTCTTCGGCCATCAATTTTGGCATTGAAGAGTGTTTTGGGTTCGAATGCAGAAGTGTCTAGGGTCTTAAAGGTTTCTAGGTGGTTTTTCAAATATGATTTGGAAAAGACTATGATTCCTAGTATAGAATTTATGAAGAGCTGTGGAATTGGCTGCTCGCAGATAGTCAACTATGTTCATGGTTTTCCAAGACTTTTCTTGTATAGACCAGAGAGCATTAAGGAATTTGTCAAGAGGGTCGATGCCATAGGCTTTGATAGGAGGTCCAAGATGTTTCTTAATGCTATTCGGGTTATTAGCTCAATGACTGTGGAAAATTGGGAGCTTAAATGGGAGCTTTTCCGGAGTTTGGGGTTTTCAGAAGATGACACAGCATCAGTGTTTAGGAGGATGCCTCAGGTGTTTGCAGTGTCTGAGCAGAAAATTAGGGAAGTCACAAAGATTCTCCTTAATACAGGAAAAGTCGATATCCCCTCAATTATTAAACAGCCAATGTTGCTTATTTGCAGTGTTGAAAACAGGCTTAAGCCACGACTACGGGTTTTGGAGGTTTTGGAAAGCAAAAATTTGCTTCCGAAGAAACCTAGTTTGACAACCATATGCAAGACCCCTCATCAGAAGTTCTTTGAGAAATTTGTGCTCCCTTATTCACATGAAGTTGGCAAAATATACCTCATTCGTGGAGTCTAATGTACAAGAGAAATTCGTGCTGTTGGTTGAGAAATCTCAAATTTCTATATGAAGTTAGGGAGATGAATGGAAGATCTTTGGCAGACTCTGGCGTTTTCGTGAATTAACAATATAATCGAAGGGAAGAAATCACTTCTCGAAAAAGCATTGCCGGTATGTTGATGTTTATGACATTAGATGTTCACATTTTTATTTCTTCTATGTATCTTGATTCTTGAGTGCTAACCTGAAAATACATGGATTGATTTCCCATATTGTTGTTTCGGTCAGAGTGAGTTATTAGTAGTCTATGTTTGCTGTCTTGTTTCAACTGAGTGATTAAGTTCAACTCTCATGTTTGCTAACCTACTAGCTGCTCCTACTTTCCCCTTTTTGTTGTTTTTGTATCAAGCTATATGTATTAAGTGTAATCACTTGTGCCATCGTATGTTTTGCTTTTCGTTTTTGTTATCCATTGTGATCACTCCTAAAGGTGGATACATTGTCTTATTAATATTTGTTCTTTAGCTTGTATTTAGTAAGCATTAAGCACAACAAGCAAGCATATCTGTGCAGAGTTACCAATAAAAACTATGATTCGGGGAAGTAAGGTGTTCTTTCAATGCTTTTAGCATCTTGAAAATAGTTGTTTGCAGGGTATGTGCTTGATTTAACCCGACTATTGCACTAAGTTTTAAACATTTTGTGGGCATATACAATATGCTGGCTTTTCTTTCTGACATATAGGCCATGTTTGTTTGGGGTATAAGGGGTGGGGGATTAGATATGTTATCCATGGAGCCCACCTAATCCCATGTTTGGGGGAAAAAACTTGGAGGATTACATTTCCAAATGCTATATCTAAGGCTGGGGGATAAGGCACAAAAAGTCTATTTTGCCCACCCCTCACATTATTATATATATACTACATAATATTATATTAATATTGTATAACTATTATATTGATATTTACTTTGTAATTATAAAATATTATATTAAAATTATATATATTATTTCTTATCATACTTTAACCAAACATAGTATGAATAATCCCCTGTCACATCATGGTATTACCTTCCTAATCTTACAGTATTACTTATCTCCTATTTTCTTATGCCACAAACAAATGGGGCCATAGAGAGAAAGGGAGAGGAGAAAGATGATAAAGAGAGAGAAGAAAAAGATAGAGAGGGAAGGGGGGGGGGCAGGTAGATGGCAACTTCCAATCATCTTCTCACGGGTCCCGGGTCCCAGGTCAATTAAGCCTTCAGAGATATGTCCATATGGTGTGCTTGACCACTAGCAAGGAATTTGATTTTGGGTGAATCAGTGTTTCTTGTCATAATAGATTTTGGCTTCAACTCACTATATATCCTTTTCAACTTTCTCTTCAGAAACTCTCTGTGTAGTTCCCTTTCTATTCCCTTTCCTCCAAATTTTGCCCATGGTACCTTCTGATACAATTCTCAGTTGATTTTTGAAACTCTATTACAACCTTGAGACTGGATTTGACTAGATTTTTTTCTGCATTAAATATCAACAGAAATTTGCAAATCTACTCGAAGGACAAGTTGAGAGGTCTTATGTTTCTGCAGAGAACCACCTTTTCATTTAAATTTCTCCTATAGTACAAGCTCAGTTGATGTCAGTGGTCGGTTTAAAATCATGAATATCAAATGTAATCTGTGTCAAGTTCTAACTCTAAGGCTCCATTCCAGTCTTGGGAAAGGAAAAGGAAAGAAGAGGGAAAGGAAAAGGAGAAGAAAAGCTGAGAAAGGAACCCAGTGATGAAAGTTTTGATTTTCTTTCTTCAGGTGTTATAAAAATTCTCTTCATTTTCCCTTATATATTTATTTCATTTGTTTATTTGTTTGATTTTTGTCACAGTTTTCTAGCAAAAGCACACGAGAAAATTGTAATTCTGCAGAATTTCTTTTTCTTTCCTTCCTAGTTTCCAATTTCCAGTGCAGCGTAATTCTTTTTGGTTTTACTTGGTGTGGATTTTATCTTATAAAATAAGGCTGCCTTCGGTTCGGTGACTTCAACTTCTCTTCTCAATATTCAGTCGCAGAATTATCATTTAAGCATGTATATAGTAACCTACCCTTATTTTTTTACAATCAGATACACGTTGGGAACCCATATGCATATGTTGTCTAATAGACAACATCCAATTATTGTTTTAATTATTTTAGAATCATATCCTTTTGCCCAAATGGTATATTGTCATAGGTGTATATAAAAATACATTTATTTGTTGCCATCCCTTTGTCGTGTCAATATTTTAATATTTTGGAAATTGCCATATTGGCATGTTCGGGTTGTGCATATTTATGTCCTATATCTGTATCCATAATTCTTATATAGTAACCCATCATCTACCTTTAATTTTCATTTAATTTATTTTGCATACTATCATTTGCAAGATCAAACTTTGTAACACAATCAATTAGGAATAAAGGATTTTTGGTTTATAAGCAAAGATCAAATGCTATTAATATCCTCACTGCTGCAATAATAATGAGTTTTGCCTTTAATATATAGTGACTATCCCAATATCATTTGCTTTTTTAATGCTGACTTTTTCCTGAATGATGAGAGACATGAAGCAGGTGATGATGATGATGATGATTAGTTCAATATTGAGAATCATGGTGTTTGATGCAATCCATATTATTATAGTGAGACTGTTTCAAGTGCAATTACCACTATAGAGTTTCTCTAACATTCTATTTCAAAGATCCATGTCACTTATCTGTAAATCTTTTCTGGGTTGGAATAGCTGCTAAAGCAGTTCCCACCTTATTTACTACACTTCTAGTAGCTTATATCTTAATAAAGATACGATATCCTGGGAGTTCTAATTTGTACTTATTTATCATTTCAAAATTTCGAAAGCCAAATCAGTACTTTTTACCTCATAAATGCTACGTAAGTCGTTAATATAAATATTGTGCAAGTGTTTTGTCTGATGCATGTACTTATGTATATTCAAATTACACACCTCACCATTCCTTCAACAAATTTTGTATCTAACATGTATAATGGCAAATTGCTTTCTGTAGAATAGCTAACTACGATAACTTCTTGATATTTCACTACTGTGTTGCTTTACAATCCACTCAGCACCAGAAAAGTTTGCTTGTCTTTTCAAGTGAGGAACTACTACAGTTGACTATTTTGATCTTTCTACAGGTCATTTTATTTCTGAAAATCCTATATCTTCTTCTTCTTGCTCTTCCCCCCCTAGAAGTAAATTACCTCACTAGGACAACTGCCAAAACCCGAACCCCTAGATTGCCTATATTATGATGAGCCATTGACCGATGTTCTCTTCACCAGCTCTTTCATCTATTGTCACTATCTCACTCCCTCCTCATTCCATCATTTCAATAGTTTGGACTTGCATGCAAAACAGATGGAATCGTGACGGATTTAGTGAATTGACAAAAATGTCCCTGTGATGAGTAGGACTTTATTTTGACATAAAATGACAAATTGTCGTTTTAATATTTTATTATGAAGAGATGAAGTGACTAAAATACTCTTGTGACCGACTTGCCGTTAGCACTTTATAAAAATACTTATATGGCATTGGTTAATTAGTATTTGTATTATTATTGGCAATCACAAGAATGTAAATTGTGAAGTTTCAATGAAACTTGAAAACTTCATGCATTGGGACTTTGATGTTAATAGCTTTTAATGTAGTTTGAGTTTTACTACAATGTGTTTAATAGCTTTTAATGTAGCTTTGTGTTTGCATGTCTCTGCAGTTTCACACAGAAAACCCACTTTCCCTTTTTTTTTGGGTCCCCTTTGTTACATGGAGAAGAGATATTTGAAGAAGGTTCATTCCAGAATCATTGTTAATGACTTGAAAAATCTGCAAGAGATGCCCTCAAGACAATATTCATTTCTTCCTTTCTGCGCTATTAACCTGTATTCCATGAATTTGTTTTGAACTGAAAACATCTCTGCCCAGGGTCTTGCTTATTATGTTTTGGGGTGATATGCTAATTTAGTTTATCATTCCCAACCTTATTATATAATTTGATGGATTCCTCCAACATGGATTCTTATGTTGGGCCTTGCTTTTCTGTGTTAGCATTTTATAATTCCCACAGCCAAAAAGCGATATAATGCTCTTATGCTTTGTTTGGATCAAGAATTTAGTGATGGAAAAGCAAAAAAAAAAAAAAAAAGGAAAGGAAAGTGTGAGGAAAAAGAGAACAAAATTTTTATTTACTTTTATTTTTTTTTTTCTCACATTTTTCTTTTCCTTTGGCTTTCTCTTCATAAACTCGGGTTCCAAACACAACCTTAAGGAAAATACTATGCATAAATTAATTTTTAACCCACTCTCTTGTTCACAAGACACTAAGTGAATAGGTCTCACATATATTTATTAATGTGGGTTTTATTGCATTGTGTCTTGTGGGTGAAGATGGATTGAGAAATTGGTTTATGTAGTATTACTCTTCTATTAACTCTTGTCATATATTCATTCTTATCAAAAATTTGGATTCAATCGCATTGTGTCTTGTGAATAAAAAGCAACCCTAGAAACACTATCACAAAATCTACCTTCCAAAGACATGACTAATGAAAAATTCAAAGGCAAGAAAAAAATTGTGGTTTTTAAGTATCTGTGATTATCAAGGTCAATGCAACCAACCAAGTTGATATTTTAATGGGCTACAAAAATATAAAAATTATGAAGCTAGGATACGATTACGAAAGTCTATATTTCACACTCAAGTGGAGTAATAATAAAATATATTTGAATTTAATTTATTTATCTTTAAAAATGATTTAGAATAAGTTTTAATGGAGCTTAAATAACTTATTTTTATATAGTTAATATATATAAATTTTGAATTAAGTTTCAATCAAATTTATAGACTTCATTAGTTTTAAAATATATTAAACATTAACTTATTCACTTAATAAACCACCTCAAATCACCAAGTAGTTTTATTCTTACCTAATGTCACTTTCGAGTTTGAATACTAATAGCCTATCTGAAACTTGTAAAAGAAAATGGAAAAGGGAAATGACATAAGGGAGAAAAGTAAATTCTTTTTCTTGTTTGGCTTTATAATTTTTTTTTTTTTTTTTTGGCTCTAAACAATTGTATCTATCATTTTAAAATTTTCTCTAATTTTTCTTTCTTTTTCCTTCCCCTATATTTTCGTTTCGTTTCGTTTCGTTTCTTTTCTCTTAAAGTTCCAAACAAGGGTCAAGCCCTTTGAAATGCAAAAGCGCTGATCAGGTGCAAAACTCACGCCAGGTCTGGGGCAGGTCTTGAAAAACGATGGAACATTTCGCATGTCTCGAAGCCTTTGAAACTTTCTATTATCGCAGGCAAGTATTCATGTCTTCACAGTGATTGATTAGGTGAATATATGTGTATCTATAATACATCGTCAAAACCCCCCTAGAAATGACTATGTATTTGCAGAAGTCTCATCTCACTCTCTCTCAAGAACCCAAATTCTTCGCGCCTCTACAAACCCTATATCTCCTGTTTTTCTCCCTTCTCTTTCTTCTTCTCTTCCTCCTCTCGGCAACAGCGCATTGCCATGGCCGAGTACTTGGTACACCATCACCAGTTCTGTCCAGAAGCCGTTTCGAAACTCTCATCGCCAGTGAAGTATCTGAAAGACTCAGAAAAGTCCGATTCAATCGTTTCATTTCTCAAGGAGAGTGGTTTTTCGAGGACCCATCTCGCCCAGGTCATCAATCGAGTCCCCCACGTTCTCTCTTCAAATCTTGACCACACCATCAAGCCCAAAATCAAGATTTTCCAAGACTTGGGCGTCTCCCCCACCGACATTGCCGAAATCATTTCAGCTGACCCAGTGGATTTTGGCGCGCAGTACTGATAATCGTCTTCGGCCATCAATTTTGGCATTGAAGAGTGTTTTGGGTTCGAATGCAGAAGTGTCTAAGGTCTTAAAGGTTTCTAGTTGGTTTTTAAGTTATGATTTGGAAAAGAATATGATTCCCAATGTAGAATTTTATGAAGAGCTGTGGAATTGGCTTCTCGCAGATATTCAACTATGTTTATACTTTTCCAAGACTTTTCTTGCATAGACCAGAGACTATCAAGGAATTTGTTAAGAGGATCGATGTCATAGGGTTTGATAGGAATTCCAAGATGTTTCTTAATGCTATCCGGGTTGTTGGCTCAATGACTAGAAAATTGGGAGCTTAAACTGGAGCTTTTCCGGAGTTTGTGGTTTTCAGAAGATGACATAGCATCAGTGTTTGGGAGGACGCCTCATGTTTTGGCGGTGTCTGTGCAGAAAATTAGGGAAGTCACAAGGGATCTCCTTAGTAGAGGAAAATCCGATATCTCTTGAATATTAACGACCCAAAGTTGCTGACTTTGAGTGTTGAAAACAGACTTAAACCAGGACTACGGGTTTTGGAGGTTTTGGAAAGCAAAAATTTTTTCCGAAGAAACCTAGTTTGATAACAGTCTGCAAGATCTCTCATAAGCAGTTCTTTGAGAAATTTGTGCTCCCTTATTCAAATGAAGTTGGCAAAATATACCTCCTTAATGGAGTTCAGTAGAAAACAGTAACATAGGCCGTTGGTTGAGAAATCTCAAATATCCATATGAAGTTAGGGAGATGAACGGAAGATGTTTGACGGTGTGTCCTTTTCATGAATTAACAACTATAAGCATGCCGAATGGAAGAAACCATTTCTCGAAAAAGCATTGGTGGTATGTTGGTCCTGTTTATGACATTAGATGTTCACATTTTTATTTCTTCTATCTATCTTGATTCTTGAGTACTAACCTGAAAATACATGAATTGATTTCTCATTTTGTTGTATCAATCACAGTGAGTTATTAGTATTCTATATTCGCTATGTCTTGTTTCAAGTGAGTAATTAAGTTGAACTCTCATGTTGGCTAACCTATTAGCTGCTCCTACTCTCCATTTTGTTTTTCTTGTATCAAGATACAAGTATTAAGTTTAATAGCTTATGCCATCGTTTGTTTATCTTTTCATTTTTGTTTATCCATTGTGGTCACACCCAAAGGTGAACACTTTTTTAATATTTGCTCTTTATTATGTATTTAGTAAGCATTAAGCACAAGATGCATGCATATTTATGCAGAGTTACAGATAAACCCATGGTGGGGAAATGAGGTGCTTCTTTCAATGCTTGTAGAATCTTGAAAGTAGTTGTTTGCAGGGTATATGCTTGATTCAATCTGGCTGTTGTAATAAGTTTTAAACATGTAGTGGGCATATACAATATGCTGCCTTTTTTTTTGGCATGTATGTATCGTGCATATTAATGTCTTGTGTCGTATGCATGCTTCTTAGATAGTAACCCATCATCTGCCTTTAATTTTCATTTAAAATATCTTGGATACTGTTATCTGCCAGATCAAACTTCGATGGCATGATCAATTAGGGAAAAAAAAAGGATTTTTGGTTCACAAGCAAAGATCAGTTCCTATGGATTAAGTGTCATCACTGCTGCAATAAGATATCATTTGTTATTATGATGTTGATTTTTTCCTAAATGATGAGGGACATGAAGCGGGTGATGGCTGTGAGGATGATTAGGACAATATTGACAATCATGGTATTTGATGCAACCAATGTGATTATAGTGACACTTTTGGTGCAAATACTACTATAGAGTTCTTCTAACAATCCATTTGATAGATCCATGACACGTGTCTATAAAATCTTTTGTGGGTTGCAATAGCAGCTAAAGCTGTTCCTACCTTATCTCCGACATTTCTAATAGCTTAGACCTTAATAGAGATACGACATCCTGGTGAGTACATTAGTCCTCATAAATTATATGTTAAAGTCCTTCAGGCACCTGATTTTCCACGATAAACCCCATAGTTCTATGCCTCAATAGGGTTGTCCTATACATATATGTGTGTATAAGTATTACTTGGCCAATTTTATCAGCTAAATGTTAGTAAGCAACAATTCTATAATCTTAATGCTTAAGCTAAATGTGAGTGAGCAGTATTACTTGTGCTTCAGACTTTGTTGTCAACACTCCCAAGGTGCCTAGGAATTGTTGCATATATCTTTGCTAGTGCTACTCTTACGATTTTTCCGTTTAAAATTGGGTATCTAACATATATTATGGCAGCTGTTTTCTATCATGGATGATTGGATAGCTATGTATAATAACTTACTCGATCTTTCTCTACGTAGTTGCTTTACAATCCACTCAGCACCAGAAAACTGATAACTAGTCTCTCTTCTCATCTCTGTTTCAATTTTCCATATCTTAATTGACTATTTTTTTTATCTTACTTCTATTAGTTCATTTTGTCTGAGAATTCCAAAATTGGATATTTTGCCCCTCCTCCTCCTCCTCCTCCTCATTCCATCATTTCAAAACGAAATTCTTTTGAGGAAGTCCCGGACAAACATACATTTAGAATGCTTGGATGTGCTAGGATGGGGCCTCGGCTTAAAATTGGAGTAGTGGATCCCTATCTTCCTCATTTCTAAGGGTGAATATTATAGAATTGAAGAAATCTGGATTCTTGGTGATGACAGAAAATCAACGGTTGTTAGTTTTACCATTGCTTAGATTAAGAAAAACCATTGTATTCTTCTTTTGTTTCTCTTGAATATACATATATATATATATATATATATGATAATCAATGATTCCGTGTGAGCAAGTTATCTGAAACATCTGCATTCTTATCTATGTAACAGAGATGGTCCATAACCTATAAGAGATACGAGGAAATTGCTGCAGAGTTGAAAGTCTTACTTAAGAATTCCCTCCAATAAAATAGAATTCATAGCATTGTGTAGTAGAGACTATTATGATCCCCTTCTATCAGGTGAGAGAGGAAAAGTCTGTCGAATTCAGAACTAAATTCAATTCCTAGCCTTCTTACCCTCTCTCTCTCTCTCTCTCTCTCTCTCTCTCTCTCTCTCGCTAGAAAGGAAAAGGAGAATTGAATTGCAAATTTGCAAGTTATAACAGGAAATGCGTTCGACCTTAAAAATAATGTCTTTTAAGGTTTACAAAACATTCGGCCATTGGACACGAAAGACCCAGAACTTGGGCAGAACAAGATCTACTTATGAAACAGAACCAAAGCATATACATATACATATACAAACATAACATATATTGAAATGATAAAACTACACAGACCATGTAAAATTATGATCTCTGTATTGCCTGCCATGCCTGCCCCTCTGTAGAATTCAGATCAATACCAATTAAACCCCCCACCACCAAGAGGATGAGTTCATTTCCAGGAGGTAGCTCCGGCTCTTGAGCAGCTTTTGCACGGCCTCCCCATAAACCCCTCCAAATGCTCCTAAAGCCAGCTCTTCTTCTTCCTTCTCTCCGGCACTGGTCGTGGGCCTCACCACCACCAGGGTCGCGTCCTCCATCCGTACGCCTCCGGCGAGCTCTAGCAGCGGCTCGTGCCTCATCCTCATACGCAACGCCATTGTTGCGTCCTCTTCAAAGCTCTCCCTACACTCCCTCAACCCACCCTTGTCCATCACCACCGTCCCTTCCTCTTCCCCGTCCCTCACCACCAGCCCCTCGAGCTCCTGGTGCTCTCTCGCCAATTCCTTCGCCACGTGGTGCCTTGCCGACGCCGCAATCAGCGCGCTTATCGTCCAAATCATCCTCGTCTTCAACCCTCCGCCGCGCAAATCAACCTCCCTCTTGCCGCCGCCGCCTTCGTCGGCTGCACGAAACCCGAAAATCACGCAGCTCCTCAACGTGCTCCCGAACTCCGCCCTCCACCTGATCACGGCCCCCTTCTCCAACCTCAGATCGCCGGAGGGCACCTCGATGTCGAGCTCCCGGATTCTCTTGAACCCGCGGAGGATCCGGGCCGGGGACTTCCGAGACCAGGTGGGGTCCTGGAGCGGCTTGGGCGAAACGAGGTCGTATACCGAATTGAAATTCAATCTGAGGAAGTTCACAAAGGACGAGTCGTCGTAGTCCGTTCCGGCGTCGGAGGTGAGCCGGTCGACCTTGAGGCTGAGTGAAGGAGTGTCGGCCTGCGGGACGAGCGAATCGAACCGCTTGGAAACGGCTCGGCAGCGAACGAGGGTTTCGATGTCGGAGATGTGGTTGAAGATGAGGGGGACCAGGGAGTCCGGCACTCGATCGAAGCCGCCGCCGCCGTCGTCCATTTGGGCATGTTGATAAATCCAATCTGGGATCGAAAGCATCTTTGTGCTTGTGGGTTAACTAGGCAGGGATGAAGAAGCTTTGCTGCTATCACAGCCAAATTTATACTAATAGACAGTGGCGGATGGACATCCCTGCCCACCCCCAATTTTAAAAAATTTCACTAACTTAATGTATATTTTAGATATTAAAAGACAAAAAAATTATACTTTGCCCCTCCTAAAATTTAAAAAAAAATGACATTATCTTGTAGAAAATTTTTCATAGGTCTTACATATTTTTTAGTATTTGTGATAAAAAAAATAATATATTAATTTTACTAAAATACAATAAATTTTACCTTGTATCATTTTTAAATTTTTTCTTATTTTAATATTTATTTTTCATTATAAAACTTAAATTTGAGTTGCTTGTGCTACTAAAAAGAAATTTTTTGTTGGGCCCTTTGTAAAAAAATTTATTCCGCTACAGGTTATAGAGAGTATGAGACTTGATACGGTGCCTGTCCAATAAATGTTGATTAATGTATTACATCTCCATTGAGACTTATTTTTAACAAAAAAAATTTAAATATAAGCTGTTGGACAAACCGGTCGAGACTTACTCTTAACTGATAGAATTTAGATATAATGCATCAGCCTATCCCGCCGGCTGATGTTAGCTTTTCTCTAGGGAATATATATCCACAACTAGAATGATAGCATCCACGTCAAATAGATGAGCACGACTTGCCGTCAATTTGGCCGCTTGTGCAGCATTATATTTTATCTGATATTCGCGACACTCATGAACCATAATAGTAGTGGATAATGTCTATATTGGTAGCCGAAAGTTACGTCCTTTCTTCGTCTTGAAGGGAGCAATTGAATGATGTGACCGGTGGATGTGTTTGAATGCAAGTGGGTGGGCCTGTCTAGGCTTTTGTGCATTTTCTGCAATTTTAAATGGATAAGGGACGAGGGATCCACAAGTACAACTAGACAGATTGGTTTTAACAATTAATACCTGTTTTGTACTTATATTAATAGTTAAATGTTTTTTTATTCTGTCGTACGCACCGGCACCGCCATTACTTTCGGAGATTGTCAACCCGGCGGCATAGACCACGGAATGGCAGCCGTTGTTCTGTCAAACCCAAACCAACCGTATTAACTTAAGATTATAGGCCAAACCGACCAAAGGTTGCCCTTATATATAATTAGCGAATCTTCTGGCTCCCCTTTTAAATTTCCAATTTATATGCCAACCAAAACCAAGGATAGACGAATGGTGAGCTGGTTCTTTGAATTCTTTCTATGTTTTCTTGTGACCTGTTGTTATTTATTTATGGCAATAGAAATTTATTTAATTTATGTGGGGGCACGGGTTTTATAGAATAGTCAGTTGAGATCTGAGATCTGAGTACTTGTAGTAAAAAAATTTATTAAGTTAATTACACTTTACTAATATGTGGTTTTGATTGATATACAAAAGAAAGAAAAAGTGTTGAAATTACCTGAGTGAAAGTGAGTCCCTCACTTTTTTTTGTGAGAAAGGAAGGAAAGATACACGAGAAGCATTTTGTAAATTTTCACGAGTGAGAAGAGTATACAACTTTAAATATACTCTGAAGTAGACATTTTTACTCTCAAGAAATTTTGTGCATTTTCTGCAATTTTCAATGGATAATGGATAAGGGATTCACAACTAAACTGATTGGTTTTAATAATTAATAATTATTTTGTACTTATATTAATAGTTAAATGTTTTTGTTAATTATTTTTTAATCTGTCGTTCGCACCGGCACCGCCATTACTTGCGGAGATAGTCAACCCAGCAGCGTAGACCACGGATTGGCAGCCGTTGTTCTGTCAGACCCAAAATAACCGCCACACACGTATTACACACACGCGTAAATAGAAGTGTTTGGATCTATTTAGTAGTTTATTTAAATTTATAATTTTTTTAATTGTGTTTAGTTAATAATAAAAAAATAATTTATATCTATCATAATTTTTTTTTAAAAATTATTTTTTAAAACTAATTTGTAACTAATAGCATATAAGTTATCCAAACACTCCCATATTGACTAGAGATTATACCATAGTTATTAAAATGAAAAACAAAAGCGAAAACGTTAAGAAAAACAAAAGTAGAAAGTATATCTAAAAAATGTAGGAGAATGCAGGAAGCGAAAAACTATTAAAAAATTTATAGGAATCGTATTAAAAAGTTTTTGCGAAATTTAAATGAGACTTTTAAGAAATTTAGTGGAGACTTTTAAGAAATTTAGTAGAGACTTTTAAGAAATTTTATAGATACTTTTAAAAAATTTAGTGAAAACCTGTATAAATAATTTTATAGATACTTAGTTAGAACTTAAGGAAAAAAAATTAATATTTAAAGTTTTTCAGGTTTTTTTTTTAATTTTCAAGCTTTTCTTTAAGTATCCCAAGAGTTTTCTAAGCGTTTCACAGAAGTTTTTGAAATATTTTTCATGAGTTTTTAAAAAGTTTTTCAAAAGTTTTCAAAATATTTTTCTAAAATTTTAAAATGAGTTCTGTATCGATATCAGAGGCTTCTCCGTACCACATGAGTTTTTTAACAATTATGGGCCAAAGCTATATATAATTTATAATTTATATACATGCCAACCCAGACCAAGGGATAGTCGAATGGTGAGCTGGCTCTAATTCCTTGTTTGGTAATTTTTTTTGACTTTTTAAAAAAACAAACAAAAAATAGTGTTTGTTTAATATTTTTTATTTTTAATTGTTTACACAATTTAAAAAAAATACTAAAATAAATGTATTCTTTATTTTCAAAATATTGCTTCGATACTGTTAGTACAACGATAATCTATAAATGTTTGTTATCATACTACAAAAAAAATATAGTAAAAACACAATAAAAAATAAAAATTAATAACGTTACTAAACGAAATATTCCATTTCTTCTTCTCATTTATATAATAAAAAATTAATTAGTACGTGCGAGCATGGTCCTTGCACAAGTTAGGATAATTATATTTTATCTCACTCATGTGATTTTGATTGAAGTACAAAGTAAATGAAAAGTGTTAAAATTATCAAGGAGTGTACTTAGCACGCCGATTGAACAAGCGGGAGAGTATTCACCTAAAAATATATTTTAAAAACGACATTTTTACCCTTAAGAAAATTTCTCTATTTTTTACTTTTTTCTTCTTCCTCCTCACTTTACACAACCATGGCACACCACTAAAAACCGTTTTGCTTTTTCTCCCCTCTTTTTTCACTTGTAAATCTTCATTAAAAATAAATAAAATAAAAAATCTAACTCTATTATTAGAAGTTAGGAAGTCCAATATATTGCTTCAGGGTACATTCTACCGCACGGCTGAGAGTGTTACGTTGAACTGAAAAGGTCGCAGAACCAATTAGCACTTGCTGCGGTTGCTAAATCAAGAACTTATGCCTAATTGCCTATGCATAATTGTTTACAATTTTATCTTACCTTTTGAGTGATTAAAACCACCTCAATTGTGTGATCGTCTCTGATGAAAAAGAATTGAGTTTGGGTTTGATGGATCGAGATTCAAGATGAAATTTTATATGTGGTTTGGGATAAATTGAATAGTGATGGTTCAGTTAGTTTGTGTTTTACTTCTGCTTTTCAAACCCAAAAACAAAAGGGGGAAAAAAGAAGAAAGATATACACTTAATCCAGTGATTACTCGTTTTCTTGCTTCCGATTATGTGGAGCAGACATCCAAGACACATGAATACTGTGATGGATTGCGTTTAATTTGATAACCAGTTCCTTAAATTGTTGAAATTATTGATGGTAGTATATACACACACATAAACTTGGGTAGGTGTATAAGAGAAGAGTATATATGTGGAGGGAGAGAGAGAGAGAGAGAGAAATCTTTGTCATAGTGTTTGTTTCAAGTAGTTATGGCCAATAGAGGTGGCGACTCGAGTGAATTTTGGTTGGCAAATTTTGCTTGCGTTGGCAATGGGATGTGCTGGCTTTGGCAGTAGGACGGCCATGGGTGCTGGTGGGTTAGGGTACATTTGGTGAAACTTTGTTCAAAAAAAATTTTAAGTTGGTTTTTTTTTATAATAAAAAAGTTTTAAAAGAATAGTTTTTTTTGTTTAAAAGTTAAAAAAGTCAACTTAAAAAAGTTTGATAAAAAGTCTTACCAAACGGGCCTTAATGGGTTTTTGCTGGTAGCATGTTTTGAACTGGATTTTTTTTTTTTTTTTTTTTTATGAAAGAAGTTACAATCGTTCAATTTGTACTTTGGTCCAAATCAATTAGGGATGGGAATAGACAAATTCAGGACAATTTAGACCAAACCTACTCTACCCTTAATGGGAAAACTCCATCTCATAACTGTAATATCCACATTTGTTTTTTTAATTTTATTTTTATAGAGATAGAGTTATTTTATTTTACAGGTTATCTTGGAGAGTATTTTAGTAGGACTCAAATATATGAGCTTCTTAGATAACTTAGAAAAAACCTTAACTTTATATTGTTAAGAGAATAGTCATCATATTCTACACTTTCACAAATAACTTATTAAAGTAGAGAAAACTTTGATAAAGGAGCACAATTACACGAATTATCATCTCTGGAGAATCATGATCAAGGTAAGTCTCAACCCTCTCTAATTATATTCTTTTGCATGAACCCATTAAGAAAGAAGAAAGAAGAATCCTAGACAAATATGTGAAAAAGCTGAAGTGTCATCGTAGATTGACCGTTGGATGACTTTTTTTAGGATTACGGGGCAGGCATTACATCATTAATTCCCTATGGTTTATGCGGTTACTCCCGTAGGGGTTTTCTTTTGATCGGTGCATTAACAAAATTGCTCCATTGATCCTTTATGGTTTTAGTGGGACTAGCGATGTATAGCCACGTGTAGTTTTTCAATTTTAATGGCAGTGGCTTTCATTTGTTTGCATGCTCTTTAATTTGGAGATCTGCAATGATGTGTTGGTATTCTATATGGTGAAAGCAAGTCATGGAAGTTTAAATTGTTTTAATGGCACCTTATGCATTTGGATTGCTTGTTGGAGTGGAGAGCAGAACGTATGTGTGGAGGAAGATTCTCCGGCCCAACTTAATGGGTAAGGTTCAATCTACATAAATTAAAGTTAGGACTATTTTATGGCCTAGATTAGAAACAAAGGACGGGTCAGTCTTGATCGCCAACCTCCTCCTCGCTATGACCCAAATCGCGGGAGACAAGCCCAAACCACTAGCGGTCTTCGAACATTAAATGCAAAGTTGACTCGCATTTAATGCAGGAGCGGCTGCCCATGCGACGTCGACGTACACGTCCGATTAGCCGGAATTCCCCACAACGGTACACTAGACCTTATAAGTAGTTAGGCGGCGTCAATGATGATGCCTATCCAGCAGGCCATGAGAGCCTGCTGATAGGCCAAGACAAAACACACTCCATCGATCACTCTATAAATATCCAAGACATCGAAAGCTAGGTATGGATAGTGAACTCCAAGTATTCAGCACTCTCATTTGTTTTCTATTTTGGTTAAGTTTGCTAACTTAATTATCGAAGTGTGATCAGCCCACCCAGGGTCGACCCATCCTAACCTTCTTTTCTTGCAAAGAAAGTTTGGGCTCATCCATTTGGGACTTGAGAGTTCAGCCCAACCTTCCCGAAAAATCTCACTTACAATATGTATTGGAGAAGGCTCCAGGTAGTAGAAGAGAAAGCTTAATTTATTGAAATTTAATACCTTACCCATTTTTCCAGAATTGAATATGACCAAATCAAGGGTGACATTAAGTTTAGATAAAGTGAGAGGGTTCTAACCATAATTAGATTATGGCCTTAGCATTGCACGGTTAAAGTTCTTTGTTCAATTCATAATTTTTATGTGGTGTTACATGTATTAGGGCAGTTTGATTTTAACCGAGTTTAGTTTTTGGGAAGTGAAACTTTGCGACAAGTAAGTGACTTACTACCACTTCTAGTAGTTTTATAAATTACTAGAAATTGCTTTGGAAACTTATACTTTAGGAAGATTTGATAAATTATTGTTTGAAGAAAGGGTTTTGTTTCCTTTATATTTTTCATCATATAAATTACGAATCAAGTGTGAAATTGTTCATAAAAGAAATGATTTTATAAATTACTAGAAATTGCTTTGGAAACTTATACTTTAGGAAGATTTGATAAATTATTGTTTGAAGAAAGGGTTTTGTTTCCTTTATATTTTTCATCATATAAATTACGAATCAAGTGTGAAATTGTTCATAAAAGAAATGATATATTCTTTTATTTTAATGGTATTGAGACTCTTGTTTAAATATGATTTGAACCCTATACCAACGAGGGTTAAGGATTGGCATAGAAACAAGTTTCTTTTGGACGTCCACCATAGAGTTAATTGTGATTTTGAGCATTGTCATAAGCTAATGTGATCATAATCAATAAACCTGAGTTTATATATTTTGAATTGTGGAAAATATATATGCGTTTAATTGTTTGGATAACTTCTAGTATTGCTACTGGATATCATATTGAATTGGCTGTTTTAAATTGCGATTGGAAATTCTCTTATATAATTGATATTTTTCTACACTTGATCCATCTGGATGTGATAGCGAGTTACTTACTAGGCTGTGTAGCTGACGCGTTTATCTGCGTTTATTTTCAGATTCAGTGAAATAGTATGGCTTGAGTGAGAACTTGGAAAAGGTTTCATAGTAGTTTCATACTTCAGCGTTATTTTTTTAGATTTGCATCCTTTATATTTATAAATTGTAAAATCTTAATTGGTCAGGTTGGTTACCAGGTTGTTATTTGGATTTAAGGTATTTTGGAGATTTAATATTTCATTTTGAAGAGATTATGAATTAGGTAAAGATTTCGTAATTGTTTTAGAATCAATGATATAATATTATTTAAGAGTTATTTGGGTTTGTCTTTATAATAGCTTCCATCTTAGCATTGTATGTCTATAGGACTGACCTTGTGGGTGTGCGGCGTTGTCACAGATCATATGAGTTTTAGGACGTGACAATAACTCACCCCAAATTCATGATGTGTTGAACTAGCATAAATTCTTAAAAAATAAAAAACAATTCTTCAAAAATAAAAAAATTACAAATTACACAAACGTCAAGATAACCGAAATTTGAGAAAGCAAGAGTTAAATTCTAAACAAAAAAAATATTAAAACCCTGATATTTACTAATATATACAAAAGGAATTCTATGCTATTAAAATATAATAAAAATATTTAAAGAATTTCATAATATAATGGGACAGAGTTGAGACGAGAAACCTAAACCGGACCTCCCTTAAAACCTGCTTTAGTCATGGACAAAATCAATGCAGTCGCAGAGAGATTTGGCCCATTTGGGTAATGGGAGTTGTGTCAATGGGTTGAATCTTGCAAATAGGCCAGTCGGGTTAGTATGGAGGGAGAATATAGGTGCCAAGAATAAATGAGTCATGTAAGATTGGGGTCCAATCTGCACCCAAATTAGCCCAACCCGATTATACCCGCTAATTTACTTGGCCACTTCGTGTTGGTTTTTCCAAACCGTCAATTGACCGATTCGTATCCGCTCATTTGCAACCACTACAAAGAATGTACCATGCCTGTTACGCACTGTAAACATATGCTGTAAATGTGTTGATCTGGCTAACGGGTTGTTTAAATTTGGTTTAAATATTTTAATGAGTTTAAAAATGTGTTTAATATTGGTTTGTTTAATTTTTAAACTGTTCTTAAATGAGTAACTCAAATTTTTTAGTATATATAAACTTATTATCCAAGTTCAAGCCGAGCTCATAAATTTAATAAATTTTAAAATATATTTAAACTTAACTTATTTACAAAACGACTCGAACTTTTAACGAGTGGAACATGAACCGACTTCGAATAATTTTATTCATTTTAAAATCCTATGTACACCATCGTGGAATGAGAATATCTCTCGACCTTGTATTGCGAATGAACCTTTGACTTTTTGCGAATCAATCGGTATTAAAAGCCAAAGAAGCTTAAAGGAGGGCTGGCCCTTGCCCCATGACCCTTAAAAAGTTTCTCCAAACTGCCCGCTTATTTAACCTGTCGAGTATGGGCCTAAATTATACAAATCCAATCGTTAAAGTTTTTTTTTTTGTGTGCTACAATTTATTTAGACCTTCGACCAATTACTTTTTAAAATTTATTATCGTCCATACAAATTATGTAAAAATAAGAATGATGTTACATCTCTTCCTACTAGGCTAGATTAATCCATAGTAGCATTTTTCTTCTTCGATATTAATCCCATGGGGAGTTCATTAGGTTGTTACTTGATTAGCTTTGACCAAGTAAAGCAATCTAATAATAGGACCTCCATTTGGAAGATCCCACTTCAAACAATCCTCTCTCTCTTGTCTCCACCTCTCATTTGGTTTGTCCGTGCCACCACCACCCCCCTCCACCTCTGCCCATGCAAGCCACCAACTCTGTCCACCCTAGCCCCTTACCACCCTCTCCCGCCTGAGCACCGCTCCCCATCTTCCCATGGAGGAGCGGGTCCCCCTCGCTGTCAACGAAAACCACCACCGTTTCTTCCCTCGAACCAATTCCATCTCCACCGCAGGAAACCCAAACCATGCTCACCCTTTTCCTGAAAATCCCGAGCCAGCATCCCAGTCTGGAACCTACGTCGTCCAGGTCCCCAAAGATCAAATTTACCGGGTCCCACCCCCCGAACATGCCCTGATAGCCGAACGCCGGCGAGAGCCGCCTCAGCAGAAAAAGCTATGCTGTTCTTGCTGCCTCTGTGTATTCATCTCTGTCATCATCATGGCTCTCATTCTCGGCCTAGTAGGAGGCGTCTCCTCAATCTTTCTCAAACATAGCAGTCCTAAATTCCGCGTCGAGAATGTCCTCATCAAAAACCTCTCTCCCAACAATCACCAGCAACGCCCGGAATATGACATTGTGCTGAAATCCGAAAACCCGAACCAGTACATTCATATTTGGTACGATGAAGGTGGTGATGCTTCTCTCTCTTACAGGCAACAAGAAATAGCCGTTGGAAAATACCCGAGTTTCGACCAAGGCCCCAAGGATTCGACAGACTTCAACGTGATCTTCCACGGCTCCAAAATCGCGCTGCCTCGTGAGATTGAGCACAGCATGAAAAACGCTAGCCAGAAAGTGCATGTCTCTCTGTCTCTGTTAATGAGCGCTCCAGTTAGGCTCAAGATCGGGGCGTTCAAAACCGGCAGCACAAAAATTGCCGTCGCCTGCAATTTGACAGTAGATACGTTAGCAAAGAATACCCGGGTCCTGTCTCAGGAATGTCATGCCAAAAGCTAGCAGAATTCTGAATAAGGTATTAGTGGGAACGGCAACCTGGTGCTGGCTGATCGTGGCCGTAGGGTTAGTAATGTCGGTGATCATGATTTTTTTTCTTTTGTTTTTCCCTTCTCTGTTTTATTATAGGCTAGCAAATCTGAGGAAATTATCAAAGAGCATATCATTGTTGTTTTGTTTTTCTGATTCCTAAGTCATATTGTTTTCCAGTGTTGATCAATCTGAAAGACAATATGATTTTGTCTATTGTTTTCTATTTTTTCCCCCCCGTTTTCTTAACCAATGTACACAAAACTCCCATATATTGTAAATCTAAAAGCTTTACCTGCTGGTGTGTGTGTGTGTCTCTCTCTCTCACTTGGCTAAAAATTTGTATTATGATCGTTGATATGGTTGCACCTGTGACAGATTGGACTACCTAGGATTGATTATAACATTCATCAGTAAAATACTTCATATTGTAAAGATCCATATCTTGGTCCAAATTTTAAGTCATTCAAATCAGAGGACTTGAAATCTTACTCACTAATAGATTATCATTTTCTAAATTCAGATGTAAGATCAAGATTAAAATTCTGTGTCACTAATTGAAACTGAAACTTCCTTCACATGTGGATATCGTTTTGGAAAGAAACTTCAAGCTTACATAATAAAGATTAGATTACAGGCACCCTCGATGCTGATGGGATCGAGAAAAGGCTCCCATTGTTCTGGTCAATCAGAAAAAGGTGGTTCAATCCTGTTCATCCCTGCGTCTTTGAAAGCGAAAACATTTTTGAGACATGTCCACTCAGAATTTAATGAGTCCATTCTCACCCCCCTTTTCTCTTCCTTGAGTATCATTGGCAAAAGTGAAAATGTATCTAGCTTGGCTAGAAGGAAGAACTGCGGATTTCTATCCGGGGACTATCTATTAGGTAACACTGCTTAGATCAATTGGACAAAAATGATCAATCATGCTACCTTTGGTTCATTTTAAATAAAGAGCAATGTGTGAATGGTTAGGCTGTTAAAACAAAACCATTCAAGTAGAACTTTGACAATATTATGTTAGATTATTTTTTATTGAGCCCACATTATTTGTGGGTATTTTCTAAACACAGGTTGGACCCAAATCTGAATGAGACAAACATGGTAAGCCCAATAAGGTTGTGATCTATTATACATGGACTAGTGTGCATCTATTATCAATGTGGGTTGATGGTAATTAGTGTGAGCCTAATTAGCCAATTGAGCCTTTTATGGAAGGACCCAATGTGGCTAGGGTTTCCTATATATATAGAGGCTAGGTTCCCTCTCTTCCCACAATCATTAGACAGTTTTCTATAAAATTCCGTCATACAGTAATGGGTACAGAAAAGAAGACCAACCTCCAAGAAGCCTTATTCGAGATTAATCGCCGCTTCAAAGGGATTCGTGAAATCATGGAGCAAACAGGTAAGTTTCTGCATTCAGTTTTGTTTCCTGTTAAGTTCCTATATTCGCATATAATCTAGGTCAATATTATAATATATTTTGAAGTTTACATGTGGTATCAGAGCCTAATATATGTGGATTAGGGACTTATTGTGTGATTTGAACTTGTTAAACTTGATTATGAGTTGTTAAACCCGAATCTTGCATGATTTAATCCGAACAATAGATGACTACTTTTCAAAAAATTAATAAGAGGCTTTTGTTCCTCTCTGAACAATGAACGTTTTGATATAAAGATCGTAACCTAACTCTATTTGTAGAGAAAGTTATGATTTTTTGAAGTTTCGGGTAAAAAAAACTTGAAATTTCTTGTAAAATTCTTGAATATGATGTTTTTCATGCATATCCTTGTGATATATTACATATTCTTGTTACTGTATGGCATACGAATCTGTTAGTATAAGTTTTGTGCAAGAAAAATCGAGTTTTGAAACCCTAGCCGCCATGGCCGAATCTAGGGTTCTTGGAAACCCTAAAATCATGTGTTTTTTCACCTTAAAATTATCATAAACATGTTGATTAATGTTTAGAGACCTTGTATGTGTAGTAAAATAGCAAAAATCTTGCTCAAAATGTCGAATTTGGGGTGAAAATCGGGCTGAAAATTGATTTTCAGCGAACCGGGTTTGTTTTGTAGAAATCCGGGTCGGGTTTGACCCGACGAGTAAGGAAGATGACTCAGATGGGTCAAGGGAGGCCAAACAAAGCCCACTCTCGGCCTATAGAGAGTGTGAGCGCGTGAGATAGATTTTGGGGTCAGTCAAAAAACAAAAAATGTTCCTCTTGGATTGAAGGTTCTAAATATTATTTTTTTAGAATTTTTAGGGACTGTTTGGTATTTTTTGAGGCTAAAAAAGTGCATTTTTTTGCATTTTCTCAAAAACTGTGCTCAATTTTTTGAAGATTTTTTTATAGGTAACATGTTTTCAACTCTTTAAACATCATGGAATATGGTACTCTCTTTGGTTTGATACATAAAATAATAATTGCTATTTAGAGTTCGTTTTTGGCTCATTTTAGGGGGTTTTTTTGCGTTTTCTTGAAAACCATGTGTACATCTTGGGTAATTTTCTATAGATAACTTTTTTTCAACCTTCTGAATCTATTGGTAGTGTGTACTCTCCCTAGTTAGGTCCCTAAAAACTATACCCTCTCCCGTAAGTCCTGTTAGGTGCCTAAAATCGTCATTTCATGTTGAAAATTACAAAATATGATTTTATTACATGGCTTAGGCAATACATATATGATCACTGGGTACTTTTGACTATGTGCCCATAAGGATGTGATTGCAAGCATTTTGATATGCTTGGATGTGATACAGGGTACTTTTACATCAAGTAGTGTCATAACAAGAACTTTGGATTGAAATGGATGCTACTGCCCAAAGGGGTACACTCATTAAATCTGATTTTCTTGCATATGGTATATGATTGTATCCATTGTGTTATTGCACACAATCGCCTGCCTAAAGGGGGTTATTGTGTGCTTTAATGACAGGGATGTGATTCAGCAACTGAACCGAGAGTGCCTAACTTTTGAAATACATGTCTGCCCAAAGGGGACTATTTTTTCAAGTGCTTGGGCAATCTCATATGGTGGCTGGCTGGGAGGGACCTCATAGCATGTTGCACTCTCTGCCCAAAGGGGAGACGACAATAATGCACCGAGACATCCCTATTATTTATACTTGATATAATTACTGCCCTCATTCTACTTATATGTTGCCTCTTTTGTTGCCATGACAATTTCCTTTGCAATTAACAACAATAACACTACCGTTGTGCTGTTGAATGTTTCAAACTTTAATAAGTGGAAGCAAGATATAGAGTTTGCCTTGGGTATTGTTGATCTGGATTTGGCCTTGAGGGAACCTGAACCTACTGCAATCACTGATACTAGTTCTGTTTTCGAGAAAGAGTTATATGCAAAATGGGACATATCAAATCGACTCAGTCTCATAGCGATTAAGAGATCCATTCCTGAGCACCTATCGACTGGCCTGCCTGAGACTAGCAATGCCAAAGTACTGTTTGAGGCTATAGGACAGAGATATCAAGTATCCAGCAAGGCTGAGACTAGAGCCCTGATGAATGAACTCACGAGTTTGAGGTATAACAGCCAGAGTGGGGTAAGCGAATATGTCTTGAAACTTATTTTTCTCCAATCCAAACTTAGAGGTCTGAATGTTACCCTCCCTGATGATTTCATTGTCCATCATGCTCTTAATAGCCTTCTACCAGAGTTCAGCCAAATAAAGACTGCCTACAACACCCAGAGTGAGTCTTGGACAGTGAATGACCTCATTGCCAAATCTGTCTTAGAGGAGGATAAGCTTAAGAGAGAGAAAACTGAGTCTGCCTTGCTTGTTTCTCATTCTAAAGTCACTCCTAGGCAGAGTCATGGGAACCGAAAGAACTATAAAAAACCTAGTGCTAATACCCCTCATAAAGGTCAGGATAATAAATGGCATGGTAAAGGTCACGGTCAGACCCACAATCCTTTAGGTCCTAATGCTACAATTAAGAAGGCCATCAAGTGTTTTTTCTGTAGGAAAGAAGGCCACATAAAGAAAGATTGTCATAGGCACAAGTCCTGGTTAGAAAAGAAAAAGAAACAGGAAGGAGGTAACTCACTTGCCTTAACTTGCTTTGAATCTAATTTCGTTAGTGTCCCATCAAATTCTTGGTGGTTTGACAGTGGTGCAACTATTCATGTTGCCATGTCTTTGCAAGGATTCAGAAGCAAGCGGAGGCCAAGTGAGAGTGAGACCAAGCTTAGAGTTGGAGATGATAGCATAGTTAGGGTCGAGTTCATAGGAGATGCTATTTTAAATTTAGAAACTGGTTTTCAACTTATTTTGGAAAACACTGCCTATGTACCGTCTTTTAGACAGAATTTGATTTCTATTTCTTCTTTGGACAAACTTGGATATGTTTTTCAATTTCGAAATGGCTTGGTTGATTTATTTTACAACTCCAAAATTGTTGGACATGGTTTTTTATCTGATGGATTATACAGGGTAAAATTAAAACAGGATAATGAGTATGCATCCTTCCATGTTGAAAATAGTGTATCCAAGAGACCTAGAATTAAAAACCAGTCTTCCATGTTATGGCATAAGCGTCTAGGTCACATTTCTAAAGAAAGAATTTAAAGGCTAATTAAAGATAACATCCTTATGTCACTTGATTTTGGAGACCTAGACACTTGTGTTGACTGTATTCGGGGAAAATTGACCAAGACTAGGAAGAAAAGTGCAACACGGAGTGGTGGCCTTTTAGAAGTCATACACACTGATATTAATGGACCTTATTCCTCTACCTTTTGTGGAAATAAATATTTTTTGACCTTTATTGATGATTTCTCTCGTTATGGCTATGTTTACCTAATTAAAGAGAAATCTGATGCACTTGAAAAGTTTAAAATCTTTAAAACAGAAGTGGAGAATCAATTGACCAAAAGGATTAAGGTTGTTAGGTCTGACCATGGGGGTGAGTATTATGGCAGACATGATATCACTGGACAGCATATGGAACCGTTTGCCAAATACTTGCAAGAATGTGGGATTGTTGCCCAATATACCATTCCTAGTAGTCCTGAACAGAATGGTGTGGCCGAAAGGCATAATCGCACCCTTAAAGACATGATGAGGAGTATGATGAGTAGGAGTAATTTGCCTACATATCTCTGGGGTGATGCCATTAAGTCTGCCTTGTACATTCTCAATAGGGTTCCCAACAAGTCTGTTCTTAAAACACCTTTTGAATTGTAGACTGGTAGAAAGCCTAGCCTTAACCATCTTTGTGTCTGGGGTTGTCCAACAGAGGTTAGGATATATAACCCTTTTGAGAGAAAAACCGACCCTAGAACCACTCGTTGTTTCTTCATTGGGCATCCATATCATTCTAAGGGATACATGTTCTACTGTCCTACACCAGGTGCTAGGATTGTTGAGTTTCAGACAGCTAAGTTCTTGGAGTATGATACAGCTGATTTGGAGACCCCACAGCAGCTTGATATTAATAGGCAAAGCGAGGTGGTGCCTATCCCCGTGCCTAATGTTCAGACTTTTGTCTTGCCTACACCTGTGGATGGAATTGATAAGGAGTAGCTGGGGATTAATGCACCCATTGCTGTTAATGCTCTTGATCCTGTTGAGCTTGTTCCAAAGGTACCTGTGAGGAGATCAGTGAGACAGCGAAGACCTGCCATATCTGATGAGTTTATTGTTTATCTTGGTGAGAGTGACTATGATGTAGGTCCTGTGGTTGATCCAGTGACTTATGCTGGTGCGATTTCGAGTCCCTAGTCTGGTATGTGGGTGGATGTTATGACAGATGAGATGCGTTCCATGACGCATAATGGAGTTTGGGAGCTTGTTGATCTTCCAGTTGGCCGTAAGGCTATTGGTTGCAAGTGGGTGTTCAAGACAAAGAAAGACTCTAAAGGGCAGGTTGAGCGTTTCAAAGCTAGATTGGTTGCAAAGGGGTTTACTCAAAGAGAAGGCATTGATTATAATGATACATTCTCTCCAGTTTCATCTAAGGATTCATTCAGAATTATCATGGCTTTGGTGGCTCATTATGATTTAGAGCTTCATCAAATGGATGTCAAAACTGCTTTTCTGAATGGTAGCCTAAGTGAGGAGATTTATATGGTACAACCTGAAAGTTTCAAGGAAGAAGGTAGGGAGCACATGGTATGTAAGTTGAAGAAATTTATTTATGGTTTGAAGCAAGCCTCGCATCAATGGTATTTGAAGTTTGATGAGATTGTCACTTCCTTGGGTTTTGTGGAAAACAAGGTTGATCAGTGCATATATCTCAAGGTCAGTGGGAGGAAATTTATTTTCCTTATTCTTTATGTTGATGATATTCTACTTGCCAGCAGTGACTTAAGTCTTTTGGATGAGACTAAAATGCTGTTGTTTAATTCGTTTGATATGAAAGATCTTAGAGAGACCTCCTTTCTTTTGGGTATTGAAATCATTCATGATAGATCTCGTGATATGCTGTGGCTTTCTCAGAAGGGGTACATTAGTCGAGTACTTGAGAGGTTTAGTATGCAGAACTGTAGAACTGGTGATGTTCCTGTTACTAAGGGTGACAAGTTTAATAAGAGTCAATGTCCCAAGAATGATTTGGAAGTAAAAGCTATGCAGAACATTCTTTATGCTAGTGCAGTTGGCAGTCTTATGTATGCTTAAGTTTGTACTAGGTCAGATATTGCTTTTGCTGTGGGAGTTCTTGGTAGATATCTTTCTAACCCTAGCTTGGACCATTGGGTGGCTGCAAAGAAAGTAATGAGGTATTTGTAGAGAACGAAAGATTATATGCTTGTATTTAGAAACGTAGACAATCTTGAGGTTGTTGGTTATTCAGATTCAGATTTTGCTGGATGTGTGAATGACATGAAATCTACCTCCGGATATGTCTTTATGCTAACTAGAGGAGCTATTTCATGGAAGAATGTCAAGCAGACTCTTACAGCTTCTTCCACTATGCATGCTGAGTTTGTGGCTTGTTTTGGAGCTGCAATCCAAGCTGTTTGGCTGCGAAATTTTATTACAAAACTTAAGGTGATTGATTCCATTGCTAGACCACTGAAGATCTTTTGTGATAATAGTGCAGCTGTATTCTTTTTTAAGAATAATAAGACTTCTAGTGGGTCTAAGCATATTGAGATTAAGTATCTGTCTGTCAGGGATTTGGTAAGGAAATGTGACATCATCATTGAGCACATAGATACAGAACAGATGATGGCAGACCCTTTGACCAAGGGACCCAGGCCTATTACCTTTAGTAGACATGTTTCCAACATCGGTGTAATTGGGTCATTTGATGTGCTTAGTTAGTGGGAGTTGTTTTCTTTACATTATTTGACAGATATTATGTATTGAGACCTTTTTTGGTTATTTGATGGTTATCTTTATGATTGTGTTTGATGCCATTTATGCATGAATATATTTATGATATTTGCATATCATATGGATTAATGTATTCATAATTCAGTTTATTGATAGTCTTAAGTTTGGTATGACTTAAGCAATTCAGGACATGTCTTGTGTTTGCACCATAAAGTTATCTTGAGACAGTTATGCAAGACATATGGGTTTCATTAGAAACCATTGAAATTCTCTTGCTTATTGAATGGGCATATAATTAAAGAGAATTTGAGGACTGATTGAGGATTAGTACTATTATCAGATCACATACGGAGTGCTTTTTCCTACCACACTACCACATTTGATCCATGTCGATAGAGTTATTAGTGTTTATAATCATGAGTGGTTTTACATGGACTAATAATGTAATGACTACCTTGGTTTGATATTGATAGCTTTGTTGGACTGGATTGTTATAGGTGTTGTTTCTCATCCTACTTGGTTTTTAAAAATTGTGGCCACATACAATTATTTTCATGTTCTAACCCGAGAGTCATTTTTTAAATTTTGTTTCTACAATTAATGTTGGCTCAAGTGGGAAAATGTTAGATTATTCTTGATTGAGGCCACATTATTTGTGGGTATTTTCTAAACACGAGTTAGACCCAAGTCTGGATGAGACAAACATGGTAAGCCCAATAAGGTTGTGATCTATTATACATGGACTAGTGTGCATCTATTATCAATGTGGGTTGACGGTAATTAGTGTGGGCCTAATTAGCCAATTGAGACTTTTATAGAAGGGCCCAATGTAGCTAGGGTTTTCTATATATATAGAAGCTAGGTCCCCTCTCTTCCCACAATCATGAGACAGTTTTCCATAAAATTCCGTCATACAGTAGTGGATACAGAGAGGAAGACCAACCTCCAAGAAACCTTATTCGAGATTAACCGCCACTTCAAAGGGATTCGTGAAATCATAGAGCAAATAAGTAAGTTTCCGCATTCAATTTTGTTTCCTATTAAGTTCCTATATTCGCATATAATCTAGGTCAATATTATGATTTGTTTTGAAATTTACATATTAAACCATATTTTGCAAAGATCGATTGCCCCATCAATTTGCAAAAACAGCTGGCATATCCTTCCTCATTGTTCTGAGAATGCATCTAAATTTCCGAGCTCAGATGTAATTTATATATGTATATATATATAGATTTAGAGAGACAGCTGGACACCAGCAGTGGTTAATGTGACTTTCTACAGATATATTTCTGGCCTGATCGGTTCGAGGAATTGGGAGGACCTAAGGAATAAAATTCTATCCCCAGTTAGTTTTCCAGTGCATTCAAACTGATGGTGATCTGATGATATTTATTATAGGCAACTCAGTGCATGCTTTGGGTACTGTTTTTTTTCGTGAAATTACATCATTTTTATATCAGGCTCTGCCATTAACCTTGTTTGTTCGATTAAGCAGGAAACAGTGCCTTAGCGCCATGTTATGGTTCTTAGCAAGTGTTTATGAATGCATTATAGGAAGAAATGTCCTTAATATGTATCTATATACATGTATTTATCTCTATAGATCATATTACAAGAGTTATCTCATCTTTTAGTATGGTGATGTCCTGTTAAAACAAAAAAAAAGACTTGGAAGGAGGGAAGCTGATGGGGATCACACTTCAAAGCCTGAATTCTTTTAAAATGGTGGCTTTCTCTTTCCTCCCAATGCCTGCGCATTTTGACGAGTAGGTTTTTTCTATTTCATAATGACCAAAAGGGAATTCAGTTGCACCATTCTAGCTGTTGATCACATTGCCAATAACTTGTTATAAAAACTCCTGCATTGCAGTTGGTGATCTCTTTCTTCTATATCCCAGATGTTCTTTCTGCTGCCAATGGGTATGACCTAGATCTGGAAAACAGCCCTGTTTTTCCAGCAATTTATATGTTTGTTCCCTCAAAATCCTCAACTCAACCTACCCTAGACCAGCACAAACTTCTAAATTTTCTCTATTACTAAGAAAGTTTACCTTAATTAGCTCGACCATCTAGGCAGTGGGGATCAATTTCCCAGAGGGACGCCTGTAAAAATATATCGCTGAATATTTCCATGATGAACACTGTAAAATTCTCTTCCCCATAGAGCAAATGATCACACATATCAAAGTTAGAGGTCCATCCCATGCTATAGCGGATCGAAAAAATGGATGCCAAGTATTTTATAGCAGGCATGATACTAGTTTTTCCCATCATGAGCTAAAGTTTAAACTCTAGAATGTGAAGTTATTATAGTAAGTCCATTATCTTCTCTTATTTGGGTATGGATTTTTGGAGAAGGAACGAATCAACTATAAATATTTCTAATCTGCCTTGAAAAACACACTATTTCGGATATCTAATTACGATTATTTTAGAGTTATCAGTCATGAATGATTTGGTTGAAAGCTGTTAAAAGTGTGATTTAGTCAGGTTAAGCTGGTGCTTAACCAATAATTGGAGCTTACATGACTTAGTTTATTTCAGTTTAAATCACCAATGATGGGTTGAATCTATTGGAAGCTAGCCTTCTTCAATGTCTTCTTCTTTTTCTTCGCATCCATTTAAAGTGGAATCCAGCTCTTCTTCAACCATGAAAATTGTGCTCTGCCTAGAAGTGGGCATCCCTTTCACCACCTAACCCTCTGAAAATAGCCATCAAACTAGAAAATGAATCCATTAAAAAAAAAAAAAACCTTCGAGATCCATTTTAGCTTACGTGGGCTCTCACAGATCTCAAGTGCCCAATTGTGTAGGCCTTCTCTTCTGTTTGTGAGCAATGGCATTGTTTCCACCCATTTAGGTGTAATATCTTAAGTTTTTGTCATAGGTTTCTTGGTTCTTCTTTGAGGGTTAATTGTTAGGATTACCCTTCAACCAATGACTTCCTAATTAGAAGCTTTGGCTCTTGGCTTTTAGCTGTAATTAGTTATATGGTCAGATCATATAATTGTTAGCTTTGGCGCTCTCTCTCTCTGTCTCTCTCTCTCTCTCATTTGGCCTTCGGATTTCTTTATCAGTCCCTTTTAGTCAGACATTAGGATGAAGACCAATAATTTGTGTGGACTATGGGAGCAATAAGATGAGACTTAATTAGGACATCATAATGAGAACACTTTTGACTTCAAGCACGAACATCAATTTCCATAAGCTTTTGCTATTATTTACTTGAGGTGGTGACATTGGCTTGAGAGGTTATAATCATTCACAGAAGATAAACACAGTTTATAATAGTACTCTTTCAAATATTTCTCTGTTTCTGCCAATTATTGATGTTTGGTTGGCAATAATGCAGGCTATGCCCTGCAATAGTGTAGTTCATGATGAAAATGAAAAACAAGCAACAAAATCTATTTTGAGGTGATGAGTGTCAAAGACCCAAGATTCTTATAGTAGCACAATACTGCCCGTTTAAGACTTGGCTCTCACAACTTCAAAATAACACTTCTCTTTTTCCGAACGATGTAGGATCACAACATAGACCCTAGGAGCTGGCTTACCGCTGCCTTAGCCTATCAGGCCAGGTATTTCAACCCCGCCTATGTGCAGCCAACTGAGTCTCATAACGGGTCATATTTTAAAGTGATGAAGTTTGAACGTCCAACGTTTTCTTGCTCTCTTTACTCAATAATAACCCTTAAACATTTAATTAGACCTTTAATGCAAGACAATATAAATCTGATTATCCCGGGAGTCCTGCTGTCTCTGACTCTCCCATTGTCTTTACAACTACTAAGATGCCAGCTGCCATTATTGAGTTTTCAACATGGTGAGAGAGCGGATGCAGAGGCAGTGAGACACTAATTAAGTTCAAGAATTCACATTATATGTTGCATTGCCTAAAAGTTTAATAGCTTCTCTCTCTCTCTCTCTCTCTCTCTCTCTCTCTCTCTCTCTCTCTCTCTCTCTCTCTCTCTCTCTCATTGTTTGAAAGAAGATAATGTAGAGAGTCCTCAAGGAATGCAGACATACTAAAGGTTAGTGACTTTCTTCTCCTACCCTGCTTTCTGCCTCCTAGCTGAGATTTAGGACAGTCTTGCTGTAAAGTGTAAAGCAATCCTTAAATTATATATTTATGTTATAGTTTTAAGAATTGAAATGGGTGCTCATCTTCATTTTATAACTAAAAGATTGTGTTAGTACCCATACCAATCCCAAGAGCACATGGTGTGGAATTGAACTATACAGCAACACTTCATACCAAGATCAAAACATGAGTTGAAGGACAACTTGATAGAAGGGTAACTTACAATAAAATGAAGAAAAAAAAAAGGGGGGGCTAATTTGGGTACCATTTAAAGAGCATCATTTGGATTGCGTCTGAAAGTTCTTGTTGCTTTTGTTTTGGATTCGAAACTGCTTTGATTCTTGATCTCAAAAGCTAAAATATTGCTTCTAAACATGCCAAACCATACAGTTTCTATTATCTTAATTGCCTTCTATTATGCTTCAAAACCTAAATCCCTATTGATTCTTCTGTTGCCTAATTAGCAATTTTTCTAGTTGGACTAAAGTGTAAGAACCTTCTTCCCCTGCAAATATGAATAATATCCTGACTCATTTAACACCTAGTTAGCATAAAACATACAAATGGCTGCGCGCATGCATGCACACGCATAAAGAGAGAGAGAGAGAGTATTCAAATTCTTTTTAAGATTATTTAGCTCATAATTTTTTTGGCATTACAAATTTTCCATTTTTTCCAATCAATTTTAGTCTGAACAAGAAAATTACATAATATCAACGCACCCTAACAAAATTTTCTGGGGAGGGATTCACCACAAAAAAGAAAAAGAAAAAAGTCAGGGGATGAGATCGCATTCTTCTATCTTCTAAACACTGAGTAGCGATTGTTTCCACTCCACCAAACGCCGCAAAAAGTACATAACCTATATAAATTTGAAAATAAGAAACGAATTAATAATCTAACATGCAAAATTGAAAAAAATGATAAAATAAGAATTAGACTAAAGAAATTATATTGCAATGGTACTTGCCTCGGAAGGTTCTTGCAAAGAATAAGATGCATTAGTTTCCTTCGGACTTTTAGTTACAAGTATCCCAAACCCTTGTCCTCTATCGCGCAAAACCTAATTATAGGCATGTTATTAAAATGAGTTCTTATGGCCGAACTAATTAATAAAAGAAGCGCGAAATAAGAGCATATATATATATATATATATACCTTAAATGCATCCTCATCAGTTCGATCATCTCCAATGTATACTGGCAAAACATCATCGGAATTTGCATAACCTAGTAACAAACATAAAATTGTACACAATAAGACCGGGTTAAACTTTAGTTTAAATATTTAACAAGCGATTTTAGAAATTTAAGAAGAGGCTATTGTTGTGTGTGTGTGTGTGTGTATATATATAAATTAGTGCAAAGCTTACCTAGTGACTCTAGCAAGAATTCAAGGGCCTTTCCCTTGTCCCATTTGATGGTCGGACGGATTTCTAAGACCTTTCTTCCTTCAGTCAATCTAAGCTTTGGGTACTCGTTCAGCACTGATCTAACTTGCTCTGCTAATGCATTCCAACTCTGAAATAATTTGAAAAAACAAGAAACAGCTACATTAGTAGCTGGATATTGTAAAACAAAAACACTTAAATAATTTTTTTTCTTTTTTTAACCTTTTCATCGACGCAGCGGAAGTGTACAGAGACACAGAACTTGTTGTTTTCAACCTTGGCCCCTGGGGTGGATTTAGTTTTCTCTAACAAAGCTTTGTACACCTGAAAAAACAAGTTCTCAACATCAACATTCATGCTGTGCTCACATATATGTACGTGTGTGTATATATATAATTGTGCTTCATCTAGAGAGAGAGAGAGAGAGAGAGAGAATAAACCTCATCAATCATGGGTAAAAATTCTTTGGCAGGCTGGAAGAGAAGCCCTTGATTGCCCTGGATAAAACCCAAAAATCAACACAAGAGCACACAGTAATAAAATTATACATTCGATTATAGTACATTAGCACTCACTTTTCTGTACTTGTTGCTACCTTTGGCCGGTCCCTTGATGTCCATGCCATGACTGCCCGCGTAGTAAAGCTGTGATAATCTCACAAAGTTATGAACCTGCAACATTGAAAATCATTGGAGAAACAAATGAATCTCTCTCTCTCTCTCTCTATATATATATATATATAGATATATAGATATATATCTACACATATAAACACACATGTATGTATTCTATAGAATGTACCTTGGCTCTGCACCTCCCGCTGACTATGGCTGTAGGGAAATACTTGGCGACGTCCCTTACAGCTTGTCTCATCTGATTCAGAAATACAAGTAAAAGGAGATGATGAACACGTAATTACCTAAGGATTTTCCATAGAGAAAATAACAGAGAAAGTTGAACCAAACAGAAAACAAACCTCGTTGGTCATGAAAGCTCGATCTGGGTCTTCGACAATCGGGGAGAGAGTACCATCGTAATCAAGAAACATCACTATTTGTTTCTCCTTAGAAGCATTGATTATCTGCTCGAACATGCCCAAAGCAGACGGATGACGAAGCTGGTTTCAAGAAAATTCAGAGGGAAAGATTGTGAAGAGTCAGAGATAACTTATCAACAAAAAAAAAAAAAAACCATATATATACAAGAATGTGAAAGAAAATTTTGAATGAGATTTGACACGTACAATCCAAGAGCTTTTAATTTGATCTTCAGTTTCAGGGAGAGGAGGGGAGGATTTACTAGTTGGAGAAGAAGCTCTCATCGAATCAACCCATGCAGCGATCCTGGCTCCTCCACCGCCAGTTTCAAGCTTCTTCAAGAGCTTTCTTGAAATGGTGATGCACCCACCAGGTACCGCCGGCGGCTTCGGCACCACCGGCGTGAACAGGGATGAGTTCGACACGGCGACCGTTATAGCCACGCCAATGCCAGATTTGGTATCGGAAACCACCATATTCTGGTTAGTCATTTCCTCTTACCTGAATGGTATGAAAAAAAATGTCAACAAAACGAAGAACCTAAAGCAACCCGTTAGAGGTAGTTAGGTAACAATGTCAAGTACCTGAAGGATTTGAAAGTTGAGAGAGATGAAATAGGAAATAGAGAGAAAACAGGGGAGAAAACAGAGGTCTCTGTGCAAAATGTGAGCTACCTCTGAAGTTTATGAGAGACAACCAACAAGAAAAACAGAGAGAGAGAGAGAGGGAGAGAGAGAGAGAGAGAGAGAGAGAGAGAGAGAGAGAGAGAGAGAGAGAGAGAGAGAGGAGAGAGGGAGAGAGAGAGAGAGGTTGAAAACTAGAAAGTTGATGGAGAGAAACAAACAAGAGCACTAACTCACTTATCACAAATGGGGTCAGAAGTCACAAGGAGAAGGGTGGGGGAGAGTCGTCAATTTATAAGTGGCTACACGGCACTAACAGACGAAGCATTCCACCTTTCCAGCTCTTGTACCTTCGTGCCCGTCCTGCCCGGAGTCCTTTTTTGAATTTTTATTTTGCTTTTTTGACGTGTATAAGTAAAAAAAATTAGAATTTTTTTACTTTTATAAGTTAAAGATAAGCCAAAAAAATAAAAAGCTAAAAAAAGTAACTTTTTGACTTATAAGTTAAAAAAAATTTAGGCCGAAAAACTCTACCAAGCAGACTATTATTATGAACAAAATCACTCATTAATGTGACAATGATTTCATAATTAAAATTTATTATGATAGTATTTTACTTTAAAAACGAATAAATAGAGGCGGAGCCAAGATTTTATTTTAGGGGTGCCAACTTGCAACAAAAAATTGTGCCTATCGATATAATTATTATACAAATATTATATTCTAAGTTTTTTTGTACATATTTTTAAGTTCAAGTAGGAGATATATACTAGGATGTCAAGACTAAATTTCTATTAAAAAATAAAATTTACTTCTATTTTGCCTCAGCAAAATATATCTAAAGACAAATTTTTTTTTTATAATTACTCAAAATGTGTAAAACAAAACACCTTAAATAGGGTCGTACCCTCTACAACCGGCTTATACAAAAATCTTAATACTATAAAACTTATTGTCTATTTAATTGGAAGCATAAATAAGCCGCCCAAATTACAAAAAAAGATAAAGGTTAATTATTTATTAGTACATCAGTCATTTATTAAAATAAAACTCGACATTTTTTTGAATAACCATTTTTTATGTGTAAAAATTTGATGGTAAGTACCACTTGTTGAATGATGCACATTTGAAACTCAACAACTGTTGATTAGAAACTCATCAAATGTTGATTTCATTGGGTTAGGATGCACAGGAAAAAATTATGCAAATTTTTTTTTACATTTTATTAGACTAGTGCTTTAGTTATAAATTGTGGGGATGCCAATAAAATAAACTTTTACAAAAATCTCGCATATTTATACTACACATAAGAGGATTGTACAAAAGTTAGGGGGGTGTCGTGACATCCCCGAGCCTATGTAGTTCCGTCATTGCGAATAACTCTTATTCAACCACTTTATTCCGGTGATAAAATCACTTATGATAAAAATAGATGTTTTATTATAATGCCTTTTACTGTGTGATATTTCGCACTTTGTGAATAGGGTATATCTAGTCATAGCTTGCACCATCTCTTAGAAATAGAATTCATCATCTCAAGAGTCAAAGTTACTTAAACCGGCCAACTGCGTAACACTGAACCACACGAGTCCTGGATTAGTCCAATTATAAAGCTATGGGATCGTTGAATAAGAAAAGTTCAGTGTTATTATTCTCTCATTATGTGTTAGGCTAATAATGAAGAAAGTTTTATTCCGGCTGGAGGCATCATGGTCCTTTTGGTGCAGTGTTTTCTTCCCTACAATTGATCACCATATTTTGGACGACTCTTGTCCTTGTTGGAATTCTACTAAAATCGAAAGAACACAATTGCAAAATGGTAATTGTATTTCCTTTTCTCACGATGTATTTTATCAATTTATTCAGTGCATGTTAAATCACAATTCCAAAGTGTTGAACATTTTTAGGACTAGATTTTAGGTTTAACGATCTCTTTCTCGTTTGAATTTTTGTGAAAAATATGGACTATAGATTAAAAAAATAACTTAATACAAAGGAGATTCATTTTTAGGTATTTGGTACAATTGCCTGAACAAAAAAAGGGAAAAAAACAAAAGAAAAAAAGAAAAAGGTCCGCGTGGTTATTTTGTGTATAAATATGTACAAATATCTTTTTTATGGAAAAGATACCAAAAGTTTACCATACCAAGAATGGAAAGATAAAACTGAAGCATTGTTGTTTGGTTCACAATTAGAATGTCTTTAACAAATTTCAAATTGAAGTTGAGAATTTAATTTCGATAAACTATTAGAGTAGACTTTTCTTACACAACCCAAATACCAAAATGCGAATGTGCCTCTTAAATTTTAAATGTAGGATTAGAAAAGAAAACAGATGGACAGATATTATAATAATGTCCGTTTGTGTATAAAAAAAAAACACTTCACACTAATAGCAAATCAAAATTAAACTCGTCAAAAATTTTTTCAGGTAAATTTAGTATTGAATAGCAATATGTTTTTTTCTTTTTCTTTTCTTTTTTTCTCCTTAATAACAGTAATGCATTGAGGTACTTCAACTTTCAACCGACCTATGCGGTAGAAGGTACCATGCATCTCCATCTAGAAACCATTAAAAACTTCAAGTCGACCCAACCATAAAGGAGCTGAGATTCATTGCTAGGAAGCAAGCATTGCACCGCCCCTTGAAAACATTGCCAAAACTAGGAGCTCTAACCTAACTAGTTGCACGAAAACCAGCAGCGTTTTGTTTCTCATGCAAATTTTTTCACACCAAAGTTCAAACATCTACATCGGATTCTAATAGCCATGGTACTATAAACTCAGCATTGTTTGCTTTCTCTTGGCACATATGGCCCTTCTAGTCAGCAATGAAATTTTATATATTGATTTTTTATTTTATTTTATTTATTTTTTGCTTTTCAAGAAGAGCATTCTAGAAAATTAAATAAATCATGTTGATGTCAGCATGCATGTTTGATGTTTGAAGTCTTTGGTATATACAATGAGAAAGAGTAAGCAAAGACTAAATTCCCAGTTTGGAAATGAAAACCAGAATCCGAACTATTTCTTGAACTTAGAATGTTCCAAGAATGAAGAAAGGTAAATGGAATATATACGAAATTCACATTAATTTCTATTTTCTGTGGTTCTTGGCTAGTGGTATAAGACCATAAGTTAATTGTAGCTTATGCTTGAATTAATCAATGTTCTGAAAAATGAACTGACCAAGAAGGTTCCGTCGCAATGTGATTTGAGGGAGGGAGAGAATAAAAACGGAGTCCCGTAAAATTTGAGGAACAAATCAACCTGCATTGAAGACTTTTAGTCTCCTTTTTTTTATTTTTATTGCAAAGTTCGGACCTTTAAGAAAGCATGAGATTCCTATAATCACATGTTTGAAGTCTTTTCTTCAAAATTTTATAAGGTTCCTTCGTGTAGGTTCTGAATGTTCCTACTCATTTGGCTCCCATGCATGCACAGTCAAAGCCGGTGGCCAACGAGATGCTTTGAAACTACTGGTTCTAGAGAGAGAGAGAGAGGGAGAGAGAGAGAGAGAGAGTATGAACTAACTTCCTTGATCAGAAAGTTATTCCATTTTCTTGTAAGCATGAATCAAATATTATATCCTCTCTTTAATAACCCCTTTTGTTTGCCTAACTCTCCCCTTTTTGACAATCTTCACCTGCCTTGCATGAATTTTGAACCTATGACACAACTCTCTCTCTCTCTCTCTATCTCTCTCATAGTTATGAATTGTCAAGCAACCCATGAAAGAATTTAGTGAGTCATGACTAATGACTTTTAGAGATATTAATTCAGTACTTATTTTTATTAAATTAAAATATTAAATATTTTATTATATTAATAACATAAATGTATAATTAATAAAAAAAATTTATATAATAAATAACAAGACAAAATTTGATATGTATTAATATAAAAATAAAATTTACAATTTATTTCTTGAGTTTTGCCCCATAGTGACGTGGAGAATTCGTGTGCAACCACGTAAGCAATTTTTATTACTTTTTTAAGTGCAAGACAACAGTCGGCCATGTATTGCCATGGCATGCTAATACTGTTACTATGCTTTGGGAAATTGTGCCGGCGATTTTGTAATCCGATTGGTTGGTTTAGGAGAGGAGTCAACTTTTTGACTTTGTGCCAGGTGGTGTTTGGTGGGGCCTCGAAAAAGAGCACGCAGTAGGCGCCACGTGGATGACTGCGGCATGGATACCACCTGATTTCCGCTCTTTGTATTAGTAAGGTATGGTTTGTGTGTGGTGTGGATTCTGCCATTAAAGTAGATTTTCTAGTTTGTGGTGTTGACTATTACTGCGCCCCCCCACCCCCTCGGGGAGCCACGTGTCGTTGTTATTTGTGTTGTTTAATTCACAACTTCACTGGTTGGCGTAGATTCTTCTTCAAGAAGGGCGGTGAAGGGTCAGAAATCAGAAATAAGGTGGCAAGGGCAGCCTTGACTTTTGACTGTGTAAATTATGCTGTGCTTGGTAGGAGGGAAAAGGGAGGAAGGAAAGGAGGCGAGGGAAGGGGGCTGATTCCTTCGTTTCGTTGGGGAAGTAGGGTAAAAGAAGATAGAGGAAGAGGGAGATTGTTTTCCTCCCAAACGCATATCCAACTGTCCGCCCAAAGCTGGGGTGACCAGGGGACTAGAAGAGTAACAGTCAAGTTGTAACTTGAAAGAGAAAAAGGATGGAAAGGAAAGAGAAAATTAAAAAGAAAAAAAATTCTTTTCCTGCTTAATTTCACTTATGATGGAAAGGAAAGAAACAAAAAGAGAAAGGGAGTGGAAAAAAAAAAAAAAAAAATCACTCTCTCTCTCTCTCTCTCTCAATTTTCCTTTTATGTTTTTTATAAAATAAAACAAGAAAAAAATATTTTTCAGTTTTTTTCTCTTTTCCTTCCCTCCCTTAAGTTCCAAATATGCTGTAAGAGAGAAAGATCGAGAGGGAGAGAAGAGAGAAAATGCTAACCTAATTTCTAACGCATTAAATTTCATTTTTGCCCTCTATTTTTTTTTTGCAACTAGGGGCAAAAAAAAAAACAAATAGCTTGTGAGCCAAACCAACCTGTAGTAGGTTCATTGGGTTTTAACATAGGGTTGGTGCGATTTTGGAATTCTAGGTCAGAAAATTTTGAAGAGGACTAAATCGGTTTGGTTTTCGAGTAGGTGATTTAGTCATCCAAACCAATTTGAGAACTGACTCTTTCGTGTACTGTTTTTATAAAATTTTATAAATTGTATTGTTAATTAACATATCTCCATATTATTGATTATGATTCTGTCTTATGTAGACACTCTTTCACATAATGATTGTATATAATAAGTCCTTTGTCATTTTACATTAAAGAAATAATAATATATTTATAATAAATTAGTCAAATTTTATACAACAAACTTAGACTCGTGGGGTCAACCTGAATTTCCTCATTTTAAGTTGCTTTAGGTTAGTTTGGTTCCACACCTTAATCGGTTCCATCTGGGTTCACTTGCAGCCTTTTTATTCATAAAGTGTATAATGGCTGAAAGATTTATAAAATTCTGTCTTCCTTCCTTCCTTTCTTTTCCTCAATGAAACAAGAAAAACAACAAAGTAATTGGCTTAAAAAAAAAGTTTAAAAAGAAATTTGTTTTTTACTTTTAAAATTTTTTAACTCAAAAAATCTTAAAAAGTAAAACCAAACGACTGTTTCTTTACAGTTCGATTCTCACACCTATTGATGTGATGATCTTAACGTTTGTGAGGTAGAGCATTCAAAGGTCTAACTTGACAGCTTTAAATGAAAGAAGTTGATTTTTTTTTCATATCATTTCAAAATTGAAAAGTTAAATAATAATGATAATAATTGGACTGTCTTAATTTGCCTTTTCCATAAATGTAACAATGATAGTTTTCCATAACATGTAGCCTGGTAAACTAAACCAATCAATAACAAGAAGTACTAGAAACAATTGAAAATGTCACCTTTGGAGCATAATAGCACCTGGTTAGGTATCATTAATATAATGTATAAAGCCTACTTTGTTCTTATGGGCAACAAACTTGCACGAGACCGATGAAGTAGTCAATTAAAGGCCTGGACACCTTCTAATAATAATAAAAAGATCCAATAGGTTGATGTTGGAGAGACATTGTAAGTTTTATAAACTAAGGGTGTGTTTGGATGATGACTTTTTTTAATAGTTTATAGCTTAAACTTATGATTTTTTTTAAACTGTATTTAATTTCTACTGAAAAATGTAATTTTTTAAACCTACCTTAAGTTTGAAAAAGCTATGTAAACTAGTGACTTTTTTAAATTAACTTAAACTTATGACTTATAGCTTTTTTAAAAAACAATCCCAACAACCCGTAAAGGTAATGAGTAGAAATGTGACCAAGTCCAATGTGTCGCACAAACAAACGGACCTTAGAGTTGTGGCCAAATTCAATGTGCTGCACAAATAAAAGAACATTCCTCCACTAGTGCTCATAGCCTAATTATATGTCGTCACCTTAAGTGAATAGTGATGATCGATGAGGTCACGTAATGCAGTAAGACATTACGAAAAGAAACTTGAATGAAATGCTTAATGAGGAATAATTATTAACGGTTAACTTTACTTGACTTTTATTTTGATTTGAGTATTTGTGTACTAAATCTGAACTTATTATGAATGTTGAAATGGCAGAAGAAGTCACACTATATGACAATCATCTGAAATATTCTCTTTAATGTTGTACAATAAGAACTTAAATTAGTATACATTGCTTATTATGCATGATAAGATATGGTCTGTTTGATACAGCTTTTTGGTATGTTTGAAAATAAGCACAATTGAAAAAAGGTAAGAATATCTTGTTTTTTTATTTTTTGGTTTTTTCAGGTTTTTTAGCTTAAAAAATAAAAAAAAAAGGTAAAAAAAAACACTATTACGAAAGCTTTTTTTAGTTTTTAAAAAGAAATAGCTAGCAAAAAAGCAAATTAAAACACAACTTAAAAAAACCAAAAAAAAAAAAACTTTGCTTTTTACCTTTCGGGTTTTTCAACTTTTGTAGTTGAAAAAAAAACGAAAAAGCAAAAGGCTCTCTCACCAAAGGTCCTTATTGAATTTTAAAAGCAAAAAGTAATAAAAAAAAAAAAAAATCCTGCCAAATGGAAGAAGATTCTTTTTCTATTTACAATTATTATGCAATAGGTCCATAGTCACGTGAGTTGTCACTAGAAATTAGTCATGACTTCATTTTTTTTATGTTAAAATTGAATGATCATGGGTATCACTGCAATTGCAAGTCTATTGAATTATGCGCATATCGAATATGGTGTGAAGATGAAAAATAAAACTTTGGATTAGTAGCCTACTATCGGAGAATAAGTACCATGCCAACGCTGTTTATTCATTAATCTCTTCATTAGCATATTCGTTTCAACTAGGCCCAAGTATTTAATAAAATCTAATGACAATAGTCTTCACTCTTCAATATGCTGCTAAGAATGATTGAGGAGGGATATAATCAAATCCAACCCACCAAGAAAAGGGCCGTGAGATGAATTTTTATATTTCATTTCATATTAGAATGGTTTAACTTATGTTTTATATTATAAATGGGATCCATTAAAATAGTAACATACTACCATGTTTCAATATAACTTTTTTTTCTTTTTAAATAACTCACACGCTGCTCTAAGTAGCTCTTTCGGTGATTCAAACTCTCTGGACGTGAAGGTTATTTTGATACCAAATGTTAGTAACTTAACAAACACGCCCAAAAATTCAAGTCTGACAGAATACATGAGATCAATATTTATATTCTGTCTCATACTAGCATTGTCCAACCTATATTCTATACCCTACGTGGGGCCATTACCTAATACTTTTGCCTCTCAATGGACCTACGTATAAAGAAAGAAAAAATTATTTTGTATAAGTGTTAGGCCACGTGCTTAACTTATGGAAAGTGAACATATCGAGTGGTAAAGACGGAGGAGGGTGAGCGGGACAAATCTTTCAAAAAATTTTATAATATCAACAGATGTTTTAGTAATTACAAAACAAAAAAAAAAAGGTATTTACTCTCTTTAAATTTTAAAAATTTTATCTTAATCTCTACAAATTTTAAAAATTTTTCTTACCTTGAACCCCCTCGATACAAATCCTGAACAATATATCTTATATTATCGGACGTGCATATTTTTCATACATAAGATACTGTTCGGAACACGAGATAATTACTCGTAACAAAAGGCTCATTTCAAAACTACTGAAAAAACTGCCACAGATCTTGTATCTTTCGGTTACAGATGGCCCCCACAAACGAGGAGAAAAAAAAAACGCAGGCGCGATGTGGGCCCACGATCATTTTGGATGAGACATGCATCTTCATTGGGCCCACTTAATCATGCCCCAAAGTGCTCTGCGCACTTATACGGCTATGCCCAACGGCCCCACTGATCTCTTTTTTGCCCCACCTTCCCATAATCTGCTAGCCCTGAATATCCTTCACTCTCCCTCTTTTTTCTATATTTTTATAGCCTTACATATTTATATATGCATATCTGTATATTTTTATATTGCTTGGATAAGCATTGTACCGGTTTTTCTAATTATTTTTTATTTTTTTAATTATTTTGTGGTTGTGAGTTTTAGTATACAAAAAGTGAAATGCATAAACTAAAAAGCCCCAAAAAAAAAAAATAAAAGTGAAATTCAATTGACAAAAACTAGATATAATGTTCAATAAAATAATAAAAAAAAAGCCTGATTCAAACGAGCTTTACAGTCTATTTGAAATTTGGAGAAAAGACAAAAAAGGAAGAAAAAGAAAAGAAAAAGAAAGAGAAAATAACAGAAAAGAAATCCGCCTTCTTTGTTTGGTTTTGCAAAGAAAATAAAAGGAAATTAAAGTAAAGAAAAAGAAGAGAGAGAAAGAAAGATATTAATTTAAAAAATTTATTCCTTTTGTTTTTTTCCTAATTCTTTCCCTTTTCCTTTTGTCTCTTTTGGAAGTTCTTAAATATTCATATAATTCTGCGAACATAATTATTCGAACAAAATCATGATTTCTTGTAAAGTTAGGAGAAGGTAAACATATTGATTCCATTTCTTATCAATTTTCATGTAAGTCTCTTTCGAATTTTCTTTAGATGCCTAGGCACCAATAATACTTGACCTTCAATAATGCACTTACGTTTTACATGTAAAACTATTGCAACTGGTACGTATCTTAATTTGTCATCATTATAATATCATTATGTCAAAAACCAGGGTTGAAAGTGAAAGAAATAGCAAATATGGGATGAGAATTGCAAACAAACCATCTATATTGATAAACTTGCCTCGTCATTGTGTATCAAACATAATGTAATGAAGGAAACAAAAGAATTAGGGCCCTTGTGATTTCCCAAAAATGTAGATCGAGCCATTTTAGAATTAGCGCCTTGACAAATTAGATGATTAGATTTGTTTTGAATTGGTAGATTCAAAACTTGTAATCTAATGTCCAATGGCTGCACGACTTTGAATTAACTTATTTACGATTTCACATATTTGAGATAATTCAAAATGGAACAACTTTTGGAACAAGGCAATTGGTGTAATCAAACAAGCCCTTAGATTTTTCATTTATCGAATCATAATTCTGCTTTCTTGTAACACTTTCTAAAAATCTTGTTCTTCTCTGCAATTACTTCCCAGTTCCCACATCCGCTTTTCTTTCTTATGATCACAAATTTTCTTCTTTTGTGTGATAATTTTACATCCATAAATGCTATGTTTGGATCTTAATTGAATTTGCGGATGGAAGAGAAAAACAAAGAAAAAAGATGGAAAAGAAAATGAAGTGAAAAAAACCAAATTTCTTTCTTCTGTTTGGTTGGGTTAGGAAAATAAGAAATAAATAAATAAATATTTATTAAAAAAAATCCATTGGTGTGTTTATTTATCCAAAAATGTCTCTTTCATTATCTGTCTTTTAATAAATTTAAAATTCAAATATAATATAAAAGTAAAAAAATCGTACCGACGTAAAAAGATTGCAAATCTTAAAGAGGACAGTGGCCCTACTTTTTAGTTTATGGTTCTTATAGGAGCCATACCCTTAAGGTAGGTACACAGTTTATTCAATTAAACAATGAAATCTAAGAAGAATTTGTGGACAACTTTACACCACCAAGGCCTATCATGTTCCCCAATTTTCAATTATACTATTAAAGTTCCTTATCATATGAGCTTTGTTTAATACCCCTCTTCTCTAATTTCTTTTAATAATACTATATTAGAAGGCAATGTTAACCCTTTGAAGCAGTGAAAGTTCACTATTTCTTCTGTACCATCAAAACCCTTTGTTCCAACTAATACCCTTCTTGGATAATAATAATAAAAAGAAAATCTCTGTGGACTTGTCTATGGTTGCAAGGTATGTTTGTACCATCTGCCATTGCTAAATCTTTTTCCTCAAATTCAAATCTTTTACTTATTAGTTCATTCCTCCATCATCTTTCAAATTTAGAGAAAAGGGGAAGGAAAAATCCAAATTGTTAAAAAAGTAAAGAAGAAAAAAGAACGAATAACTTGACCAATCTAGCATGAATATGAACTAGATAAAAGATAGGGATTAATTAGAATTATCTAGATTCGAGATAGAACCCCTTTTTTTTTCTTCATTTTCCCATTAAGAATAGTTCGAGGATGAGAATTTAATCCAAAATACGCACTTTCATGCCGCGAACTCAAAATCAAGATTAAAGTATATATGTCGAAGCCAAGTTGATGATGATTGTTCAATTGAACAATTTTGAATTTTCCTCCATTATAAAGAACCAAAGGCAATGTAGTATAAAGTAAACCACGATCTGATTTGATCGGTCCAAACTTGCCCTTTGATCTGATTTGATCCCACGCACCCATTGCGACTTAAAGTGACAGGAAAAGGCTAGAAATAATGTGATTTGAATTGCACCATTAAAAGAGTAAACTTTCACGTGCTTGAGAAGATTTAAATCGTACTTTCTAGGAAAAGAAACGTACGGTTGTAAAACGCTCAAATCTTATTCTTGTCCAACTTAAAAAGAATTTAAAAAATTATGACATCATGTCACGGGTTGGCACTCGCTTATTTTCTAGGCAGATTATGGAATTGCCACTCACGTATGCAGGTTCTAGGCAGATCATGGAATTATATGTGATTTGTTAGTCTGATTTGTCGGATCTTGACACGTTGTATTATTACTTTCTTAAAAGGACAAAAACAAGGACCATTTTGTTTTTCAACTAAAATACACTAGCACTAGCTAGTTGGTGAGACTACAACTAATAAAAAATATAAGTACTGGGGCCTAGTTTTTCCAAAGAAGATCACAAAAAGGGGACCAATGCCTCATGCCATAAGCATTGAGTGGCATCCATTCTTCTTCCATGTAATAGGACTAACATCAATCAATAGAAGTTTGGTTCTCATGAAGTTGCCTAGTTGCTCTCTTGATTCTCAACTACAACTACAAGTTGGCCAATCAAAGTTTCAATGCATCCAATCGACCACTTGTAAACTTTTTTATTTTATTTTTTTATATTGCAAATGGTTCACTAAATGAACTTTGTAAAAACATTCAAGAATCATGTATCTTATGAAAATATACAAGAGATGAGCTCTGTCACTTTCATATCTTGTATATTGCAATGCTAGAGCGTAATTACAAACGTGCACCTGCTCCTACAGTTTGTGCGTGCACGTGATGGTCTGTTTGTGCATGCAAGCGCGAGGGGGAGAAGGGAGAGGGAGGACGAAGATTTTTGGGGTTAAATTACAAAAATATGGCCAGAAAATTGGATGATATGCTCCTGATGAGAATCAATGTTTGGTCAACAGATTGAGAGCCCAGAAAATTATCTTGGGGTGTTTGTTTGGGTACCATAATGCACTTTTTATCAATTCTTGGGGCTACTCCCAAGGTTTTTGGGTTCTATAATTACTCGATTTGTGAAGAACAGAAAAATTGTACAACTCTCGAGATTGATCGAGGTGCGCACAAAGTAATCCAGACACCCGATCAATCCAAAAAAAAAGAAAAAAAGAAATAATTCAGTAACCCAAAAATCACTTCTACATGCTGATATATATATGGTTATGCACTATAAATTATTCATGAATAGTGCGCCCCGATTAAAATCAAATGCCCTTTTGACGTCGGAGCAAGAGACAATGCATCGCATGGACGTGGAGGAGCTAGTTCACCAAAATTAGACTAATCGGTCCCCATCAGTAGCCCCCCATTCCTCTGAGTACCCCAAACATGGTCAGGGGAATTCCTAGTCAGCCCTCAGAGACCTTCCTCTCCTCCGTGAAGGCCTTCTCGAAGTTCGCCGATCAGCCTCCAAGGGTCATTACTCCGGCAGCAGCCTGAACAAGAAATAACACAACCAGAAAAACATTTCAACAGTCTAGAACGGCGATAACAGGGACAACGAAAATCAAAGTGCCAAGCACAAGTCAATCCTCCCCTACCTTCAACAGGTCCTGGTAGGCCTTCTTAGCCAACATCTGTGACGCCAGAGCGGCCATCTTATCGATATCCGAAGAGAGGATGATGCTCGTGAGTTTCCTTATTGCCTCGCTAGCACTCTAAAAAATCAAGATCGAAGAGGCCGGCACATCCCCCAGAGGAAGAGCAGTTGCTGGGGGCGCCTTACCAGCGACACCGGTAGGCGCTGGGGGAGGTGGAGGTATCGCCTTCTCAACAGGAGGGGTGTCGCCCAACTGAGGAGTGTCATTCTCAAGGACTATTGCTTTCCCCTTGCCCCCTTCCGCAATGGCTGGGGAAGGAGCCTTTTGGCCAGATGCTAATTTGAACCGCTTGGCTGGGGTAAGAGGGTCGGCCCCTGTGGTTAGTTTGGCCTTCTTCAGGAAACTTCTGTTCAGCGTCATCTCCTCCTCCTCGTCCTCAGAAAGTTCAACCCCTTGATCTGCAATGAGCACATGACATGAACATTAGAACATGACAGACCACAATTAAGCACAAAACACAAAGTACTCACTCTTTGCTCGTTCTGCCCTTAAAATGTAATTTGTGGGCTCAGGGCCCAATAGGAATATACCCAAATTTTCGACATTCACCAAGGCACAGGCGTTAGTAACGCCATGCTCGACAGCCTGGTCCACCCTCTCCTTCAACTCTTCGCTAAGAGTTGGGGCAGCACAGGCTAAAAGCAAACAACCTAAGTTAGTGCTCTATATGCCTAAAAATCTAACGATAAAAGAGAAAAACATCAGGGTTGGAGAGCGTACCCTTCCTAGAAGGTCTCCCCCACTTGCGAGGAACTCGAACAAACTTTTTGTTCATTAGCTCCTAGGGTTGGCTCCCCTAACCTTCACCATAGATAAAGAAAAACTTATCTTTCTACCCTTTGTGGGACGAGGGCAAGTCTTTTACCAGTATCATGCCCTTGTTCTTGGCCGAGAAGTACCGCCACCCCTTCTCATGCTCTAACATCTTGTAGCAGTGCAAGAATTCCCTCAATGTGAGGCTATTCTTACCACCACTACTCGCCTGCCACAACACGGTGCATGCCATCAAAATCCTCCACGCGTTCGGCATAAGCTGACCAAGAGTCAGCCCCAAAGTACCCATAATCTCCCTGATAAGAACAGGGACGGGAAATCTAAGGCCACTAGCCAAGGCAACCTCATACACACAGATCTCCCCTGGTCGCGTAGAGTAAGCCCACTCCCCCTTCTTCGAAATCTTATAACGCAGCGACGGAGGCATCTGATACTCCTTACAAATCCTCTTCATCCTCTTCTCCATCATCATAGAAGACACCCCCTCACCACAAAATTAAATTTTCTCACTCCCGACACCACCATCGTCCTGGCTCCAAGATCCGTTCTCCCTTTAGAGGTCCTAGAAGGATCCACCGATGCACTATCAAGGGCCCCAGGCCTAACCCTAACCAGATCTTGAGAGGGAGTATTCTCAGAATCTAATGATTGCACATCTCTCTCATCTATGGTTCCTATCAGGGGCCCCAGGGCAACCCAAGAGGGGGGTAACCCTGGAATCAAAGATTAAAAGCAAATTTAATTAGAGCAATGTAACAAAAGTCTATTGCTCAATGAATCCGATGATTGCACACAGATTTACCGAGGTTCAACCACAAACCGTGGTCATCCATGTCCTCACCCCAAGACCCCCTTTCTTCTTCTAGACTTAAACTGTACCCCACCTATTTCAAGATGGGCCCACTGATTGACAAAGTACTCAGCTCACTATATAAAAAACTCCTCATAGCTCTCCAATTTCAAGTGGTTTTGTCCAAGCAATCGCTCAAAAGAACCGACTCAGTAAGAAACACTTTCTAGCAAGAGTAAATTTTACGCTTAAAGAAGATAAAAAGAATATTCAGCTATATTCAGCGAAAAAAAATGCAGTTAAGGTTGTATATATACCAAGTCATTAATGCGCGAAGAAATCCTTTAGAGCAGTCACGAATCAATGCGGCGGGCAATAGCGCAACAGCAAATCTGGTGAATAGTTTGAAAATCTTCAAGTATGGGCATACATCTTCAGGTGTCCGCTCATTGATCATATTATCTTCAAGCCTTTTACTTCTGCTACCAAGAGGCGACTCTTCGTCTTTATGTGTCCGCGTCATTGATCATGTCATGTTTATTCCGCTCATCATTATAACCTCTTTATTCAACTAAAATATGCCTTTCTTTTTTGAAATTACACAGTCCTCATTGATTATTTTTGTTCGTGATCCGACTCCTTACCCATGAGTCCCCCATTGTCCAAGGCTGGCTCCATGTGATTAAGAGTCACGTCACGTTTTGAGAATTCTGTATTCTATTTTTCAATGGGATCATCTTAGCATAGGTATAAGATCTTCAAGGAGTATGTTTTAGGGGTATGATGATCAATCAAATCTTCTTAACGTGGTGGGAATGTCAATTGACACATTCTTCTTGAATCTCAAACTGTCAAAGCTTCATTTGATCAATTTTGATCTTTTCTTCTTCAATTGCAAGGCTTCTTCTTCATTATATAATATCTTCTTCAATGCCAAGCTTCCTCAATTGTGTAGAGCTTCACAATACATTAATTCTGATTTCCTCTCTTTGAAAGCAATTCTTCTTTCTTCTTTACAGATCACTTCAGTGAGACCATTGCAGATCCTGATGAAATCTCTTCATAATCTAGCGATTTACTTTTTCGTTCCACTAGGATTTAGGTAGGGATCAGCTATTGATTGGAGCTATCTTTTCAGATCAGGAATAACCTTGTCTGAAATTGATCTTTGCATACTAGATGAAATCATCTCTTGGGAACAAACAATTTATCTTCAGTTACACCTCCTCAACTGATCTTTGCATATTTTGGAGAACTTTAGTTAGTGCAAATCAATTTCATTGAATCTATGCTTACTTGTAGAAGTTTTATTTGAACATTAATCTCTTCGAATGTAGAACATTTGAGTAGAGATAGACATCAATCCTCTGTTTGGTCATTGCATAGCTCTTTGAATTCATTGCTTGATCTTGAACTTGTTGTGCATTCTCTTTGAATGTATTAGACTTAAGATTCAAAAGTCTAAGTTATGAACTTTGTTAATCTGCAAAAGAAGTGAAATAACCATCAAAATCAACATGGGAATTAACCTTGAGTCAACAAGGTACCCCTTTCTCCTAGACTTAGACTCTACCCCAGCCAGTTCTTCAACCCACCCAAGCGACTCAGAGATCGCTCTCATACCTTTCAACAATTGCTCAAAATAACCGATTCAGGAAGAATTGCATAAACGCTTACAGCTATATCAAAAAACTTACCAAGTCATGCAAAGAAATCCTTTAGAGCAGTCACAAATCAACGCAACGGGCAATAGCACAGCAGCAAATCCAATGAATAGTTTGAAAATCTTCAAGTATAGCACATGCACAGTGGGAGTCGAAGGGTGTAACCGCTTCAGCTAAAAGCCTCTTTTTCGAAATCAACGGTCCAGATTACGTTGCCCATCCTCCAATCCAACGAGTGGCAGTCCATAAGTCACGTCATGTTTTGAGAACTAATAAGCACGCACCATGTGGCGGAATGTCAATTAACGCATTTATTCCTTGCCAGCCTTGTCATAAATGCGCCTACAGCACCATAAATACATCCTGCCTCTACAAAGCGATACCTGTCGTCCTAGGAATTGAGGGCTATTGATGGGGACCGATCAGGAATACCCTTAACGAGCTGACTAGGAATTTTCCTAACCATACTTGAGATACTCAGAGGAATTGGGGGCTACTGATGGGGACTGATCGGGAATACCCTTGACGGGCTGACTAGGAATTTCCTTGACCACGCTCAAGGTACTCAGAGGAATGGGAGGCTACTGATGGGGACCGATCAGGAATAACCTTGGCAGGCTAACTGAAAGTAAGCACATATGGGCTGTTAGATTCAACTGATGACGTATTATGCATTACAATGGTTGAGGTTTCAACACCAAACACATTGATATCTCGAGGGACACAGATGATATCAAAAGAAGGAAAAACACCACAAAAGAAAGAGCAAGTCTGATAGCTCCAGCTGACTAGAGCACGATCGAGAAGGCCATAACTGAACAGACCAAGGCCTAGTAGACCATGACCGTGCACGACTAAGCGGTCCATGCCCGAGCAAATCTTGTGAGATGGCGTCGATCATTCCCTCCACCTGCCACGCCAGTAGGGCCATCACTAACGACCCAATCATGATAACATGCTTCCAACTCTAAGACTTCGCGTGTAGCAGGAGGTAGTCACCTTACTCGCTCTGACACACGCTTAAAGGAGCGCCACGTATGGGGTTGGACAACCACTCTCCCCACTATCCTGCCACTCGTCAGGACCTCCAATGCCACACTGCCACGTGGTGAGACAGCCGTCTCCCACTCTCTCCATGCATGCAACACCCTCCTAGGACTACTAGGATGTCTATCCATATATAAGAAAAAATCATCTTCTCCAAGGAGGTACGTAAACACAAACCCTAACCAAAACTTTGTTGAAATATATCTAGAAATCTAACTTTGGCATTAGAGTGCCCTTGACAGGCATCACACCGGTGTCCCCCATTCCTTTTCCCTCTCAAATTACCGGAGCTGACTGACTTACTGCTTTATCATAGACCATTCCTACAACCTAATGTTAGAATTTTACGAAAACCTAACAGTAGGGTCATTTTGTATGTCACTTTCATCTTTCTCATCGTTCTCACGCATACTTTGTATTCGTAATCTAGATTTATTGAAGAAAAAAAAAGACATAAAATTACATTCTACATGTAGTTGTGAGAGAAAATAGAGAGTGAATGAACATAAAAAATAAAAAAAAATAGATAAGAATTTGAAAATTCTAATTTTCTTTTCTTTTCATCTCTCATTTTTCTTGTCCTTTTCTATTCTTTTGATAAATCTAGAATTCAAACATAATAATAATATCTTTATTGTAGCAAGCAAATCAACCTTCATATTTTGTGAAGGAGAGCTTATATAGTCACATAATACCATCATCCTATACAAAAATTTTATATAAAATTTTTAATTGTTACTTATCTAGAATTAACCTATTTCTAATTCTACAAATATCAGCATTATATTCTGCAAAGGTCCTTAGGAAATTTAGGCAGTTTCTCGTATTGGCTATTGTTTGACACTCGGACCCCAGAAGAAAAAAGAAAAGGTTTTGGACGGTTTTGTTTGGCAATCAGATTAAAAAATCCTTTATTTGTTGATTATTGCTGGCTTCCTATCATCCTATGAACCTAAGCGATGACGCTACAAGCGACCCATAACTTACCCTGAAAAGTGAGCGCCTGATTATCAAACTGCCTTTTTGACTTTGGAGGGAGGGACAATACATACATTTGTTGCTATAACTATCACCATGGTGCTGGTCCCTTAAAAGGTTTGAAATTTTTATGGTTGCTATCAAGTTTTTAGTGTTACTTTTAGCTTCTTTGATTAGGTAATTATTTAGTTTTCGTGGAATGAAGCACTCTACAGATCTCGAAATTTATCGAAGTGCACGTAAATTAATCTCGACACTTATTTGTCAAAAAAAAAAAAATGACCCTGTTTGCGACCTCTGTGTGTGTGTGTGTGTTAGAATTTGGCAAAACCTAATATTGTAGTAATTTTGTAACAAAGTCTTATGTTGTATTTGGATTTTAGATTTCTGGAGAAAAAAAAAGGGAAAATGATTCAAAAGAATAAATATGAAGTGAAACAACCTCTCTTTTTTTCTTTTTTCTTTTTTGCAACACTAGGAAAATAAGGAGAAAACAAGGTATTTTTCCAACAGTTTATTTATATTTTGTTTGGTCACCTATAAGAAGTATAAATAATTTAATTTTCCTTTCACGTTCCTTTCCCTCAACAAAATTTAATATTCAAACATAGCATTAAGGTAGTTCACTAACCTGATTTCACAGCATAGAGAGGCCTGCAGGTTATCACTTCAATTTTTAGACTCCAGTTCAGTTTTCTCACTATGTAAGTTACTATTACTTTTATTAATTCCGATGGTTATTGTGAAAATTAAACTTCTTGGTGGTTTTTTTTTTTGCCCTTTCCCTTTTTTGGTTGTTATATTGAAGTTGTAATCGCGGTCCCGGGTTAAGCCAATTTGATTCAACTATTGATGTAGCCCAACCCAGACTATGGCTTGGGCTGATTGTATTATTCAATCAGCATTTGGGCTTAGCTTGGCCTAACTATACTTTGCATCAAGGCTACCTTAGCAACACGCGTGGGACTGGTTGGGTTGTGTTCTATGGCCCGGCAAGCTCATTGTAAGGCCCAAAGAAACTGCACTATCCCAGTCCTTAATTGTCTAGAGCTACTATTAGCTGGAACGCCAATCTGCCAAATTTGTGCTCTCATCTCAAAATAGTGCACTAGCTTCTTGTAGGCCATTGTGGCCTTTTTCTCTAAATACTATCAGTTTGGCTTCCTTCCAGATTTTAATATTCAAAATCCTCTAGACTCCTTATCTTATTACCCCATGCATTAATAAATGAAATTTAATAGATAATGTTGCTATCTGATTCAAACTCACATTCTCATTTTGTTAATTTTTTTTAACGTTAAGTAAAATCGTGGATTTAAATAAGATAATATTATACGTTAGATCTGAATAACTAACACGTGACGTAGTGAAATAAAATATTTAAAAGATTCTGCATATTAAGGTATGAAGGGAGCCAAACCCAATACTATCCTCTTAACTTTTGCACACTAAAAAAAAAAAAAAACAAAACTAAGCTAGCTTTATTTAATTTCGAGAATATGAAAGAAGGTGAAGACAGGTTGGTTGCTGGGGACTCGGAGCCAAGCCTCAGTCTTATACCTATATGTCATTTTTTTTTGCTAATCGAATATTCAAGCCAGCTTGTGAACATCTTGATTAATTTTAAGATTTTTGTAATTTTCTCATTTCACACGAACGGGGTAAGGTGGCATTTTTTACTTAGCACGTTCAATTTTTCTATTTGACCTACTTTGTTAGGTGGAACTCTATTCTAAACTATTTGATTAAATATCAAAAGTGCTATTTTTTTAAAAATGACAGTTTTGTAACTAATAAAAATCTTGGTGGGTTTGTCATTTTAAAGTGATAGCCCACAACTTAATTAGCCACATCATTTTAATAATAAATTATGTATAAATTCTTAAATTTATAGCATTACTCTTAAAATGACAAACATTTTCATCTTAAATTGAGAAAAAATGACACCCATAAAAGAAAAAAAACTTACATGGATTTGTTACTTTTGCTATTACACATGAACTAAGGCGAATGGCTTTCATGCACATTTATGGTAGATATTAATTTTTCATCGGGTAAGAGATAAATTGGACTAAAGCAAATACTAGTTTGAGTAAAAGTTATTTATTCCTATTAAGATTCCTGCCTTGCTCTGATAATTTCTCCCTCCAACCTACTCGATCCATAATGGGTCTGGGAACTTATTAACTCATCCTAATTGTGAAAGCGGATTACCATAATCTTGCAAACAAGTAATAGGCATTTGCGAAAAAAAAAAAACTCCTATTTTTCATTTTGCTTTAGGAATTTGGTTTATCTCCATTCTACTATTTGGAATGGAGATCTTCATTTTATTGATTAAAATATTAACACGTCAACTGATATAAAAATAAAGAGTTCAGATGAGTTGATTTAAAAATTTATTTAAAAATAAATGATTTTATAACTATAAATAAGAAAAAAAATTTAATATAAAATAACGTAGTTTTAGTAAGACACGTGATAAGATTACATCTAATCTATTGATTGTGGAATGGTGATATTCATTCTAAATCACGAAATAGAGAGAAACCAAATTCTCGCTTTAGTTACATACGAAATTATGTCTGATTTAAGAATTTATTTCAACTCACTCCACGCAGCTCAAGGGTCCGATTGGTGGGGCTTTTATAAATTTTTTTTTTTGACTTTTTTACTAGTCTTAACTAAAAATATAAACCAAAAAAATAAAATAATTTTTTTAATAAAAAAACTGTGCCAACCGAATTCAAATAGCCAAGGTCGGTGACTTAGGTTACAAAGTAAGGTCAACGGGATGAGGAGCCAGCTCAATTTACACATTTTTTAATTTTAAATAATTAAATATCAAATTGAGAATAAAGACAAAGATGAACTTGAAAAATAATTTTATGCCTGGTAGGATAAAGTTAAACATACATGGATAAAACGCGCAAATATACAAAGGCAACATTCTTCAGAAATACGGTAGAATATAGGGGCCAAAATATAAATATTGAAAAGAATGTGGTGTACAAAACAGAAGCATACCAATCCGTCGGCCGTCGATTTAACAGCGGGAAGAAAAGGGGGTGACGCTACTCTCCGGCGAGTCTGTCTCTTTCTTTACATCTTAAACGCCTCGTTAAATATAACTCTGATAAATTTTAATTCAACGAGGTGTTTAAGCCCTAGATATATATAATTTTTGTTTTTAAGGTTTGATCTATTTGCATAGATTAGATAGATAATTTAAGAGCAATCAATCGAGGGTTGAAGCCCAGATGGACAATATAATGAGCAAGATTCGGAGCTTTGACACCTACCCGAAGATCAATGAGGATTTCTACAGCAGAACCCTCTCCGGCGGCGTTATCACCCTCGCCTCCTCCATCATCATGCTCCTTCTCTTCATCTCTGAACTCAGTTCGTCCCCCTACCCCTTCTCTCTCTATACATATATATGTATATTTTTATATATGTATTACGTATTAGGGTTGTTTGATTTTCTGTTGATTGGCGTCTTATTTGGTATTTCTTGGATCTGAAACTATATGTTCCTATATATATATATATATGTTTGTATATATACCTATTTGATTATGGTGGTATGAACATTTTGAATTTATTTCTGTACTGAAGAACTGGTAGAACTAATTCGTGAAATTGTAATGAATGATTGTTCACATTAACTTTTGTGTTTCCCTCAATTCAGTTCGGCAGCAGTCTATTGTCGGCAATTTGCTTTGGTGTATGGTACTAAAAGAACCTCAGTAATAAAATAATATTGTACATAGGTTCTCTGTGTCTATGGATATTGGATATCTACACTTAAAACTCCAACTATGAGTGTGCTAGGTTATGCAATTTAGTTGTTGCAAGAACAGATTAATTTTGGTGCATTTGGAAGTTTAAGTGTGTGTTTTAATAGCACACTACTGGAATTAGTTTAGTGCGTTGGATGAGGGTTTTGGTTCCAGAATGTTGTTCATTTTCTCTGCTTGAGATGGGTATTGTCAGTGGTAATAGTACATTAGGTAATGCAAGTGATCCAGGATAAAAAAAAAAAAAAAATTTAATGCAAGCTTAAAACCATGGGGAACCATTTAAGCAACAGAAGACAGTGCAAAACTTGTGTACAGCTTTGAGGTATTGGTTTCTGGTTGTCCCACGCTATTCTCCTCTCTTGAACTGTTTGGGGATGATATTGTTCCATAAACGTTTTTATCAGAAGTTATCCACCAACTTTCTTTGAATTTTTTTTATTGTCATTGGTGCTATGGAAATCGATCATGGGTTTGTGTGATACTTGTCATGAATTTTGTAGAATTGTTAAGTAGTTCTAGCTGGGTGATATTTTTAGAAGTAAACAATTTTTAGTTTCTTTGAGCGATTTATATATATGTCAGATAAAATAGTTCATCCATATGTGATGTACATATTTGTTTGATAAGTAAAGTAAATTGAATTAGAAAGCTGCCAAGGTATATCAAATAAGTTAACAAAGCAAAAACCTATTTCCCCACTTCCCCAGTACATCAAATTTACTCAAAAGACTGCAAAATCTGAAAATTGGCTTAGAGAACAATCCATCCCTCTTGAAAACTAACTATAGTCTATACATTGGACAAAGATCTCTGGACTTCAATCTATACACCGTCTCTTCGGTCTCAACAAATGATCTCCTATTGTGCTGGCTCCATATGGTCCACATCAAAATATGGGGCACCAAACACAAAGCTTTTATCCTCCTCTCACATTCTCACTTACCCTCGCCCCTTCCATGTCCAAATGAGATCCAAAACCCTTCTCAAGAACACCCTCTCAATTCTGTACACTTAATCATCACCGACCAAACATCTCTAGCTGTGGTGAGGTGAAAGAACAGGTGATTTACCCACTTTTTATCTTTCTTGCACATATAATACCAATTGATCTAAATTTTCCTTTTGCTAACCAAGTTATCAATAGGGAGAATTCTGCTGAACACTACGGTTCAGAAAAAAAATGCATCCTTAGAAGGAACGCTGGAGATACACATTATTTTTGAAGGAAAATAGAAACCCCTACAACCCAGTAGAGCTTCATAATAGGACCTCACCTGAAAGCAACCAGTAGAAGACCTTACCAACTGCATCGCATCACTTCAACTCCTATCTAGGGGATAGAATAAAGGTTGCCTAGAAGGTCCATCAGCTTCCCCACCTTTCAGTCATTAAACTCCTCTTGGGAAGCAATGTCCCAAAAAACTTGCATCCCTGCTATATTCAGATAATCGCTAACAACAGCTTGCCTTATGAAAAAATGGTGTACCCTTAGCCAGACTCCATCTGGTTCCCCATCCGACTGATAACACTCCCCAAATGGACACTATTTATACAGGACAACTGTGTCCCCGCAGAAGGCCTACCTCTTCGACTAGGTCACTTATCTAGAACAGCTGAGTGTCAGCAGAAGACCCATCTTTGCGAGTAGGTGCAACACACTTCTTTCTCTGATACAAAGAGGAATAGATACAACGCTCTGTGGAGATCAATGACTTTAACTATACTGGAAATGTTCCACATATGATTTGCCCGCAATAGCACCTACGACTCCAAGGCCCCAACCAAGCATTGCTTCGGTAGTTGCACCCACATTTCATAGTAATCTTATCTCACTTTAATATTGCAGGCCCCCTTTCTCTGGAGCACATCCGCAAAGAGCCTTCTGACCAATTGCTCATTTCAATCATTTGCCCATAGGACTAGTTAATGAAAGGCTTTGCCGAGCTCTTATTCCTCCTAATCTCATCAATGGCCTTCCCCAGAGCCGACCACCCAAAGTTTGGCTCCAAAAACCTCACCAATTCTGGTCTGCTATGCCACAAACCTCCTTACTAACACCTCTGCCATGCTTAATCACTGTAATCCCAACCTTCACTCCTTTCTCTCTTCGACCACGTCAACGGTTTTTCACCCTAGCTACACAATCCTTCATCATTCGTGAGTTGACATGACCACTTGCACCCTAGCTGCACAATCCTCCGACATTCATGAATTGACATGACCACCAGAGATCAATTCAATAGATGGTTTAAAATTTCACTTGCAATACATCTCTTACATGTATTAGTGGTTTGTTACAATGTCTTTGGACAGTTTGATGGCTATAATAAACATGGTTCTAGCTTATTGTGGCACAACTACCTTTCTTGGTAAACAAGGTAATTAGTGCAAGTTTATGGGTTTCTTAATTCTTCAATGTTTACTTGATTATTTTCTTTAAATTGAAACATAGTTACATGCGGTGTTCTGATCCCATAACTTGGTTTAGCTTCATTTCAGAGGAACTATTAGTGGATGTGGAAGTTTCTTGGACATTTTTATGCAATCTGATATCACATACATATAATTTCAGGGGAGATCTTAGGTATAGTTTTTAAGCTTAATCAGCCTCATGCTAACATTGATGTTGATGGATCTTTATCACCATTTAATCGCACTCATAGGCCAGTTTAAGTATTAATGCTTCCCTTTTAGTTTAGACCAATTAATTTTTTTCCGGTACACTGGAGCCAAAGCCCGGGAATGTGAGGTGAACTCATGACCTCATGGCATTTTGTTGTGTGCGCACGCGTGTGGTTTTTTTTTTTTTTTTTTGGGGGGGGGGGGGGGGGAGGCACTGCCACTGGACTTAACCCGCTCCTCTTAGACCAATAATCTTAATGGTCAGGTTTCTTGTAGGATGGGCTGCTATACAATTGCACCTTAGCACTATGGCTATAATGCTTGCATGTATGGTTCCTACATTTTTTAAGTTTCCTTCACATCATAGATTATAATTTTAGTTTTTAATACTGTTGATTCTTTTCATCCTCTCTTTGATTTCCCTGCTTTCTTCCATTGTTGAAGTGCATGTTTCTTTGGGTTATCATTAATTTATCTATGCATTTCTGCTTTGTTAAAGGATTATATCTCCATGCTGTAACTGAGACACAGCTAGTAGTAGATACCTCAAGAGGAGAAACCCTACGCATCAATGTAAGTTTCCCTTTCTGTTTGATTCTTCTTGATTGTCGACATAACTGATTAATACATTTCCTCCACGGTATTTGTATAATTGATACATTTTCTCTGTTCTATTTGAAAGTGCAGTTTGATGTCACTTTTCCAGCCCTTCCATGTTCCATACTCAGTCTTGATGCCATGGATATAAGCGGAGAGCAACATCTTGACGTTGTATGTATTATGAAGAAATTTTAAAAATGATATAGGTGGAAAATTCATTCTAATCTTGTCATGCAGCTCTTCCTTTCCCCCCCAAACTACGTGCCACAGTGCCGTAAGTTTACGTATTCTCCACTATCAGAATTTTCACCATGGTGGCATTCCTTGTCCTGTTATCTTGCACTAAATATGCATAAAATGGGTTCATTAAGCTGAATGTTACATTTTTGGATACTGGCACTAATACGTACCATATTTTGTACTATTCAAGTAACAAATCTAATGAGGTATAGAGTATAACGCTAATAGACAAAATATGGAGGCATGGCAACAGTACAGTGAATTTAGGAAAGCATCAATGGAACACTGGTGGAAATTTCCACCACGATTGTAATCGTAATTCATCTAAACCCTCGCACTTAGGTTGAGTGGCATTTTTAATTGTACATCTGCTTGCAGAAACATGACATTATCAAGAAAAGAATCGATGATCATGGCAATGTAATAGAAGAAAGGCAGGAAGGCATTGGTGCTCCCAAGGTCAGTAATTAGATCATTCTTGAAATTCAACAATTGTATACATATCTGTCTAATAAGTCCTTTTGTCCTTGCTTTCTTCCTTTTTTTTTTGTCTCTTCTTCTCTCTTTTTTTTTTTTTTTTTGTTGCTATATTCTGACTGTCTCTCTATTAAGTCCTTTTTTTTTTTTTTTCATTTTCTCGTTTTGTCCTCCTAGCAGTTGGGTTTTCCTTTTTTGTTGGTGGTTTTGTTTTTTTTTTTGGTTTTTTTTTGGGGGGGGGGGGGGGGGGGGGGGGGGGGGGGGGTCGTGACACTAGAAATGATGGAAATTGAATCCTTCACCCACCTCTCCCCTTTAAACACTCTACTTTTATTGCACCACCGTGTTACTATGGCTTTGGGACAAGAGAAATGTCTAGTATCTCATTATACGAAATGCATATATGTACTATGTAGCATTATCCATGAAGGGAATTTTGAAAACTCATGAGAGGGTCTGATGGTAGAAGGGGGCTTGTTTTGGTTGAGACAATATGTTTATTTCAAACCATCTTGATTTTTCTGGAGCATTGTTTTGGAGCAAATTGCCTCTAATTGTTCAAAATTTGATGTTCAGTAATGAAACCTCCTACCTTTTATGCCTGCAGAGCAATTTTTCTGCTCTTTTTTCTTGTTTTGTTTTGTTTTGTTAGTTAATAATTTTCCTTATCTTTCTACTGACATTTTTACAAATGCTGCAGATTGAAAAGCCTTTACAAAGACATGGCGGGAGGCTTGAACACAATGAGACATACTGTGGTTCATGCTTTGGTGCGGAATCGGTATGCTTTTTTATGGCCTTGATGGTCAATGCTTAGCTAAATGTTTATTCTGAAGCTCATACATAAAATATGAGTAAGAGCTTATGGATTGTTGAGCTGGATATATTCAGTTAATTTATGCATCCATTTAATTTGGAAGAAACACCTAGCAATTCTTTATAGCTTCTAAGTAAAACGGATACAGAAACATACATAGATACAACACAATATATACATGTCAAATGGGAATATTTAATAAATCAGGGGATGGGCTTCAGGAAACTAAATATCTACTGACAATAATAGTCTCAAAAATTTTACATAATTTTAACATTTATCGCCCTTGGTTCCTGTTTTTATATAATTCTTGGGTTTATTATATTTCCATGTACTGTAAAAAGCTCTTTCCTATTTAGCTATCAAGCGTCTACAATTAAATTTACTTGATGATTTAATTTTTGTTCCACTGGTCTTGGTGTCCATCATATAATGCTGCAGTGCAAATTCAACCATTCAGGGAAGAAGTCCCATTTCTGTTGCTAATGGGTTTTCTCCATTTCTTGCTGTTTTGCAGTCAGATGATGATTGTTGTAACTCTTGTGAAGAAGTTCGTGAAGCATATCGAAAGAAAGGTTGGGCAATATCAAATCCTGATGCAATTGACCAGGTCTGCTTGTGATTCTTTTCTTATCCTTTGTTTAAATTCTGTTTTATTGCTACACATATCCCCAAGTAAGCATCCTTTCTTTGGGGCTGGGGCGCAAGATTGCATTGAAGCACAACGTATAAACTGAAAGTTGGTTATTCATTGTTGCAATGCTGTGAAGTGCAAGTCCATTTCATACCATTGCCATAAATGAAAGTGTCTTATCATTGGGGTTAAACTGTCTGCATGCTAGATCATTTTATAGTTTTTTTTATAGTATGCTAGATCATTTTATAGTTTTTTTTATAGTAAAATGACTCGGGCAATATTGTTCCCTTGTAACTATTTTTACCTACATTTTCAGGAAGAATCTCAAAAGTGCAATTTACTTAGTTGCCCTTTATGTGTATGTCTAATCTCGTTTGGGTCCAATCACGACATTTATCTATATCTGTCTGTAAAATTCTGTCTACTGTCTATTTGGGAAGAGGAACAAAACTTTCTCCCACCTGCTCATGATGTGGCGTTTGGTAATGCATAGTGGACCTTTTATTTGTACCGACTTTGCTGACTTATCATTGTCATGTGGGAAACTCTTTTACTATTGTGGGACCTGTAGCTATGCAACATGCTGGCCAAAGCTTTTAGAGAAAATTCTAAAATTCTTACATCATCAGATTATTGCATTTATCTCTACTTTAATATCAATTTGTCGAAGATAAATAGGTTAAACGTTCTTCACGAGGGACGTTCTTCATTTAAGAAAATATGAAAATTAGAAACCAAGACATTACCTAAAAGATGAATTAGGAGCAATTCGAGATAGGGCTGTAAAGTGAACCAAGTTACTCAGCAAGGCTCGTTAAAAGCTCGTTCAATATTGGCTCGTTATGTAAACAAACCAAGCTTGAACACTTTTTAAGGCTCAAATTTTTTTTATAGCTCTGCTCAATAAGCTTATATGCACTAAAAAAATCAAGCAACTCGAGCTTGGCTTGTTTTTGGAGATTCCTTGCTAAATTGAGTTAATAGAATAGGACAAACCATGGTGGAATGAAGTCACAACTGGTCATGTTGGTGAGTTAGCAGTCACGAGTGGGTAGCTACAATAGTGGTTGTTGTAGTCATACAACATTGGGGGCCATTTATGAGGTTGGATGGTTTGGTGGTGTTGATCCTTGTGGTAGTGTCATATCATAGAGTTAACTACAGGATAGGTGGTCAGCTGGTATTGCTGTTAATTATAAATATTAATATATTATAGTTAACTTTCAATAGTAGTAAGTGTAACTTACTTTTTCATTTTTGTGCTACTAATAATTGGTTCTTGCAAGATATTTTCATTGTTTAATAAAATTATAGTAATGTCAATAAAAAAAAAAGGGAAATGGCAAACCCACCTCACCATTAATTGCATTATTAAGTGATCCCATATTTTACGTTTGCAAATAAAAATAAGAAGAAAATAAATTTATGTCAAAAAAAATCTGTGTGTTTGTGTACTATAACATAAGTTTGACCTAAACTATAATATGATGGATAAATTGATGATGCTAAAAATATAACAGTATACTTATTGACTTTTCATTTTTTGTGTTAAATTTTTTGTGCATTGGCTACATTGGCTAGACCTACATTACTTGGAACGCGAATTGTTCGGGTACATGGAACGGGAACGTGGCACGTCACATGTTCTAAAATATGATATGATAGGGGTAGGCTTATATAAATTACACTATTAGAATTCAAGGTACTTCTCTAGCAATTTTCTTTTAACAGTTAAGACAGCCAATAAATTTAATCGATTTTGTCAAATTAATCATGTAAAAAAACACTTCTAGGAGCATTATAGTCTTTTTGTTTTTAATATTCTTTTGCCAAAACACCATTCTCCCCGAATTTTCATTAATTATATTTGACATTTTTTCTTTTTAGGTAACTTTTAAGGAAATAAATAGAAAAAAAGATTTTAGGAATGTATCGGATTGCTAAATTCACTGTTTTGGAACGTAAGTGTACCATATTTCGGAACATTGTTCCAAAAACGTAAATCGCTAAGGTATTAGAGTATTGTGGTAACATTGGGCTATATAATTTTTATCTTTTATTGTTGTCTTCTATTTTTTTCTATGTATATCAGTATGTCACCTGGATATATATTGGCAATGTGAAGATTTTCTCCCTGTGTACCATATCAAGTGGTTCGTATTACATATTGCTAGTTACAGACACATTAGACTATTGAGATTTGTTTGCTGTTACTAATATTTGTATAACAATGCCGGTGTATTAATCAAAGTCGTAGATCTAGCTGGTGAGGGAAGTTTGGAGTTGTTTTTCAAAAGGTCCCATTCCTGAGGCTTTGTTAAAGCAGAGGCTTTTTTTTTCCTCAAAAGGGAAAGATTTTCAATTTGTAGTATGGCAGATAAGCAACACTTTCACAAGAATGAGGAATTTCTGAGAATAATGTATTAATTCATTAAAATTGAAGATACTTTGATTGTTCTCCTTTATCACCAGAAAGGAGTACACTTCAGTATGTTGTAATCTGATAATGTATAAATTTAAAAGATTTTTACACACAATGTAGAGGATGATTTTACCATGTGCTGAAATGGAAATGAACACATGGACCAACTGAGAGCGCCATATGTTTGTTTATATGATGCAGAAAGTTGAAGTTTATATGGACCAAGGTCTTCATTTGATTTCTAACATTTTGAAAATTCTTCTCAAATTCGCACCCTTTTGTTTTATTCCTTCATTTGTGCGTGTGTGCGCATTTTGAAATTCAACTTTTTTCCTCTATTTCATTGGGTTTCCAAATCAAAAGGGGAGAGGTGTGCCATGTTGAGTGGTGGATGTTACAAGTGGGCCTCACTTGGGGGGATTACAAGGGTAACATGAGGGGGAAGTGGGAGCCAGTGGCAGTGACACAACACGTGGATTTAAGGAGGACCAAGAGAGCTGTCCTTGAACCTTAGTGTAGTGTTTAAAGAGATAGTGGCCTCTTTGTTCCCCACAAGCCCAAAATCAATGAGATTTGCCCCCCAAAGGTTTGCAACTATCTGGGATACAGTACTTTTGCCCAATGGGTCAACCAGGTCTACACAATTACAACCCGATCACCAGTAGCCACATGTTTGGTGGTGGTTATGCCATAATTCGCCCTCAAGAACAGCAGTGCGGGGAGCAGCTGCTGAAGCTTTCGTGTGATTCCTCGGGCCAACACCCTTAAGGGCCACCCCCCTATTCATCCGATGGTGCGAGCATGTGCTTTGGCCAATCTTGTAATGGTTGTGCAAGGCTGTCTTCAGCTTGCATTGCCAGTGGGGCATTGAACAGTTTTGGATCCCTTAGGCCTTGCCTCCGACTCAAGCCAACTTTATAGCTTTAGGGTGCTGTACAAGAAGGGGTGAGAGAAGGGCCATCTTAGCCCCCAGAAAGCAGACAAGTCTTGTCTGCAATCACCTTCAAGTGCTAGTCACTTGGCATCAAGCTTTGGGACATTAGAAATATCTCACTAAGGAGACAAGTGTTGTAACCTCATAATGCCATAGCTTGCAACCCTGCCTCATTAGATTATTGGAATTGAGCTTATTGCTGGGCTGGTTATTCAGAGCCAGCAATTGGCTGTCGGATTTCGTCCCGGTTTGGAAGAAGATTGCTTCAGGGGTCACTGCGCTGTGGCTGAAGTTTGAGCTGTCCATCGTTAGAGCCTTTGACAAATGTTATTTAGTCTGGTTCCATGTGTTGCAAATTTATTAGGTTTATGTGTCACTACTAGGTTAGACCAAGTGGCCACTTTCAATATTTATGTGTCCTGTTGACTTTTTTCACCTTTTGCTATGTAAGATGGTATATTATGACCATGTACACCCTCATTCTATAGCTCCAAATTTGCCTCTTTATGATTCTACGATATGACCTTAATTAGTGTTCCCGACCTCCATGTTACGTGAACTCAGGTGTGGCTTTGTGTGTAAGCTTCGATTCATCTAATTCCCATGTTCAATGACACATGGACATGGTTAGTTTTCACATTTCTTAAATACTTCTTTTATTTTTTTTAGTATAAAATGGTATTGACAAACTAATATAAAGTATGTTACTTATAACATGGAAGTCTTCTCTATGTTACATGAGTTTATTAACCTCCTCTATTTATGCATAGTTGTTAGTGCATGTTCAACTACATATGGTGAACATATGTCCCATATACTTAAGGTTGAGTTTCCGATACGAATACTTAACAAATTTTGAAGACTACATGTAACTTAGTTTCTGACCAAGGCACATCAGTAGTGGTTCTATCTGCTGGGAGGTTAAGCATCTTAAGGCATTAACCAGTTGGGTGTTTATTTTTATTGCTAATGATAGTAAAAAATATAAAAATAATCACAGAGAGAGAGAGAGAGAGAGAGAGAGAGAGAGGGGTATGTATGGCATATTACTCAAAAAATATGGTTCTGCTTTTTCTTGACCACCTTAAAATAATACTACCATAATGCAAGAAAGTAAAATGGTTAAAATCTTGTCATATGTCTAATTTTTTTGGAAGTTGTATGGGGATAGGTGGCCTAAATTTTGTATATGCACAATTGAGGTTAAAGGGTACATTAGTTAACGTGAAAGGCACAAAATTGCACCTTCATGTTGACCTTGGCTTGGGGCCTCGTGCCAAAGTTGTGCCAGACCTATTTAGGAACGGCGAACTGGAGTTCATTCTCATAGATCCTTTGAGCTCTCGTGCAGAAACCTTATGTTTCGAATCTCCCAATCCCAGCTTTCACATTCCTTCAGTGAGCCTAGTTGGGAGCCTAGTTGGTGGCCTTACTGGCTGGGTAACATTGCTCTTAACCAATTCCAGGGCTTGGTGTTTTCCCTACTTCTGCTAGTTGTGGAGATCTATATGTTCTACTTGGACATGATCAGGACTGCGAATGCATGACATGTTCCCTTTTCTTATGACCTTAGCTTTTCATTGCACCAAAAAATGTACAGATAGAAAAAAATAAAGAAAAGCATCAGGCGGTCACGTGTGTGGATCGAGCACGCTGCTGCTAAGTTGAATGAGTCATCTGTTCGTTCGTCACCAGATGCTTGCTAATGAATACTGCGTTTTCCCAGTGAAGGAGTGCCATCTTCGTGGGGTCTCAACAATCCTGGTGGCGATGTCCAAAGCACGACAGACCCCTTTCATTTTCCCCCTTTGTCAGCCCTTACCGCCTTCCGTAACAAGCCCTCGAGCCTCCTTTGCCCCACCTTCCTCATAGAACCTGCTTGGTTGACCCCAAAGGCCAAATTCTATGGTAGTGAAGCCTGTAATAATAATTGGGCCACTATTCCTCCCCACTAAAATGAGCAATTGAGAATCTTGAGAACCTAAACAAAAAGGCAGAAGTGAGCATACCCGAAGACTCTCCTCTCTCCCCCTTTTTTAGCCAAACCCATTTTTCGCAAAGAAAAAACATCCTTTACTTAGTGTGACAGGTTTCTAGTACACCATGAGGACATCCATGAATTTAATGTATCTGCTGGTGTATTCTCATGATTGTTTATGAGGTTTTGTTGAACATAACCCTTGTCAGGTTGCTACAGGCAAAAAAAATATACCTCCTCTTGCATTGTCTTAGCATGTTCTTGTGCTTGTGTGTTTATGTAATGCTTCATTTATCAGGTTGATGAGTTTTGCCCTCTATTTATTTCTTCTGTAAGCGAGTATGCTCTGGGCACAAAGGCAAGATTCCTTTTGATGATTTTATTCTTGCTGCAAATTATGTCGTGTTTTTGCTTATTCTAATGGTTGTTGACTGTAGTGCCTTTGAAAGTGATGATTGACTTCCTCTTATTTCTCATTGGCATAATAGTATCTCCATTTATTATGTCTTGGTTCTGCTGGACGTGGTTTGCAACATTTCATCATGACTTTGAACTTTATTATGTTTTGAAACTTTCTGGTGTTACACATTATGTTTCAGTGCAAAAGAGAAGGTTTTCTACAAAGGATTAAAGACGAAGAGGGTGAAGGATGTAATATATATGGGTTTTTGGAAGTTAACAAGGTGGCCGGAAATTTCCACTTTTCACCTGGCAAAAGTTTTCACCAATCAGGTGTTCATATGCACGATATTCTAGCTTTTCAGAAGGATAGTTTTAATGTAAGATATGATCCTGATGCCCTAGCTCCGGTTCATAGATGTATAATATTTAACAGTAGCATTCTAATGTGTGTTCAACAAAAAATTTACACTTTTTAGCTGCTTTCCTTTTCCTATCATGTTATATTTTTATATGTCCTTTCCTTAAATTAATATATATGTGATACAGATAAGTCACAAGATCAATAGATTAGCTTTTGGAGAATATTTCCCTGGTGCTGTGAATCCTCTTGACAGGTATTTTTCCATTCTCGTTTGACTTATTTATTCAGTGAGCTGCTCAGTTTTTTGCTATATTGCATACACTGGCACATCTTTCTTCATGCCTGTTGCTTCAACTTGCAGTGTGCAATGGACGCAAGAGACACCAAGTGGGATGTATCAATATTTTATCAAGGTTAGTGTTCTAGACGAGTGCCTTGGGCCCTCAGTAATCATTCTATATCTCTTTTGCTTTTACATGGTGCTCGGCTAATTGTAGCTAACCCATTAGATTCTGAGGGAGATCAAGAGTTTTAGTTTGTTTAGAATTATGTGTTAATTTGGAACTTTAATTTCATTAGAAATAGGATTTATAATTTTATTTCATGTTAGTTTCCTAATTGGATAATGCCATATGGTAGCATATATATGGCATGATGTATAAAGAATTGATTAGTTTTCCAATAATGTTGAATTTGAGAATATTGGATATTATCTCTACTCTCTCTATTCTCTTCTCCCCCTTTGAATCTTCCCTCTTGTTTCTCTCCTCTTCTTCTCTTTACCCTCTCTAACTCTAGTTGTTCTCTCTTCCTTTGATCTCTCTCCTCTTCTCTTCTCTTCTCTTCTCTTCTCTTCTCTCTATATTCTCCTTTTGTCTTCTACTGCTTCTTTCACTGCTTTCATTACTGCTACCCTTCTCTCTATTATTTCTTTTTTTCTATTGGTTCTACATCACAATCTCTCCAGATTATCACCATATAAGGCCTTTTTCTTTTTCTTAAAAAAAAAAAAAAAGAAATAGTCCATAGAATACTTATGTTCTTCTTGTTTTTCTGTAATCTTTGCAAATTAGTGGTTTAATTACCAAAGCATGAGGTGAGGCACTTCATGCTTGCACATATGTAAACAAATGCATAAGTAGTAGGAGAATATGCTCCTAGGAGTACGGATGTAGAAATGCTTCACAAATTACTGAGCCTTTGCCTGGTATTTTTATAAGAGGTAGAGTTGTAGATGAGCTTGATCCTAGTCAGTAGCGTGGAAACTAGTCTTGGATTGTTTGATTGCCTAGTGCCACGGGCCCGACACTTGCCATCCAACCCAAAAGCTTAAGCTATTAGGTGGTGCTGCCTACCCCCTTTATATGGCCAAAGACCTCCCTCCTATCGGATGTGGGATCATGACATACTTCTCGACCTGAATTCACTACGCTCTCGTCGTGGTTCGGACCACCCTGCCTACTCCACATGACCGCTTGGCGTAGAATCAGATTAGGAGTTGGACTGCTCTGATACCACTAGTCACGGGTCGAGTGCTTTCCATTCAATTCAAAAGCCTAAGCTAACAGAGTGCGCAGCGTTCCCAGCGGACGCGTCTTAAGTGGACTGGTCTATTTTTGCCTAAAATGGGTCCCACCACCTCGATGGTCAACCAGTATACGTGGACCACTCAGTATACTTAGGTGATATTGTCTACCCCCCTTATATGGCTCCATACCTCCCTTCTACTATCTGATGTGGGATCGCGACATACTTGTCACGGGCTGGGTGCTTGCCATTTAGCTCAAAAACCTAAGCTAACAGAGTGTGCAGTGTTCTCAGCGGAAGCGTCTTTAAGTGGACTGATCTATTTTTGCCCCAAATGGGCCCCACAACCTCGGGAGTCAACCAGTATACGTGAACCACTCACGTGGAGAACCATTACCCTCTCTCCATAAGCCTAAGTTATTAGGTGGTGTTGCCTACCCCGCTTATATGGCCCAAGATGTCCTTCCTCCTATCTGATGTAGGATTATGACATACTCTTCCACTCGAATTCGCGACGCTCTCGTCGCGGGTTGGATCATCCTATCTACTTCACCTGAACACTTGGCGTAGAATCGGATCAGGAGTTAGGTTGCGCTTCTGGTTTTTTTTTTTTTTTTTTTGGGGGGGGGGGGGGGGGGGGGGGGGGGGGGGGGGGGGGGGGGGGGGGGGGGTGGGGGGGGGGGGGGGGGGGGGGGGGGAATTGTCACAATCTCACATCGGATAGGAGGGAGATCTTAGGCCATATAAGAAGGGTAGGTAGCACCACCTAACAATTTAAGCTTTTGGGTTAGATGACAAGGGCTCGGTCCATGACAGTGGTATCAGAGCAGCCTAACTCTTGATTTGATTCTGCACCAAGTACTCAGGTAGAATAGGCAAGGTGGTCCGACTCGCGACAAGAGCATTGCAGATTTGGTTGGGAGAGTATGTCACGATCCCACATTGGATAGGAGGGAGGTTTTGAGCCATATAAAGGGGGTAGGCAGCATTACCTAACAGCTTAGCTTTTGGGTTGGATGGCAAGCACCTGACCCGTGACACTAGGAGCTGTGCTTGAAGTCATTGTGTGCCTTAAATGGTGGTTGGTGAAGATTGAGCTTCCCTTGTTACATTGTGTATGCGTTTGGCTAAGCTTGTGTGCTGTGAAAGCAGGGATCGGTTCGCCTTCAGATCTTAATATCCAGAATTCTCGAAACTCCTTAACTTACTACTCCACGTGTTGATAAATAAAATTCAACCGATAATGTTATTATCCGATTCAAATCAACGTTATCATTTTGTTAGCTTTTTTTATCGTTAAGTAAAATTGTGGGTTTAAATAAGATAATATCATCCGTTAAATCTGGATGACTAACAGATGGCGTAGTGGGATAAGGAGTCTGGAGGATTTTAGATATTACGGTGGGAGCCGAACTCATGAAAGCATCTGGAAATGCTTGTATAAAGTGGTATTCATGACCGTAACTATGGAAACCTGAATGAGTTCCAAGGCCATGTAGATATTATTGAGTTAGGATTTTCAAGTACCAATGAGATGAGAGATAACAGTGTAGCAGTTTCCTTAATTTCATTCTTAAATATATTCTATTATTATGGAGTAGGTTGACACTTAACTTCCCTATTAACACCACCGTGTTTTATTTATAATTCAAGAGAACTCAAAATGCTGTTGTGAGAGACCATAATGGTTGTGAGTGTGTGTATACCTTTAGGAAGTATGGTAATCACTCAGCCATTGTGGAACAAGTGAGACAGCGGAAGGGAGAGAGTTAATGAAAGCCACAGAGAGAGAGAGAGAGAGCAGTGAACCAAAAAGCCAAAGGCCGTTGGTTCATGTGTGTTCCAATGATCTGAAGGGAAAGATGACCTCATTAATAGAGATGATGGGGCATAGGAGGGAGAGCTAACCCGCTAAACCGTGACTAGCGTGATATCTTTTCCCTCTAAACTGCAGAACTCAACTGTGCAGCCAAAATCCTCTAGAGGTAGGTGGGGACATGGTTTTGCGATACAGAGTTGACCTGCATTAATGCTTTTGTCATAATCTCTTTGTCTCGGTGTATTTCGATGAAGATGGAGATCTCTTTGTTTTAAGATAGGTTAAGGGACAGGTCCTTCTGAGAGAGCGACTAGAACCTTGACGAACCCATTTACTCTAGCCTCCAAACCACATGTCCTTGATGGTCCTGCAGGTTCATGACTGCCTAGAAATCGCCATGACCATGTGACACCCATGGGGAGTGGTGATTCCTTAGGCTCTCCTCATGACCCAAGGAGCTGAGGAGATGATGTAGCGTGTCTGGCCACATGGGCCTGACCCACGTACATACAGCTGTATGACGGGTCTGTGATTACAATTAAATTCGTCTGAAATGCCCTTCACAGGATTACGGAAACTTGGAAGAGTTCCTGTAGCAAGTCTCAGCAAGTTGATTGAACTCTAGACACTATTTAGTAACAAGCTTGAAATATTGACTTAAGTGCACCTGAGCTGTGCTAATAAATGAGTTTTTTGAGAGCTGAGCTTGGGTAGCTTGCCTTATCTTGCAGCCCCAACAAGATGAACAATGGCTGCAGCAACTTACCGATGAAATAAAATTGGGTATGGCTGAGGAATTATAATCCGTACACACGTAACCAAAAGAAGTGAGTAGAATGTTCCCAGGGGGGAAAAAAATTTAGTTCTTTTTCTGTAGTATCATATGATTGGATAGTTGTTATAAGGTGGAGAAAGTGTTCAAGCTCAAGGGAGGGACTTGAACACATTATCATCTTACAACCTCCATACAATGTTGCCTTCTAAGCTTTTGGCGTCTTTTGATTTGGATATGAATAAAGAAGCGAAAGAAAGTAGCTTTACAACTTAGTATCAGGTCTTGTGAATGTTTACCAAATTAAGCTATCTATTCTGCAGGTGGTACCTACTGTATACACAGATGTCAGCGGACACACTATCCAATCTAATCAGGTTTGATTATCACGACTTAGCATTCTCTGGCTTCTTTTATGTTATACTGACCTGAGATTACTAGCATTTCTTCCATGCAGTTCTCTGTAACTGAACATTTTAGGAGTGCAGAAGCGGGTCGCCTTCAGACCCTTCCCGGTGTTTTCTTCTTTTACGACCTTTCACCTATCAAGGTGGGTTCCTTTGCCATTTGTTGCATAGGCAGGTTCCATATCTTATTAAACTCTCAAATTGTTGAAAATGTTGATGATGCCGGTTGACTGATTGAGTTTCTTAATATGAGGCACTTTGGCTTGTCATGTTTAAGAATTCATATCATATGGTGCTTAAAAGTCATCTAGTGCATATTCATTTACTGATGTGAAGTGCTTCAAATTTTATCCAATCAAGATTTCGTTTTTTTTTTTTTTTTTTTTGAAGGGGAAAATGAAGATGAGATTACAAATACCTTTCTACACATTTTTTTTTTTTTTGGGGAAATGAGATACAAATACCTTGTCTACACATAATTATGCTTGTGCTGAATAATTTCTGCTTCATGGTACAGGTGACTTTTACTGAGGAACATGTTTCATTCTTACACTTCCTAACAAATGTCTGTGCTATAGTTGGAGGTAACATTCGCGCACACACCCCCCCCCCCCCCCCATTCAAAAAAATAAAATAATAATAAATTAAGTTAAATTAAATAAATAATAATAGAAAACAACAAATACTAATAATTAATATGCCTTACTGTTGTTGCATGCTGTGATTATATTTCTTATGTAGCTTTATCGCTTAAATCAGTTGTTCTGGTGTGAAATGTTGTTTCTCAATTCATTAAATGAAAAGTTTATGCCATTTCTTTGATATGTGAACAAGTAAATCTTGTCATCCTCTATATCATAATCAAAGTAAAAGGTTTGCTGTTGGTGGTTGGCTATGATCTTTCAGTGTCTTTGTTGCTTGTTAGTAAAATGCATGGTTTTACATACTAGCACCAGGTGAAACACCCCAGCTCAGGGTGCAGGCATATGTTCCGAATTATGATGGCGACTGACTATGAAGTCCTAGAAATTTGCAAGTTTTTTCATGTTGACTATAAAAAATAAAAATAAAAAAGGAATTTGTTTATGCTCCTGCTGATCTTCTCTACCATACTTACTGATATTGTTCCTTTAGTGTTTGCATTTGGGTGTATAAAATTTTATTCTGGGAACTGTGTGCAGGTGTTTTCACTGTTTCCGGGATATTGGATTCCTTCATATACCATGGTCAAAGGGCAATCAAGAAGAAGATGGAAATTGGTAAATTTAGTTGATCAATCCACGTGGTACGTGTTGCTGCTGTATTTTGGTTGGTTTCCCAGTAAAATGCCTTTCAGGAAAAGACCAATTTCAGAGAAGGGAAACTACGAAATGGGATTCTCCCTGCAGGGTTGGCGGGCTGCTTTTAACTCATCTGTGGTTTTGTCATGATCTGTCTCATCGATGAATGAGATTAACTTTCATGATCTTTTAAACATGTTAAGAGATATTGCAGTGCACAGTTTATGAGTCATCTGTATTTTCAATATTGATATGGACATGGGCTGCTCCATTGCTCATGAGAAAACTTGGGGAAATTTATTAGAAATGGCAGAAAGAGAACTCCCAGGAAATTTCTTACTCAGATATTTTTAACGAGTAAAATTTGTGTCTTTATTTATTTTTTCAAATAAAAAAACAAAGATATGGAGGATATGTCCCCATTAGCTTTAATTTGAAATTTCAGTTTCCTATCTCAGGAAAACGCACATAGCTTCCACACGGCAAAATCTACATCTCACTCAATTGTGCATAAACTCTTCCTCTGATTTTTTAGAGGAAGAATACCCCAGTTGGAGTATGTACCTTTCTTCAACCCTCAATAGAGGAGCCTATGAATCTATATAGGTCATCTTTAGCAATTCCATTCACACATCTTTTTTCTTCTTATTGGGTGGTTTGGAAGAAAATGGTGAAAGGGAGTTAAACGAACACAGTGAAGCATCTTGTTAGAATTGACAGGCAATTGTATATACAGTTGAAAGTGCTTTTCCAAGTTTTGAAGATGGAAATGTGATTCCGAATGGCCCAATCACCATCTTTCGGGGTCTCTACAAACACAGTAAAAGCATCTTCTTAGAATTGACAGGCAATTATATATACGGTGAAAGTGCTTTTCCAAGTTTTGAAGAGGGAAATGTGGTTCCGAAAGGCCCAATCACCCTCTTTCAGGGTCTCTTTCTCCCCTTTCCCCTGTTCTAGTGTGAACTCAATCCTAACTTGGCATGTTGAGAAGAAAGAATAGGAATAAAGGGTAGATAGGATGGTCACTGCCAAAATTTGATATCACCAAAGATTTGATATGATAGCATTGTCCATTCGCATGCTATGTGGTAAAGTGGGGACGGAAAATGGGGCATGTTTGGTTTAATTTTTGAAAAATTTAATGATAGCATTTCAGTTTTAAATTATTTTGTGAATTGTTAAGAAAATACTTTTCTATAAAAATGAAAACAATAGTGATTTCATACTCTTTATTATTGTTGTTTTCAAAAAATTAAAATTTTAGAAACAATATATTCTCTAACAGCTCCTCGTAAACTCAAGGTGGTAGAACGAAAAGCAACTTGAGTTTGGAAACTAAACCTCAAAAACGGCCAGGTGGATGAGTTTTGGTGAAGATGTCAACAAAAGATATAGAATGAAGTCTGAGAGTACCACGAACTAAATGCTGGCGTATAAAATGACAGTCAATCTCGATATGCTTGGTGTGATTATGAAATACATCATTGTGAGCAATCAGAATCATACTGTGATTGTTAAAATGAAGAACAATAGTATTAGAATCAGAGACACCCATATCCTGAAGTAACCACCGAAGCCAGAGAAGTTTCCAAGTAGTGTCAGCCAGTGCACGATATTCAGTCTTAATGCTAAAACGAGCAGTAAGAGTCTGCTTCTTACTATGCCAAAAAATGAGAGAATCACCAAGAAAGAAGTAGAACCCAGTAGTAGAACGATAATCAGTAGGGTCATCAGCCCAATCAGCATTAGAATAGGCATGAAACTGTAGAGAGGAGTGACGAGAGTAACGTAGACCATGAAATAAGGTTCCCTTGACATAACAAAGGATACAAAAAATGGCAACATAGTAAGTGGAGCGAGGTAAGGACGAGAATTGATTGACAAGACGAACAAAGGCTGCTAACAAACTGCCGATAGAGAGTAGCATTAGACAAAGGCTGACCATCCAAAGGAGTAAGACGCACATTAGCCTTCATATGTGTGGAAGTAGTCTTACTATCAGTGAGACTAGCACAAGATAGAAGATCTGAGGCATACTTGGCTTGAGAGAGAGAATAACTAATAGAAATAGAAGAGATCTCAAGACCAAGAAAGTAACTGAGAGGAGCAAGATATTTCATTTCAAACAGTCTGCTAAGAAAGTCCTTGAGCTTGGAAATGCCATTAACATCATCACCAGTGATGATCATATTATCCACATAAAGAAGGAAGAGAACAGTGTTGTGTGTAAACTTGTGAACAAAGAGAACGGAATCATAATTACTAGAAGAGAAGCCTAGCTTACTGATGGTGGAACTGAATTTGGTATACCAGCCACGAGGAGTTTGCTTGAGACTATAGAGAGCACGATAAAGTTTGCAGACCTGATGTGTGGAATGAGAAGAGCCAGAAGGAGGCTGCATATAGACTTCCTCAGAGAGAGCACCATTAAGAAAGGTATTTTTGACATCCATTTGATACAAGGACCATTGGTGGACAACAACAACAACTATAAAACTCCAGACAGAGGTAAGACAGGCCACAATAGCAAAAGTCTCCTCATAGTCAATGTCATACTCCTGAGTGAATCCTTTAGCAACTAGACTGGCTTTGTAATGTTCCACAAAACCATTAGAACGGGTCTTAATCTTGTAGACCCAGCAACACCTAATCACAGATTTACCAGGACGAAGATCAACCATGTCCCAAGTGTGAGTCTTGTCAATAGCCTGCAATTCATCATCCATAGATTGTTGCCAGAGAGGGTTAGAATTGGCCTCGCGATAGGAGCGAGGCTCAGGCTAACCAAGAATCATGGAGAAACAGTGATAGTCATAAAGATGAGTAGGAATCTCCCTTACCCAAGTAGAATGACGAACAATGGGAGCATTAAAAGAAGATGGTAGAGGACAAGGAAGAGCCAACAAGAGGAGCATGATCAGCAAACGAGAACTCCTCAACATAGATAGTAATAGGAGGCACAACAGATATAGAAGGTACATTAGCATCCTCAGGAAAAAGCTCAATAATATGATTAGTGAAGTAGGGAGAGTCAGAAGGAGAGAATAAATGAAATGAAGATAAGGAGGAGAACATCTTATGCTCCCAAAAAATAACATGGTAAGAGACACGAAGACGTTTGGACAAAAGATCCCAATAATGATAACCTTTGTGCTCAATCCCATAGCCTGAAAAGTAACAAATGCAAGCTTGATGCTCCAATTTGGTATGTTCATGACGTTGAAGTAAAATAAAACACACACACCTAAAATCTCGAAAAAGCTCATAGGCAGGAGAAATGCCATATAAACGCTAATAAGGACATTGTAGAGGGAATATGAAGATGAATGAGTTCGAATAAGTGATCATGTATACGACCTTTCTCAAGAGTCTGTCCCGATTGAGAATCCTGCACAATACAACCGGCGAAAGAAAATGTGACAGTAAGTCCAAGATCACACAATTGGCCTATGGAAATAAGATTGAGAGTGAGATGGGGACAAGATAGGTATTTGGAAGTGAGACGTTAGATGTGAAAACATGACCTATGTGACTAACATGCATATGTGATCCATCAGCTGTATGATTAGATGGTAAATAACAATCAGAGATTTTAGAAGAAAAAATAGTGAAATTAAATGTTATATGATTACAACATCCAGAGTCAAAGTACCAAAAAGAATTACTTAGGAGGACAAACATAGCAATGGAAGAAGGAGTAAATATATCAAAAGGAAAATGAGAAATACCTGTGAAAATAGTATAAATACCAGAAGTAGGAGTAAGAATCTGTTTGAGAATGCCTGCAAGATCTCTAATAGTGAGGGACGATGAAGAGAAATCATCAGCAAAGGCAACAGTACAATGAGACATTGGCATAGACATACTTTAATAGTGCCCTGGATCAATCAGGACTGTAGAGGAAGAGGTGGCGAGTGTGGAACACCAAAGGACGACTGGAGTGATGCCTTAGGATGTTTGGAACGTCGTTGGAATTAGGCTGGGAAGTAATCAGAATTAGGCGGGAAAGTCGCTGAATGTTGGTTGGAAAGTCGCCAGAAGGTGGCCAAAGGACGACTGGAAAGTCACTAGAAGACGGTCGGGAAGTCGTCGGATGTTGGCTCAGAGGTCGCCAGAAGTTGGCCGGGAAGTTGTCGGAAAGTTGTTGGAATTAGGCCGAGAGGTCGTCGGAAGTTGCTCGGAAAGTCGCCAGAAGGTGGCCAGAGGACGATTGAAAAGACGCCGGAGGACGGCCAATGAGAAAGAAGAGAACTTTAGGAGTTCTAATGTGGAAGATCCCTCGAAGGGAAATAACATAGTATATTTTTTCTTGACTTTGATACCTGTAAAAAACAAAGAAAAAATTTATATTGATTTGGTAAGTTATTGTATATACAATAAGTCTATTTATATTATAAGAAAGAAGAGAAAAAAATATATTGTAATCGATGTGAAATAAGATAATATAACATTATATTTTCTAACAGCTCTAATAAGAAGAAGGTACACGATGGGCATAACCCGCAAGGTGGATGTGTTAGTATTAGTAACGAAGATATTTTACCACCAAGGTAGCTATGCTTTGTTTTCTTTTCAGTTTCGAACCTCATTTTTGCTAATGAAACGCCTGCTTCGTTCACTCGAGTAAAAAGGTCATTTAGAAAGGATAGAATGGAAGCCAAGGTACCTCTTGATCACCTACATACACAAGTAAGCGTGTATGTACGTATTTATGTATGTATATGCCAACAAATATGGTTAGGTGAACAGAATATACATGTATTGTGGTTTAGAAGGGTTTTAAGCTGAATAGGTGAGCATTTTTTAGTTGGAGGATAGTAGTCGCCACTAGTAGGGATGGCAATAAGGCGGGTTTGGGTGAGAATTCCATCCCATCTTCGCCTCTTCTGCTTTGTTCCGTCCGGCTCCGCCTGCCCTGCCCTTTTTATATTCGTAATTTTTTTGAACACATTAATATCAAAATCACGTAAATAAGAAGAAAAAAAATCACACCACATATATTTTAATATAATATATATCCATATATGATGGATAAATAAATATAAAAATATATAGAAATACCATGTCCTAAGTATGGGATATCAATGACCCATACGAAATTACCCTACAAAATAACTGACCAACAAAACTCTCCAAGGGTTGTTTACCTGTCGGTTTGAATTAGATTAAGCAGTCACCCAACATACAATTCAAAAAAATCAGATTAAAAAATTTTAAAATTAATTTTAATTAAATAGGTAATTGGGTTGAGTCAGATTTGAGTTCGAGGCTTCGAGCCAGTTTGAAAAACAATTCTTAGCGTAAAACAGCTCGGCTCGGTTCGGATTTAATTGGGTAGACGAGATTATTAACAACACGACACTCGAGCAACATAGGCCTGGGTCTTAAAATTTTTACCGTTATCCGTTCTAAAGTATGGGGCAAAACTAAAAAACCGGGTCGGGCCTAGTTGGTAGAGTCGGTCGGGTTTTTTTAACACTCCTAAGCCTATGATCGGATAGCTACCCCCATGCCTATGATCCGATAGCTACGGCCCTATTGCTAAGAAATGAATTCTCATGTTGACGACTCAGATCTTTCTTTTCTTCTTTTAAGGTTAAATCAATCCTGGTGATTTTGACCCTTCGGCCAAAAGAGTTTTTATGGGGTAACTTCGAAGCCAAGAATTTTATGATGAATTCAATCATGGCCGACTTCCATAACTTCGATTGGGCCATATGAATCGACCACCCACCTACATGCGTTTATATCGTTTATGTTTGCTGATTTGTTTGGATGTGTATCACATTTTTTCATTCATGCACCTAAACAATGTGTCGGCATAAAGAGCATGAACATAGTGGGTTCAACTGTTCGGCCAATACTCATATGATTCAGTGATTTTTAGTTGTACTCATATGATTAATTATCAGTAATTTAGTTGTTAAAATTTTAGAGTTCGAGTTCTCGGATGGTTATATATTGTTTGTTAGATATGCCACGCATGTTAACTTTTTTTTTCTGTGGATAATGTATTGAGTTACTTATATCGCAGTTTGTAATTTAAAAAATGTATATATTCAAAATTGGCATTAGGCATTATAGAAGGATCTACTACAAGAACATTTGGGTTTTATCTCAAATCAGCCAACTATGCAAAACGACAGAAAATTCAATAAAAAAAAGTCAATAATTATTTTGCCTTCAATTTTACTTTAGATTTTAATATTATTTATGAACTTTAATTTCTTCTATTTTGACCATCCAACTTTTAAAAGAAAATCAATGTGGTCCCTCATTTTAAAATAAGTTAAAAAAATTAAAATTTAATTACGTTTTGATCTTCTCAACTATGATTTAGTTTTATTTTACTCACTAAACTAAAAGTTATGACATTTTATCCCTAAATTATAAGAGTTTAAGTTCGTATTAACGCTATTGACGAAAAATAAATAAATAAATTAAACACTTATAGCATTTCTTATCAAATATAATATAAATTGTTTTTCTCTGCTTGACAAAGGCGTAGTTTTAAAAAATTTCTTGATATTGTCAGGCTAATAATTGGTGCTCCACAAAAGTAAGATTTTATAGATCATTTTGATCATTTTTTTAGATATTTTAAGATGATTTATAACATTTCATAATTATAAAATTATTTTTCTCTTTGTTTTACAAATTAGTATAAAACTTTGACCAAACAAATTTTAAATTTTATGATAGTAAAAATGTAACTATTTTTAGTTGAATGAGAGTAAAGTCATATTAGGTTACAATTTAAAAAGCTAAAGTAGAATTAATATTTAATTTGCTTAATTATTTTGAAAATTTAAATCACATTGACTTTCTTTTAAAAGTTGAAGAGCTTAAATAGAAGAAATCAAAATTCAAAAATGACATTAAAATCTAAAGCAAATTTGGACGGACTGAATAATAGTTTTTCTAAAAAAAAATAATAATAATGCTATATACAATTTACTTTCTCACTATATGACTCAAATTAGTAAAGAGAGTTATTACACTTTAACTTCTTGCAGTTTGAGCGAAATCAAATGACTTCTTATTAAAAAATAAACACAAAGTTTAAATGTAATTGTAAAATAAATAAAATTGTGACAAATTTAATAAAATAACAAAACTGTCCAATCTGACAAAATTATCTTTTTAATATTTTATTTTAAAGAAATAAAATTATAAAAATATCTTTATCAGAGAATTGCTGGTTTTCATTTATTTTCCTATTAAAGTCTAAACCAAAGTTATAACTCCCCTTTTGAACCCGATTCTCACGCAAATCACAAATAAAGTGTAATTTCTCTTCATAAATTTATGTAAAAATATACTTTACATATAACATTTTCCAAAAACAAAAATCATTTACATAACTTCTTGTTTTGTGGAGACTTCTCCCAAGCAGACTACATAAAGCTTAGTTACACAAGTTTTTCTTGGAAAATGGAAGGAAAATCATGTTTTTCAATAGGAAACAACCACATGGTCCCATACCCATGTTCCAAAACCCCATTTTCTGATGAGCATCTGCTTTTAAATCCACAATCAAACACTAGTTAAGATCTCCACAATACACCATCAATTTTCAAGGGACAGCAACAGAATCCAACAACCAACACATGGTTACCACTATGTTTGCAGCTTGCACCACAACCAATAAACAATACATCATTGTAGAATTAGACAAAACAAAATTATATAATGCTACAATTATAACATTAACAGAAAGAAATCAATTACACAACTGACCCATTAATCCCACTACACATGACTAATTAACTCAACCATCCCTTGGCCTAGCAAAGAAAAAACCAGCTGACCATAGATGAGATAACATACACAGATACATACAGACACTGTACATCATCACAAAGCTTTAAACATCAAGACCTAAATCTAATTCCACTGACCCATAACCCGACCTGGGAAAAAGAAAGGAACTGAGAATGAGGAAAAGACAAAACTCTGAATTACTAATAGTAAGCCCTGCAATTGCCAAAAACTTAATTGCAGTGACCACCGAAGATGACTTATAAAGAAGCCCAATCAATCTCGTGAGATGGGTACTTATGCAACATCAAAGACGCATCCCAACTCTGCTCCTCCTCCTCCGTGAAGTCCGGAAACGCAAGATCCGACAGCGGCGACGACCCCGACGACCCCGCCGACCCCTCGCTCTCCGACATCAGAGGCGACGCCGAGTTCGAGTTGTCGATGGCTTCCACCTTGCAAACGTCCTCCGCGGACGGCTGCGCTGCGGCGGCCGCCTTCGACGACTTCTTCTTCTTGCCGTCGAGACTCTTTCCCTGGGCCAAGGTCTGGCAGATCGCCTGGAGCTTCGCGTCGACGGCCGAGTGGAGCGGCTTGTAATCGCCGATATGGGACCCACTGTGCCGGAGGTTGGGGAAGTTGAGCCTCGCCAAGTCGCCTCGGAGCTTGTAAGCCGCCTTGTCGTACGCCAGCGCCGCCTCCTCGGCGGTGTCGAAGGTGCCCAGCCAGAGTCGGGTCCGGTTCTTGGGCAATCGGATCTCGGCGACCCATTTCCCCCAGTGCCTCTGCCTCACCCCTCTGTAGAGCTTGGTGGGCTTTGGAGGAGAACCCACTTGCTTCATGGGGATGGGTTTCGGGCTGAGGAAGCTCAGGGTCTGTTGCTGGTTATGTGGAGGCCATTGGTTGTTGAATGAAGCTGCTGTGTTCATCTGTTGCTGCAAGTGGATCTGGGCTTGGATCTGTTCGATCTGAGAAGGGGTAAGCTGGTTCAGCCCGACTAACCCCGGTTGCTCTAGACCTAACGGGTCATGGGTCGACAAACCCTGGGAGAACATCTGGGTTATCGACGTGGAGCAACCACCATCTGGGTATTGAATGGGCTGGGTTGAGGGAGAAGGAGAGAAATAGTAAGAACTGTAGGGAGAAGAAGAAGAGGAGAAAGAGAGAGAATTTGAAGAAGTAGAGGGTGGGGAAGAACTTTTCATAAAAGGCTCAAGTGCTTCCATGAGCTCACCACCCCTAAAGGGGTCTGACTCTGAGTGAAATGGTGTGCTGCTACTCCAAATATCCATGGTAGCTGCCATTACTTCCACCACAAATTTACAAAAATCAAAGCAAAAAAACCAACCTGTTTCTTAACCCAAAACAAAGAACAGGTGAGAAATTTAGATAACACTAAAAAGAAAAACCCAGAAAACAACTACAACAATTTTTTTGTTTTTGCTTTTTGAAAACAAAAAAAAAAGGATCAAAAGAGCTTTGATAATAAAGAAGCCTCTTCAGTCCCAGACCTAAAAAGAACCAATCTTGAGGGACACAAAAATTACCCTCACAGGTGATTTTGATGAAAGAAAAACAGCTAAAAAGTATCTACAAAATATAAATCGCAAGTGAATTGAAAAAAAAAACTGGATCTCTATTCTGAAAACAGCTGGCTTCCGAGAAATCCTCCTCTAAGTTTGCTTTTTGTTGATTAATTGTTTTTGAAACATCCAAAAAAACAAACCCAAAAACCAGAATTTTGAAAGACAGATGATTTTGCAGAAAGGGATACAGAGAAGCGGGGATGTTACAGAAGGGGAAAGAAGAAGAAAAATCAAAGAATCTGAAAGCTATTGATCTCACTGTCCACTCTCTTGTTTTTCTGTGACATCTCACAAAAGCACACCACCCGTTAAATAGAGTGTTGGCCCCCCCTCTCACCCCTTGTTTACTCTCTCGCTCTCTCTCTCTCTTCAACCATATCGGATATCACGAAGCTTCCTCTCCCTTCAACTGTAAACCCCACCTTAGCTTAGTTTATTAGTTGTTGTATTTTCTATCTACCCGGTCAGCTCCTTTTATTTCTGACCTCCGATTCCTTCAATGGCTACATTTCATCCAATAGGACACTGACACGTGCCCCATCACTGACACCTGTCCATCTTCAACCGGCAGGTGTCCGTTGCCCTGAATCCAACATTGCGTTGGTTCCGTCGCTACTTTTTTTGACCATATTCAAGCGTTCACACTTCACACCATCTCAACTTTGGAGGGTAGTATGGCTCCCCATCTCTCTCACTATATATATACCAAGAGTAATTATATTTTATTATTGTTATTTAGGCTAAAATTAAATAATTTAGTGATTTAAAAATTTTTTTTTTTTATAATTTAAATTTATCTGTAAAATAAATAAAAATTATTAAATTTAATAAAAAAATTTATCATACAAGTAACTTTGTCATTTTTTCTCTTTAAATTAAATATTAAAAAGATAATTTTGTCATTTTATGCCAAATTAAATGATTTTCTTTTAAAATTTTTTTTGTTATTTCATCAAATTTTTTGTTTGATGTCCAATTTGAAAATATAAAATAAAAAAATACTCTTATGACAATTTTTTTTTTAATCTAATGATTTTTATGCATTGTACAGATAAATCCAAATCGTAAAAGATCATGTGTTCACTTTTAAACCACAAGAGAATCGTCTAACTTTAGCTCAAAATACAAAGAAATAAGGTGTAATTATCCTTATATTTTATACATAGAGTATCAAAAGAACTATATATTATGTAAATAATGGTTGATCATATAAAGATCAAATACGAAATTTCATGCTTAATATAAGAGTCTGGCCAAATACTTTAGTATTGGTGTGAATGGTCTGTCTTTAATCAAATCAAGCAGGAGATTAGTCGAGTTGCACACAAGATTACTCGGACACTTCTGAATGCTGAACCAATATATATATATGTAAGAATATGTTCACCAACGTACAAAACAAATTGCTGCAATTATTTCTCAAGCTCTTGTGAGGATACTGTTTACATAAATATCGTAAATTTGATATATTATATGGATGATGATCGATTATATGAGATGCATAAGTGTCAGCCCAGCAATGTGCCAAACAAAATTGCACGATCTCATACCTTAACAAAATAATATTGATACTCTATAGTTCGTGCTGCATATATAATACATGTATATACTGTGAAATTAATAAAATAGAGGCTTAGTCACATGATAAGGTGGAGTGCCAAGTGAAGACAGTTGAGTGAGCGGTTGTGATGGATTGAATGTGTTTTAAGTTTTTTGGTTTTTTTTTGGCATTGACCTACTGTTTTATATAATTAGTGGTATAATTTAGGAGGAAAGGAGTATAATAAGATATCCATAGCGGTGCCATGACCAACAGTAGTGGATGATGCATTAGTGAATAGATTAGAGTTTGATTGAAGTCTCTAATGGGGAGGTTATCCCAAATATAATGCTTTTTTTTATTAATGACAATGACAATAGAGGGCAGCCTCTATGCTATGCAGTGGAGGATTCAGAAATTTTGTAAGGGGAGCCAATGTAGGGAAACAAATTTGGTAATATGAACCACTTAGATTTGAGCCTGAGTAGGAGGATTAATAACAAATATTGAAACACCTAGAAAAAAAAAAAAAAAGGAGGAACTTTGATTAATATGTTATTTTTTAACATAAATACTCATATATATATATATATATATAGGATCTATGCAAAATTGTCTAAGTTTGAAGGAGTAAGATAACATTATATGAATTTTGGGGGGTCATGACCTCTTTTCGCCCCCATATCAGTCCACCTCTGATGGTGTGTTTGGTAAGGGGAAAACTTTTAAAAGTTTATTCTCTCTTGTTTGGTTAACTTGGTAAGGGAAAATGGAATAATTAAAGAAGGAAATTTTTTCTAAAATATTTTCCCTTTTTCTCTCAAAAAAAACCTTCCTGACGTATATAAAAATTTTGGAGGAAACTCTTATCTTTCCTTACCTTTCATTCATTTACCAAACATTGCACTAGAGATGGAACTTTGACAACTCAGTTGCACTAAATATTTTATTATTGATGAGACGTTAAATTAAAAAAACCTAATGCGAAGTCCAAAAAATAATTCCCTTTTTATAATGGTAACTTAACCATGGTTCAGGGTGGTCAACCGTAGTTTGATTTCGGCGGAGGTTAAAGGTAGCTAAGCGCGAGAGAGGACAAGTAGTCACGTGCGGACCACATCTGGAGAAAATGTGGTCACGTGGGGGACCAACGCATCACTGCGCCCAAAAACCTTTTTAATTTGCGGCGCCACCGGTAGCGGGTGGGCTCCGAGATAACACAAGACCCACGCGCAACACCGAGCGTCTTTGACGAGCTCTATATTTATTGAAGGGTTGTTTTCCACGTGTCACCTCACACCGGAAGAATTATTTTACACTACGTCACGCGAACCGAAACGCGTGACTTCGGAATTAGTAGAATCGTTTTTCTTCGCGAAAAAACTGAGTCAGTTGGTTGACGGCAACGAGAATTTTTGGAGCATGTCGGGCGGAGCCCAAAAGCCCAAATGAGGCTCCATTCTATTATACTACAACTGTTATGGCGTGTTTGGGAATCAAAGTTAAAAAATGAAGGCTTAGATGGTCAATATTTGCGGATGAAAGCAATTATTTGGCAAACTTTCCAAAGCGACTCGAAAATTTCAGAATCAAATCCTCTAGATGGAGAAATTGTTTGAACTTAAAACACAATTATAGGTAATTTATCAAAAAGATAGATTTACTCAATCATGTTTTAGTACACATTTTGCTTCTTTAAGAGACTATAAGAGTGCACAAAGAAACTAAAATAATTAGATATTTTACACATCATCGTTTTATCTAATAGATAGTGGCAGAGCTATTAAGAAGGTGAGGATTTTTGTTTAGCCCTTCTTTATGTAGTGTACATATACTGTATAATGTTTTACTAAAATTTTATCTTATTGGCAGCCCCACAATTTTTGAACTCTTTTTAAAGGCATAACCTTCTATAATTTAAAATTCTTTTAAGGTTTTAACTTAATAAAATATCAAAATTTTGTAATTCTCTATCTCCTAATCTAATAAAATGTCAAAATTTTGTGTGATGGATTATAGGTTTTACCTTTTTTTTTTTTTAAATCCTAACCTAATAATATCAACAATCTTCTGTTTTTTTTAATTTTTTATGTGCATTAATCAATTGGATCTTACTTATCAAATGGAAATATATAGACAATTGTTTACCTACATATTTATATAGTACTTAAAGTCGATTACAAAGCACAAGCTCATATATATACATTAAAAAAGAATTTGTATTGAAGTTTAGTATAGTATCAGTCATAGAAGATTTTTGTAATATCAAAAAATTTCAAGTTTCACTTTAAAAAATGATTAAGTTAATATGTACTAAGAAATAATTAATTTATCTTTTTCATATTCTGTTAAGGCTAAATAAAATTTAGTATTATTTTTTATGTAGAAAAATTTAGTCTTACATCATAATAAATTTTATGAGTTTTAATTTAGAAATTTTTTTAAATTTTTTAAAATCTAATAACTATATCAATTGACGAAAATTTTTGCTTTAAAATTTCAACACCCTTTAAAATAAAATTTTGACTCTACTTAATTGGCTTTTATCATTTTGCTTCATAATAAGAGTAAATTTTGTATTGAATATTTTAATTTACACAATATAATTAGATCCATGGGGCCAATTTGAGAGTTTTAACCTGAGTTGATTCATGTTAATCCAAGATATTGAGAGACTATCAAAGGAGGAAAATTCTAATACAAAATTAAAAAATTCAGGAGAGAGAGAGAGAGAGAGGGGCAAAGGCACTTGCTTAGGAAGCAAGTGAAGTGTGTCGGGTAGGAAACTGCTAGTGGTGGGTCCCAAGTATAAGTAAAGATCACGGCTTGACGACAACCTTTTTTGATATTTCACGCGTCTTCACGGTGTTCAATACACGGCAAAAACACGGTTTCAGTTTCTAAATGGGGCAACCGCTCATATGCTGCCACGTGGCAGCTGATTGTGGTGAGCTCTTATTGTGCTACCAACTTTACCAGCATGCATGACTGACTTTGCCTTTTACCTTTCCATCCAAAATTGGTTGTTAACTTTCTGTTTTTGTATTTTTATTATAGACTAATTTTCGTACACTTAATCAATCTTAAAATTTATATTTAAAATTTCGTATTACTTGAATTTTAATCTAAGTTTTTACTTATATGATGAATGTATGTAATATAAAATAATAAAGTAAAAACACAAAAATTTATTGTGAAAACTCAAATTGAAAAAAGAACCACGTTCAGAAAGCCAAGTATTATATTAAACAGTTTACACACGCACAAACTTACAGTAATTGAACTCCACAATTACTGTTCGAATCCACACAAATCTCGACTTAAGACTACGTGCTCAACTCCTCGAGTTTTTGCTCCCGTGCTTCAACTTTAACACCGAATCCCCTCGATGCTCTTTGCCTTTAGAATCCTCTAAATACTGTCTCCAAGTTGTTCTTCAAGTTCCATAAACAACCAGTGAAAATAATCGTTCTTGTGATTTCAAAACATCAACTTTTCACCTTCTTCTCTCTCTAGATCAAGTCAGAATATCAGGCTTGAGAGATTTTTTCCTCCAGAGTCACATCTAACAATTAATTTTCTTAACTCTTATAGCATTCCTAGGATCACCAAGAAGGTAGGATGGAACTACCTCTTGATTGGCTGAAAAGATCTGGCTAAAGAGTCCTAAAAAATTAACTTACTTTGATGAGGGAATATTTCAATTAGAACAAACTTTTGTCGTATTGCTCGAGCAGACTTCTAGTGGTTTTCGAGCAGTGCTCTCTATATTTTTGCATCTGTAGAATTTTCACGTACCACTCGAGCAGACTTCTTACAGCTTGAGCGGACTTCGCTAGAGTCGAGATCTCTGCAAATTTAGATTGCTCTCGAAAAGTTATATGGAATCTATATATTACGAAGCTTGAACAGACACCTGAGCAAAGAGATATGACCTTCCAAAATTTCAGCTTTGCGTGCTTTAAAGGGTTGTACTACAACTTAGACAACTTGTACTCTAGCAGCTTAAACTTGAATCTTGGATTTTTTGACCCAAATACAACTTGAAATAAGATTACAAGCAAAGTGTCTTTGTTCACGGAATTAGCCAATACTAAAAATCTAACAATCTCCCCCTTTAGCAATTCCGTGACAAAACTTAAACCCCAAAACACCCTCATTAAAAATGAGAAGAATACAAAGTTGTTGAAGCTATAGTTGCACATCCATAAATAATCAAATCATGTGAATAGCAAGTGGTGAAAATACATACATATATATATATATATATATAACATAGTAATTATATCCACAAATAATATCACTTTCTCCCCCTCAAATCAACCCCTCAAGTTAACACAAGTAACATAAGTTAACATATTTAATTTCATCTTTCCCTTTTTGTCACGAATTGACAAACCACTAATAAACACAAAATAACCAAGTATAAATAAAATCAACACTTGTCCGATATCAAAAGATGGTTATGTGAGACACAGAACTAGCTCATCCTGATCACAGAAGCAATATACACATAGGCAATATGAACCATAGTAATTGGTTAAAAGATGACAAATTTCCTAAATATGTAGTGATGTTATTGTGAATATCAAACCTTAATCAACCTATGTTCAAATCCAATTAGTGATCTATATAGCTGCATCACATTTGTAAGATAAAGTAATGCATAATCTAGAGAACACATATGTTGTAACTTATAATTAAGTTGACTTTGAGCTATGCTCCCCCTCAGTATATAACTACTTTTGAAGTTTACTACTTTTTTAGCAATCACGTGGCGGTTTTCACGCTATTTGAACATGGTAGTCCTTACTATCGACTTGACACAACTTGCATCATTAAAACTTGTTAGATAGCGACTTTCACACATATTCATAGGTAGCCATTTCCATCATGTACAAGCTTCTCATAATTTTTTATTTTTTTCTTTAATAGAGGGGACTAACACATATTTAGTCATACCGCATATGTTTAAACTAGAAAATGATTTACATTAACCACAAGAAAGACACGTAGAATTGTTTGATCACTCATGCGGACAAACAACCAGTTAAATCAAGCTGATATGTGCAAAAATTTGTACACAAACACATGAAAAGTATCACTTAGACTGGTATACACAAGAATCATATATGACCCAGTGTACAATTTTCTTGTGTAATCAATAAGCCATGTTTAACCGCACAACACCTACTCAAGTGTATTCTCAAAGCAAAATAATTTTATCTTTTAAAACAAACCGAAAATCTTTTGGAGTTTTGCATAAATAAAAAAAAACAATTCGAAACGAAAAAAACATAATACAAAAAAAACTCTAGGAAGAACAGAATCACATATTTAGATTTTCGACTTTCAATGCCGTGTGGACAACTTGACACCTATAGTCAGTCTTAGTTTTCGGTTTATCTATTTGGTTCTCCTTAGTGCCGTAGCGTTTTCGGTTTGAGGTGGTTGAACCCATATAGGCTGCGAGTGCTCTCATACTAGGTCGGTGGAATCCATTAACTCTAGTCCTTATGTAGTCAATTAGTAGACCATAGAGCTTATGGCATTGAGGCCGGATATGACCTCGAATCCCACAATGGTGACAGATGGGTACGAACTCTTGTATGGGTGGTAGCCAATTTTGTCTAGTTTTAACCTGTACAGGTTTAAAATTCTAGCAAGTAACATACCTATTTCGTGCATAACCTTTAGGTTGTGATATACCTTGTGGCTTAAGTGTGGAGGTCTTAGCTTGAACCATTTGAATTTGTTTGGCTACATTGTTGTACCCTCCTTATAGCCAATTCCCCTTAGGTCACCACATATCTTTTGAGCATTAATCATTTGATGGAACTTTTTTGAACCTGCATTCATCTTCTTAACACAATCTTAGGTTTTAGCCAACTCAAACTCAAGTGAAGCAATTTTACAAACAAATAGTTTTTTCTCATCTAGATATGCATGTAATTCTTTTTCAAGTTCTAAGTTCTTGTTGGCAAAAGTCAGTCTATGTGCCTTAAGTTGACTAATTAATGCAGCAGATTGAACAGCATCCTGATGAAGCATGTCTCATTCTTTTTCAACTGTTCTGAGTTTAACAGTCATGTCAAGTTTATATTTTTTCAGCTTGAGGCAATGCTTTTATAATTCAAAGTGAGCAGATTTTAGACTTTTTCCTTTTCTAATGGACTCACTCAATGAGTCATCATGAGAGTCATTCAATTTCTCACTTTTATAGTCACCATTAGAATCCAGGGTTTCTACATAATCAATCAAAGATACAGTGAATGCAGTATAGTTACATTCTTCTGCTTCATCTTCAGACTCGTCAGAGTCTTCATATTCACTCACTTTTTCTCTTGTAGTAAGAACAACAGTTCCTTTCTTTTTCTTTGGACATTCATGTGCTTTGTGACCAAACCCATGACATTCATAACATTAGATGCCTTGGGTTGATGGTATTTTTTCAGATTTTTTTATCACTCCTTTGTCCTAATCTAAGGTTGTCCTCACCATTGTTCTTCTTATTAAACCCCCCGGTATTCTTACCATTTTTAAACTTAAGGTATTTTTGAAATTTCTTAACGATTAAGGCCATTTCTTCAAAGTCAAATTCAAGCTCATCATCATCTTGTTCTCCTTTTACATCTTGAGCTCGCTTGAGTGCAATACCTTTATTTTTATTAGGTGGACGGGTATTCAATTCAAAGGTTTACAGAGAGCCAACAAGTTCTTATACTCATATTGAGTCGATATCCTTGCTCTCTTCAATGGCTGTCACTTTAGCTTGAAATCTCTCGGGCAGTGACCTCAACATCTTCCTGACTATTTTACTTTCAGGGATTCTCTCTCCTAGATTAAAGCTAGTGTTAACCACATCACTTCGTTTGGCATAAAATTCATCAAACGTTTCAGGTTCTTCCATTTTAAATGTCTCAAAGGTCGTGGTCAGTCGTTGGAGTCTAGAGAGCTTCACTTCAGGGGTACCTTCATAAGTAATTTCTAAAGTGTCCTATACAGCCTTTGTAGTCTCACAATTAGAGACTCTCCTAAATTCTTTAGGTGTGAGGGCACTATAAATAGCATTTAGGGCCTTGCTATTCCAGTTTGAATTAGCATAATCAATAGCATCCCATTATTCATATGTCTTAGGTGCAGTCACGATTGCAACCGTTGTAGTGGGTGCTGTATAACCGTGTAACACAGCTAACTAGGCTCTTTCATCAATAGATTTGATGAATGCTCTCATGCGAGCCTTCCAAGATGGATAATTTGAACTATCTAATAGGGGTGGTCTAACTGTGGACAATTCTTCCTTAGGCAAATCCATGTAAACAGAAGTTAGGATTACTCACTCAGAAATTTAGAGTAACCCGCTTTGATACTAATTGAAATTTCGTATTACTTGAATTTCAACCTAAGTGTTTACTTATGTGATGAATGTATGCAATGCAAATCAATAAAGTAAAGACACAGGAATTTATCGTGGAAACCCAAACAGAAAAAAAATCACGTCCAGCAAGCCAAGCACTATATTGAACAGTTTACACACGCACAAACTTACAGTCCTAGTAATTGAACTCCACAATTACTGTTCGAATCTGCACGAACCTCGGCTTAGCACTACGTGCCCAACTCCTCGAGTTTCTGCTCCCGTGCTTCAGCTTTAACACCGAATCCCCTCAATACTCTTCATTTTTAGAACCCTCTAAAGACTGTCTCCAAGTTGTGCTTCAAGTTTCACAAACAACCGGCGAAAATACTCGTTTTTGTGATCTCAAAACATCAACTTTTCACCTTCTTCTCTCTTTAGATCAAGTCAGAATATCAAGCTTGAGAGTTTTTTTCCTCTAAAGTTACATCTAACAATTAATTCTCTTAACTCTTATAGCATTCCTAAGATCACCAAGAAGGTAGGCTGGAACTACCTCTTGATTGGCTAGAACTACCTCTTGATTGGCTGAAAAGATCTGGCTAAAGAGTTCGAAAAAATTAACTTACTTTAATAAGAGAATATTTCAATTCGAACAAACTTTTGCTGTACCGCTCGAACGGACTTCTAGCGGTCTTCGAGCGATGCTCTCTGAATTTTTGCATCTGCAGAATTTTCACATACCGCTCGAGAGGACTTCGCTAGAGCCGAGATTTCTGTATATTCAGATTGCTCTCAAAAAATTATATAGGATCTATATATTATGAAGTTTGAATGGACACCTGAGCAAAGAAATATGACATTTCAAAATTTCAGCTCTACGTGCTTTAAAGAGTTGTACTGCAGTTTGGACAGCTTGTACTCTAGCAGCTTAAACTTGAATCTTGGACTTTTCGATCCAAATACAACTTGAAATAAGATTACAAGTAAAGTATCTTTGTTTACGGAATTAGCCAATACTAAAAACTTAAAAATGTTGTCGCTTCGTGTCACATAAATCAAGTAATTATCAGGTTAATTCTGAAGTAATTATAAGAAATTGATAGCACTTTAGATGTTTTAAAATTAAGATTTTGACTACTAAGCCAATATTGTTACTCTTTTAACTCTCACTCAATAATCAAAATGCCCGAAACATGCATTTCTTCACCATGCCACGAAATTATTGGGGTGGGGTGAGGTGAGGTGATGCATATTTAACTGAAGAGAAATGCTTGTGTAAGCAGTGACCGAGC
>CM065391.1:30960000-31040000 GCA_033060915.1 Euryodendron excelsum | reverse complement strand
TTAAAGCACAAACCATTTGAATTTTACATAGACAAACATCGAATTGAATAACTCAAATATCTTCCATACCGAGCATGAAATGTACAAAATAACCGGACCACCTTTACATAGCAAAATTTCCTTTTTTTGTTTTTTTTCCCACTTCTACTTATAACACACATCTTCTTGACAGAAAAAGCTTCTCAAGGCTAATAAATAGTAGCCGCATCAACTTCAAACCTGTTCCTCGCCAATTGCAGGAGGATGATCTCGAACTGTTGCCAACTTCTGGGCAAAGGTATGTCAATTTCTGGGCTACCAAACACACTAAACAAGAACTTGCAATATACGCATTCTATCTACATATGCAAGTGAAGTCGTCTCCAATGCAAGGGCAACCAACTATTAAAGCATGGAGTCCAGATAATGGTTATAATGCCTCCTGTTGAACTCTAATAAACTACCGTATGTACGATCTGCAACCCCGACAAAAAGAGCTTCTGTGTCAGGACTGAAGGTAATTCCAGCAATCTCCCCGAACAGATCAATCTCCTGCACGTTGGCATAATCGGAATGCGTATCAAAGATATGAACAAAGTCTGCCGGCTCAGCCATAGCCATAAACCGGCCATCTGATGTGAACCTTATGGCTCTGATTGCACCCATCCTTCCCTTGAGTACGGATATGGACTGAGACAAGTTTCTAATGTCCCACAATCTGCAAGTAGTATCCTGGTTCCCTGTTGCCAAAATTTGCCCGTCTGGGTGCCAAGCTGAAGCAAATGAATAATCCAAGTGCCCCTTTAGATTCCCGAGGACCTGCAGAAGAGTTGCTAAATCAGACTCAAACAAGGCAAACCTTGAAGAGACTAAATCAGTAGCGGATAGAGAATAGCAACCATGAACCAACCTTCCCAGACTGAGCATCAGCGATCAAGCACTCTGCACTGTCCCCAAGGACTGCCAGTAATTTGCCGTCAGGACTGACAGAAGTGTTCTGCAAACAAAATCAATAATAATTTACAGATGAGAAATTTGAGAAATATAGCAGAAGGTCGAGATCAAGAACAGTTTTTGATGTATACTCACATTTACAGACCACGGGAAGGAGAAACAACTAAGGCAAGCAAAATTCCCAGCATCAAAAACCCTGACCTGGGCATCGTTATTTGCAGTTGTGACCCGTACAGAACCACTGTAAAGAATGCATACACAAAAGCCACATTAATGATGCTGCCTGAACACAGAGTCCAAGCTTTAATACTTCTAGCAATTGCGTATAGTTCAGATTTGAACCTACTTGGAATTGTGGAATATGTCCACTGCATTAGTTATAGCATTTTCATCTGTGGTTATTTTTGTGCTGAAGGCCACTCCAGACTGGTTTAAGTACTGCCCAAGAGAAAGAACATGAAAGCAAATATGTGATTGCAGGCAGTGGAAGAGTTCTCAGAAACATGACAAACAAAAGAAACTGGTTTTTGTTTTTCTGGTGAAGACAGAGAAACTGGTTTTGAGTTCTTGAATCATATATTGTACCTTGCAGATAAGCTCCCCACGAAAACCACCTGCAACCAGTAAATTATCTTTAACAGCCATGGTGCTTATTTGGACCCTAGAAACTGTCTGAGCCAAGGATCCAGGGTATTTCTGCAAAAGCATCCAAATTAATTATTCTCTGCTTCAAATAGCAGGATAGACAAGCAAACAAAGAGACGCAATGCAAGCCAATATGCCCCTTACTAGTGTGGGTACAATCGGTTTAGCAACATTTAGTACTTCTTTACCCCTCCTTAGAAGTGAGGACCAGTGCATGACAGAGTAGTTTTGCATGAGATACACATCATGTTTTGAGGTCGCCCAGAGGAGATTCCTCAACTGCGGACAAGAAAACAAACCCAGTTTAATGGGCACATTAGTAACAATGTTCCACCACCCTAATGACGACAACGATTTATCTTTTAGCAAATAAACAAAGAACTGATAAGACCGTGACAATTACAGTAACAAAAAATTGATCAATTTCAGAGGATCATTCTTCCATGCATTTATTGTATTCTTCAACTCAAGAAAACCTTGCCCAACATATGGTTCATGAAGGCAAGGGCGGACCAGGAATTTTGTTGAAGGGGGGCCAAGGTAAAAAAAATTAGAAATTTGGAGGGCTAAGGTAAATTTTTTAAAATTTTAGGAGGGGCCAATACACTATTATCATGTTATAAATACACAAAAGTACATAGGGGCTAAAGAGAAGATGGGGAAGAGAGAAAGGGAGAAGAAATTATAAAATGGAGCGGAAACCGTTCTTTTAACTCAAAGCAAAACGTAGTGAACCACCGGACCCATAATCACCAAACGCAAGCTGGCAACCAATTCACCAATCAAGAGCTAAACCTAAAAACCCATTGGAAATGGTACTGATGCCCTGTGCCTTTATTTGGAAAATGTATTACACGTTCAACAGGCAGTCTCACAATCAGGCACTAATTTTCGGAAGTTGTCATTGTATACTGCCGCGGGTCAGAAGGCGGCGGGGAAGGAGGGGGACACTGGGTGAGATCTATCAGCAACGAATTCCCCATACAAATAGAGGTGCCTCTCAACAAGATACTCCAAAGGCTTCAGGATCGAGGTCTCATTAACCGAAGAAGACCCTGGCCAATCCATGTGGCCTGCTTCACGAACTCACCAATGGAGACATCATTCAAGGAGGCGACTGGGCTGGAGTGCTTTCATCAAATGATGCATGTGGGCTGAGCCATTCCCATCCCAAGTGGTGGCCCTCTATTTAAAGGAAATCTAAAAAAAAATATCTCTCATCTTCTGGATAGAGTATAAAAAAAAGTGGTAGGAGATGAAAGCATTGTTATCCAGTGGAGGGCGGCTTATTTTGCTTAAACATGTTCTCTCCTCGATGTCTATACACCTTCTTGCAGGGATTCCAGCTCCAAAGGGAGTTCTTGACCAGTTGGAAAAAATGTTAGCTCACTTTTGGTGGGGTGGTGATGAAGACAAAAGAAAACTTCACTGGATATCTTTTGATACTATGTGCCTACCTATTCAGGAAGGGGCTTTGGGTCCCCCTACTACAAGGCATTTTCAAGACCCAAAACTGACATGCTGACATGCTGCTTAAAAGTCATAATGCTGACACTGCCAAGTGGTCTACACTGATAATTTGGCTTGCCTGCTTAGATTACAGACATGAGAAACACAGCAAATATGGCTACCAAGTATTCATCAGTGGGCACGTGATTTGTGAGCAACACTGTGAATAAAGCTACAGTAGGAGCTAGAAATTAAACAGCCAGGCAGCCAGCATAGAACAAGGGAAGTTATGACATGAACACATTAGGCAAACCACTTGAAAGACATGACAGATTAGGGCCATTCACAATGCTTTTCCTTTCACTCTACGAAGATATTTCAGGGCAACACAATACAACAAATTGCAAACAAGGATTATTTGACACTGGCAAATACACAACAGAACTCGTAAACATGACTAACTAAATTCAAAACGCCTTGGACATGCTTCTGACACCATGTGCCTTTATTTTGCCAAATGTATCCCACTCAAATGACAATTGACATGCCGCTTAAATGTGATAATGCTGACTGTGCAGAGTGACATATGCTGGGCAAATATGGCTACCAAGTTTCACGATACTGGACATGTGATTGGTGGCAACACTATGCGAGTAAAGTGTTGTAGAAATCAATCAACCAGGTAACCAGCACAGAACAAGGGAAGTTAAGATTTGAACACATTAGGTCATCCACTAAAAGACATGACAACACTATGCGAATAAAGCTACACTAAGAGCTAGAAATCAACCAGCCAGGTAACCAGTACAGAACAAGAGGAGGTAATGACGTGCACACATTAGGTCATCCACTTGAAAGACATGACAGATTAGCGACATTCACAATGCTTTTCCTTTCACTATATGAAGATCTTTAAGGGCAACACCACACAACAAATTGCAACCAAGGATTATTTGACACTGGCAAATACAAAACAGAACAGGTAAACATGACAGACTAATTCACTAACACACTAACAATTGACAAGCCGACAAAGAACCTGGTTACTTAAAAATTCAGGAACAAAATATATCCATAGTGAGCTAGTAGCTGAAGTTAAAATCTGATGACTCTTGCAAAACTAATAACACTAACAACTGAAAGATTCACCGGGAAGAATAAATCCTCCAACAAAGATAATATTTAGGAGCAGAATTCCAAGCATCCACAAGAAGGAATATTAAAATGAGTGGAAGTCAAGATCATCCCACAGGGTTAAATAATTCCCTAGCAAAATTAGGGTATCCTTCGCCTTAGTGCAAAATTTGACACTTCACACTTCACACTTCACACTTCAAAAATAAAATAAGATAAAATAAAAGGGAAAAGGAAAAGAAAATATCGGCGAGGAAAAAGGACGGCGAGGAAAAAGGACCAATACATAAATAAATAAAATCTGAGAAGTCTATCTACTGGCACTCAGATTTCACCATTCAAAACAAAAGCCACATATGACAATCCCGGTGAAATATAGCATGACTAGAAGAAAAGGAAGACACATCACACCAAGGAAACCTGCAGCTCCTATCTTTTGGGTTAACATTAGCACCCATTTACAAAACCCCACAACATCAAGACACATAGTTACCGTAACCAAGGATACATCTATGCAAGAATGATATTGAAAAGAAGCCCAGGAATCAAGTTAGTCATGGAATTCTCCAAGCCAATAACAATCACACAAACCAAACATAAGATGGGGATCTAAGCTAACTACATGTATGTGCATGCTGCATATACATCATATATTGAGATGATAGACCAATATTAAAAAGCATAGTTCTAATTAGGCCCTGCTCACAGGAGATCAATACTAAGTGCAGGTATTTCTATAGAGACCTTGTAAATGCTCAAATTTTCCCTATCATACCATAGGAACAAGGTATCCTTATCGCGCCAGCTGCTCAGATTTAACTGCACCCTGCTTCTAAAGCTGAAATAAAGGTAAAATAGCAGTCCCAAATGCCACAGGAATTATGTTAAAAAGCCAAATAAAACAGTCAAGATTTAGGGGACAATTAAAAACCAAAGCTCACAATGCAGTCTCTTAGAAACAATTCAACATTGCTGAGCTGACAACATTATCAAACATTGACACATATATGCACAGAAGTGAATAATCGCATTTTCATGCCTGTTAGCATATGTAATAGCAATCTGTCAAACAAAGAACATATCAACACACTGGAAGGTACATCTACATAAGTAACAAATTGCAAATTTCAGTAAAGCCAAGTTATATCCTCACCACAATGCTTCCTCATCCATAACTTGGCATCAAAACTATTCAGCTGTTCAGAAACCAATTCATACATATTCAAGATTGTACCTTCCAATATAGACCTTGTAATTTTATTAAAATGCATGCGAAACTTGGCAAGTGTGAATAATCTGCACAAAAAGGATTCAGTAAATACAAGACCCGGCTCAATGCTACTTGAACCGGGAATAAACAACCAAAAAAATTCAGGAAAACACACTTAATTCTATTACTGGAATATATAAAGAGAAAGGCTAGTATGAACGCATTTTTTGTTGCTTCCACAAATTCAAGGTAAAATTCTGCACCCAGGTCCTTCATCACTCAGGAAGTAACAAAATGATGCTAGCAAAAGCCCAGCCCAATAACAAAATTCGTACTAGTTTGTACAGAATCACCTCTGTTAATAGAAGGCTAACAATAGTTATGACAAATTAAATCAAGGCAAGGCAAATTCACCATCTTGCAGGCCAGAACGAGGTTCGTCTCAAGCATAATGGCCTCACTAGAACATTAATTTGTCTGGAATGCTGCTCAAAGTTAAGTTAGTAGTTGGGACCCAATTAAATCATCATTATAAACGAAATAAAAAATCTAACAAGGCTTAACTTAAAGACTGCATTCATAAGCTTCATACCTTTTACGGAAGAACACGGCTACAATAGTAACTTAAGGCATCCAAAAGTGGTAATAATATGTGCAAAAAACCTGTGGAACTACAAACAACCAATGGTATGCATATAACCGTGTCCAAAGTGATTTCAGAAAAAAAGGTAAAGGGCTCTGTTTGACACCAGGACTGAAAACTGAAAAGTTATAATCCCAACTACTTGTAATTTCTCATCCATTTGAAGGCAAGAATACCTTAGATTAGATCAACTATTACATATGATTTTATGTTGCACAAGGTAATACCAGTTAGAGTCCAATCAAAGTCCGTTGAAAAGGTTTAAGAAGGGAGCAAGACAAAGCTTGGGATAAAAGAACCTTATTGTTTAATGGAAGTTGTAGAAGCTTTTTCAATTAATTAATCAAAATATACATCTTTCAAATAATTTCTCAATAATTCTTATATTAAATATTATAACACAAAAAAAAATTAAAACTACATTAAATATGCCTTTGCTAACAACCAAAAGCATCCTAGATGGAAACTAAAGCTTAAAATCAGTAGAGAGAGTCTCTACCTGAAAATGCACAATTGTCGATTTGACAAGCCTTGTATTGAACTGGAAGTCATAGAAGCTGTGGCCCTTCTCCACCTCCTTGCACTCCTATCAGAACAATATTTTTAGGGACAATGCCCAGCAAAGAAACCACAACTCTACAGGATGAAATAAAGCAGGGAATAGGCCTTACATGGTCCACCAGGGAATAGCCATTGTTTAAAGCATTTAATGCATTACCACATTATAAAATGGGTCTTGCTAACATGTGCCCTAAGGGCACATTTTAAGTCTGGCGTTAGAACTTGTGTTTTCACAATTTTCAACACTGAAAATACAAGTTCCAATGCTTTGTACAATCAGACAAAGCAGGCTTAAAATGTGCCCTTAAAGCACATGTTAGCATTTGCCTTATAAAATTTAGAATAGAATTCCCATTCCCCCCCCCCCCCCCCCCCCCCCAACCCCCCCCCCCCCCCCCCCCCAAATAAATAAATAAATAAATAAGAGGATAGAAAAAGAAAAAATTTGGATGGCGATACTGCAGCATTTCATGGATGAGCAAGAACTTAAAAGTTCCTCTGTTCTAGCCACTGAAAAGGGTACTTGAACATAGAACCCAAAAGCCCGTTGGAAACCTTACTAAACTAAACAGAGGAAGCTGAAGGAAACAAAAATTAAGGAATATCAAATATAAGTCTACAATTGACCAGATCCGAGACTCCCAGCTTCCACATCTTTTCATATCTTTCCCCCATCCAAAAAGATTCACTACTAAAAGTATCTAAAGTTTGCATTGCAAACCATTTGATAACAGAACTACCCTCGAAGAATGGAGAGATTCAAGGTCATCTATCATGTTGAGAAGTAAAATAAATGGCAGTAGCAATTAATAAATTAAACAAAGAGGAAGCAACCCTTTTCTAGAAGAAGATACTAAAGTCGCCTTAAATTTTCAACTCCTCAAGCAGGCCTTCCTGATGGACAATCATTGATCATATGACTGAAAACAGTATATATCATGGCAACAAATGTGATTAAGCAAAGACGGACCTTTCTGAGCTCGCCGCGAGAGCGTGAGAGGTTCTCATAATTTTTGTATTGTTTTAATCTCGTATCGCGGTATTTGTCTCTGCTGAAATTGAGCCTCTCCCAAGGAATTCCCTGAATATCTTTGCCATTTCTAGCTTCCAAAGCTGTAGTATCAGTCTTTGGCTTGGTCTGTAAAGCCAAAATCCATTATCTTCCACAATATTATAACAACATACCTCTTCAAAGAATTAAAGATTCTAGAGCTATATATAATATTAATATTAGTATTATCGTTCATACCAAATTAAACATACCAGCTCGAAGTCATCCTCAAAGTCCGAGTCTAATGACTCATCATCACCATCCGTCTGTGATTCGGTGTCCTCAAAGGAGTTATCCTCGAAATCAGACATGTCGTAACAGTCTTCAACCATGGATTCGAGTTCGTGGTTCTGAAATTGCGCCATTGTCCTAAACAAAAAAAAAAAAAAAGTTTAATTTGATCAGCCCAAGCACAATTTCACCCCCAAAGCATCCTAAACGCATAAATATGTCAAATATATACCCATACACAAACCAAAAAAAAATATTTACTTTCCAATATGTATATACCTATATATATAAAGAAAAAAAATTTCAGGACACTGCCAAGAGAGACAAGCAAACACACAAGGAACAGAAAGGATATCCAAAGAAATATAAAGAAAAATGTGGAGAGCAACAATTAAGAGAGTATAAAACCACACTTGATACCAAAATCAAAACAAAAAAAAGGAGAGGGGGGGGGGGGGGGGGGGGGGGGGGGGGGGGCTTTACCTTGGTTTCGAGTAAATTTTGCAGGGGGAATACACAAATTGGTATGAAAATCAACATATATGACATTTGTTCAAGAAAAACAGAGGATACAATCTCAAAGAACCAAGGACCAAAGAACAAATAAACTGTATGAAGCACAATGAAAAACACGACACAGAGAGAGAGAGAGAGAGAGAGAGAGAGAGAGAGAGAGAAACCAAACAAACAAATAATGAATAAATAATAAATAATAAAAAAAGAAACAACAATAACCTATGAATCCTTGAAGAAACAACCTGAATAGCTGAAGTCGAGTAGATCGCAATGAATCAAAGGTCTGTGACGCAAAATTATCAAAAAAGATGCAACCGAGAGGGCGAGAAAATAGCTAACGTGAGATGATTTTCCCGGGAAACAAACAGAAAGTAGGTTCGAAACTGACAGAAGACAGATAATCGAGAGAGAGAGAGAGAGAGAGAGAGAGAGAGAGGGGGGTTGAGCCCCCAGTGTCCTACTTGGCTTCTTATAACCAATGTGGGCCAGAAGAGAGGGTTCGTGGGGTTGGTATGGGACCCACTGGTGAACCCCAGCATTAAAGAAACCATGGCCATGGGCCTGAGGCTGTGGGCTCCATTAACGGCAACGTTTAAGTCGTTAACTGCTGTGCCGTTGTTGACCCACTTTTACCCCTTTTAAATTACAGTTAAATTTTTTGATAAAAATAGAAAAAGCCAAATTATCATGTTATTAGTCAATTAACCTCAGAAAAATTCCTGAAATCTCGGGGAAGGTTGATTTTTCATCAAAATTCTGGTTTACGTTCATGGCAAGTAACAGTTGTCATTTCTGTTTTTGGGTATTTTCAAATATTTTGCCAGAGGTGCGGTTTAGACTCTTCTGTAATTCGATTAATGGATTAAAACTCCATACAAAAATAGAATTAAACCTCCATTTATTGATATTGAATTAAGGTTGATGGATAATAGGAGTAAAAAATCAATTGCTTTTGAAAAAATTTCTTTTTGTCAATGAACATAAAATAATTATATCATAAGAAACAAATCAAACTGAATATTCATTTTTCTTAGAAAGTCTAACAACCACAATAAACTCAATAATTAGATATAAATCACAATATAAATACATCACTAAATGAATCGAATTCAAGACTTCAACAGCTAATATATTAAATTAGTCAATCAAATGCCATTTAACCACATAAATATCAATTGCTTTTGAAAAAATTTCTTTTTGTCAATGAATATAAAATAATTATGCCATAAGAAACAAATCAAACTGAATATTCATTTTTCTCATAAAATCTAACAACCACAATAAACTCAATAATTAGATATAAATCACAATATAAATACATCACTAAATGAGTCGAATTCAAGACTTCAACAGCTAAGAGATTAAAGTAGCCAATTAAATGCCATTTAACCACATAACTATCAATTATTGCTTTTGAGAATTTGTGGTTTCCATTTGAATATGATGACAATAAAAACGAATTAATGGTTTTATTTTAGAGAAGGATACAGTCGTTTTGGAGAGGGTTTTATTTAATTGCGTCTGTTAATATGTTTGGCGTTTACTTGACCAAATACTATTATTATTTTTAATTCCTTATAACTGAACACAGATAGAGTCATTTTAGAGAGGGTTATATTTAATTGCATTTACTAATGCCAGTGTATGTTACGTTTTACTTGACCAAGTACTATAATTATTATTAATTCCCTGTAACTAGATAAGAAAAAGAGTTAATGATTTTGTTTTAGAGACAAAGGATAGATTCGTTTTAGAGAAGGTTCTATTTAATAACGTCTAATAATTAATGCTGGTGTATGTTTGGCTTTTACCACTACAATATACAGATACTTATAGCATCGGATAATTGTACATTGCTCTTAGAAAAACCAAAACTCCTTGGTAAGATTCATTAATTCAATCGGAAAATTTAAACCTAAGCATTAGTATTGATGTGGTCATCAAATGTATTTAGTATCATTTATCTTCTTTCTTTTTTATATATTCTTTGTTCTTTGCCTTTATTTCATTTGAAATTATAATCATTGTCGCACCTAAATTTTTCGCACTCGAGGAATATACACACAAGCGAAAAAAATACTGTACTCTCTCATTAGAACTCATCTTCCTAGAAGAATGAGTGCAACTAGGTTTGAATCGAAAATTAATTTGAATAAAGGGATTTTGGGAAAACAATTCGGAGTCGCCACCTAACTTGATTAAGGTGAATTAGGTCACCTAAAAACTAAGCACAATCTGAATACTAAACTTAAGGTTTTTACAAATGATTTTGAAAATACTTCCTCCAGAGAGGTTTTTTTAAGAAAACAGGTTGTTTGGCAACCTTTAGAAAATATTTAAGCTTTTTTTTTTAAAATAACTCTATTTTGGTCCTTCGAAAATAGTGATCTAATTTCGGAGGTTGGTTACGTGTAGGGAAGAAGCACTAAGCCATCACCCTACCATGCTCTTGCGATACCTACATGTCTATTCACCCTAGATCCATCCATTAGAGTCTTCAATTAACATATGTCCAAAACTATCCACTTTAGAAAAAGAATGTTTAAAAGAATGATGCATAATATGCAATTGCAAGAGAAGAGAGTTTGAAAATATATTTAGAAATAGATTTGAAAGTAACTTGATTTGATTTGAAAAGATAAATTTGATTTTGAAAGAAAATTTTGGAAATTGAAAATAGAGATTTGAAAATAGAAATTTGGAATTGAAAGTTTGAAATAGATCATGGAATTAGAAGTTGGAAAAAAGTTGTGGAAATAGAAGTTTGAAAAAGATTATGACCGCACCCATGAGGGTTGTCTATGTATCTCTTTTGAGAAATCAGGTCAGTCGTAGTTCGGACAAGAGTCTGATAAAAATAGAATATTTTGATTTGAGCTTAGAACAGAAGATTTGAAAAAGGATTTGATTTGAACTTAGAATAGAGGATTGAAAATTGGAATTTGGAATTAAAAGGATTGGACTTTGATCTTTGATTGGAAGATTTGAAAGAATTGATTTTGGAAAACTTAGTTTCAGGAAACCTAGACTTAGGAAAGATAGAACTTAGGAAAGACTTGAGATTTAAGAAAGATTTGACTCGAATGTTGGATTTGGAAGATTAGGGAAAGATTGGATTTAGGAAATGTTTGAATTAAAAAAGTTTCATTTTAAGAAAGTTTTCGAATTAGGAAAGTTTCAATTTAAAAAAATTTGGAATTTAGAAAGTTTTGAATTTAGAAAGTTTTAAATTTAGAAAGTTTTAAAATTTAGAAAGTTTAGGATTTGGAAAGATTTAAAATTTGAGTTTTAGAAATGCTTGAGATTAGGAAAGGTTTAAGTTTAAGAAATGTTTGAAAACTTAAAGTTTAAGGGAAGATTTGAAAGTTTAAGTTTTGGAGACTTAAGGTTTAGGAAAGTACAAGATTATGAAGGATTTGAATTAGAAAAGATTTGAATTTGGAAGGATTTGGAAGGGGAAAGTTTTAGAAACCCTAGATTTGGAACCTTATAGTTTGATGTAGAAAATAGGTTTTGGAAACTTATGACTTAGATGTAAAGAAGGAGATTTTGGAAACCTAGGTTTCGAGATAAGATTGGAAACAATGTTTAGGAAAAAAAATTAGGGTTTCCTAATTGTTGGCTCTAGGGTTTAACTTGGACTCTAAGAAAAAAGATTTTTAGAAAGTGAGTTTTTAGAAAGGGAGATTTTTTGAAGGAAATCCTAAAGAGAAGTTTTTAGAAAGTAAACTTGAAAAGAAAGTTTTTCGAAACGAATTTTGAAAAGTAAAACTTTGAGAGAATTTTTTAGAAAGAGAGGTTTTGGAAGGAGATCTTAAAAAGAAGTTTTTGAAAAGCGTATTTTGAAAAGAGAGTTTTTGGAAAGAGTTTTTCTAAGAAGGAGTTTTGGAAAGAGATTTAGAAAATATTTCTAGAAAGTGAATGTTAAAGAGAGCTTTTTTTGAAAAAGAGTTTTGAAAAATAGATTTTTGAAGGGAGTTTTTAAAAACAATTTTGGAAAGGAGATTGGAGAGAGTTTTTAGAAAGTATGTTGGAAAAGAGATTTTTAGAATGAGATATTTGAAAAAAGAGTTTTTGGAACGTTCATAAAAATATCTCACTTTCCTAAAACGATTCTAACCATAAGAAGGTTAAAACCACTTTAGGATAGTGGTTTTGAAAACAACAAATTTGAAAATCTGGACCATATTGGTCACTTTAAATGTAACACTTTTCTAAAGCAACCCTAGCCATGGAAAGGCTAGAATCACCTTAGGATTGTGATTTTGAAAACAAGTTTTGAAGAAAAAGATTTAATGCAAGTTTGAAAACAGTTTTGATGCAAGTTTTGAAAACAAATTGGAAAACGAATTTTGGAGTAATGGAAGAGCATGATATGCACAATGCAAGTTAGGGTCGTGAACATACAAGGTTAAAGCTTCACCACATAATCAAGGGGGCCGAACCCACGTGGTCTCTAGTTAGACTAAAAGAAAGCCCCTGACACGGTGACCTTCAATAGCCTAATCCTACACATGGACCAAAAAATTCCTTGTTTCAAGTATACAAGAAAGGGGGAGAGAAGATAGGGGATTAAAATAGAAGAAAATCCAAGTGGGTTAGGAGGGAGAAAAGAAAGGGGGAATTGCGTAAACGTAAATAGGAAACCTACCACGTGTCTTCTTTATTCGCTTTGTTTTACTTGCTTGCTTTGCTTTGATCCTCGCTTCACTTTGCGTCAGTCTTCAAAGGCTTGTCTTGATCTTCGGGAGTTTCGGGTTGTAGCACTTCAAGTCTTCAATGGAGGCTTTGGAGGCTAGTATAGGAGTGTATGGGAGTATATGTGAGTTAGGGTTTATGTATAAAGGCTAGAGTTTGTATATGGAGGCTAGGGTTTTGGAAAACTTAAAGAAGACTGGGGTTTAGGGAGGCTACGAGCTTTGTATATCGAAGAGAAGAGTTTTTAGATTGAGTTTTCGGACCCTTTTCATGCTGAAGGAGGCTTTGTATTTATAGAGAGAGAAATGACCTAGCGCCTGTTACAGTGGCGCCAGGCAAAATTTTCTTTTATTGCCACTCCAGGCCAAATTTTGACTTAGCGCTACTATTAGTGGCACCAGCCACTTAAGAAAGTTTTAAGGTCGGCAAGCAATATAGCTTCAGAAGATTTGGGTGCCTGTACTAGTGACTATCATGCAATTTTTAGCATGACTTCACTAGAAGTGGCTCCGGAAGGTCCGGGAAGGATTTAGAGGACTGGGAAAGGCCCGGAAGGCCGGAAAGGAATAGGAACCTTTAGAATAGAGTCCCAGAGGTATTAGACTTGAAAAATAATGACAGGATGTGTTTGAAGGGTCGACCGGGCCATTAGGGGCAAAACGGTCAACTGGATCAAAAAACTAGCGGGATGGACTCGGAATATCCCGAAAGAAGACTCAAGGTTTAGAAACATTACTTAGAATGCCCTAAGAGGTTACCGGTTTGATACTCAGAGCCAGTGGGGTTCCCGGTGCGTTTGGATGCCTAGGGGCAAAATAGTCATCTTGACCGGAATGTCTTGGAATTGGCCTGAAACTGACTAGAAGGCACCTAATCATGCCGGATTGTCTTTAAGACAATTTTGGAAGGGTGGACTTATCGTTCTGAGGACTTAGGTACATTTTCGAGAAATGTGTCGAAAATGGCCCTAGGGTCAATTTAGTCATTTTTTACCGAAGTGGGCTAGCAGGCACTGGTGTTGACTTGGGTTTTGAGTGTTTCTGTCACTTTGATGGCGGTCCTGTGATATAGCGGTTTGTTGGCAATCCCCTATATCGACCTGTTTGCGAGTGTTTCCGTCACTTTGACAGTTGCGGTGTTTACAAGTATTTTCATTACTCTAACGGGTTGTGATCATTCTAGAGACTACCTAATCTCCAGAAGCTGCTAGGCAGACTTAGCGCCTGAGGAATCAACTTTCTCGGAAGGCATGTCGAAACGGACATTTCTGTATTGGCGGGCTAGCAGGCGCCAAAGGTGGACCGTTCTACCATATTGAGGACTTGGGGTCTCGTCTCGGTCGACGAGTTTGAAGGTACTTACCGTTCCGAAGAGTTCACTCGAAAACGTGCCAGATTTGATGGTCTTACCACCTCAAATAATCAACTTTTTCGAAAGCTGTGCCGAATTTAATTAGAACTGGAATTAGAAATGGGACTTACCATCTTCGAAAAGATGTGCCTATTGGAATTGGACCGAACAGTGCCCCCAAGGGCATTTTGGTAATTTTGCCTCTATTTGGGCCCAAAGGGCCTGCGAAGCGATCAATTGATGGGATTAGACTTGGAAAGTTGATTTAGATTGGAAGTGTTCTTCAATTAGAATGAAAGACATAGGAAAGTCTTGCAAACAGGTTTTAAAGTGTAATTTATATACAAGCCCTTTGTTTTTTGTATTAGTACACAAAGATATACATATTACTAATTGCATGCAGATTTAGATTTTAGGGATAAACTAAATAAACTATTTTTTTTTGCTAAGATGCATCTTGCCAAAAAGATTTTTGTTTGTTCCAAACTCCAATTGGTGTAATTTTTTTTTCTTTGCTCCAACCTCCAAACTTCCATTTGCTTAAAACTATTTTTTTCACTAAAAAATTTTATGTTCGGAGTGCAGTAGGCACGCTTCATATTAAAAACGAAACATGTAATAAAATTATCAATTTTTATTTTTATTTTTATGGTCTCAATTCACATCCCTCTAAAAAATGTTTTCATGAAAATAAACATAAACATTAATTTTTTGAATAGAACTGTAATGAAATTATTAGTTTTTTAATCTTACCTTTTTTTCAAATAAAATATTTCCATTTTTTTCATAGTATTTACATAAAAATAAATGGTATGTAAAAATTTTAATTATAATAACAGTATTTTACCTGGATAATAATATTTTAACCTTTTTTTTTTGTCTCATGACTCTAATATAATTTCATGTTATTTTCTGACTTTAAATTATGAATGATATAACTATTTTGTGACAAAATTGAATTTCACAATAAAATTTATTAATTTTAGCTTTAACAATATTTTCAAGTTTAACTTACGCAAGCATTTATAATTTGTGTGAGTATAATGACTACGAAAATTATATTGGCCAAGTCTAACTATGAAATGAACACATGAAAAAGTAATATTTTTTTAATTGAAAGTTTCTAAATTTTAAGTAACTATTTTTAAAAAATTATTAATAGACTTAAAATAATATTTAATATAAGTACACACATGTATTGAATTATTAATGCTAACCATTTTAAATACCTAAATTTATAATTTAAGAATAATTTTCTTTATTAAGATAAATTTGAAAATTAAATTTTACTAAGCATGCTAAGTAACTGATGATAAATCAAGTCTCTTTGACTTTAAAATAACAATTATGTTTAAGTAAAGATTTTAGTTTTGAGTATCTATATATATGCGCATGTGTGCACCATTAAATTCACTGAATAAAAAATTCACCTAAATATATGACTTATACATTCAATCAACGTAGCTCCTAAATCGAAGAAAATTAAATTTTTATCCTACTAATAGTAACCTTCCTATTATCACAGCCATTTTGCTCGCAGTAGTACCACAGTGCAGATCTAAAAATTTTGTTGAAAAGTGGTGAAACTAAATGTTCATCAATTATGAAGAGTCAAGGTAAAATATGTGACCATGATAAACAATAAAAATTTATTCGCCTTAGGAAAAATTTTAAGAGAAAATAAATTTTAATGTAAAAAAAATCACTTTAAAATATTTACAATATGCTTTTACAATTAATTGCATGACTATATTAATTATTATAGTTTAATATGAATCATATAATTAATATAAGATTCAAACATATACAATTGATGATTTATTTTTTTATAAAAAAATTTATATTTAGTATCTATTCTTTTAATCCGTGCATAGCGCGAGTTTAGTGCTAGTGTGTATTATATATTTTTGAAAAATCAAAATATTAAGAAAATTGAATTGAAACTTTCAGTTTTATAAATCTCCTAACCTATTGCTATAATATATAATATAGATGGATAGATGTGGTTGAATAAGAGCCTTTTATTTTAATTCAAAATATCTAAAATAATGGCACTTAATTATAAAAATCATATAATCACATTATTCTGGTGAGATTTTATGTATAAAATTTTTGAAAAAATAGCATTTTTCTTCTAGTAAAATGAGGATTGACCCACGTCTACAATGGACTATCTCAGTGTTTCTTGATATTTTTAATTGCTTCATTATGTATTGAATGATTTATGTTCTAAAAATAAAACAATTAAAAATTTAAACAATTAATTTTTTCTATCAAAACTTAAGTTTATATATATTTATTTATTTTATGAAAAATTGAAAGAGTCGATAAACTAGTTTGTAGAGTGTTTGCATAATTTCAAATTAACTTGTTGCAAATTAATAAATTTAAACTAATTAATTAAAAAAATCTCATACACGTTTCCAAGCCACCTTTAATGTCTATAAAATTAAAAATTTTGAAAATTAAATAGAGAAAACATTTAAGAATACAACTAAAATGAAACAAATTAAAAAAAATGATTACAAAAAATTAAAATCTCATTCACGTTTCCAAGCTACCTTCAATGTTTATAAAATTTTTAAAAAAATGATTACAGTGAATGAATTAAATAGTGAAAATATTTAAGAAAAATGCTTGACTCCATAAGAAACCAATAACACCCTATTTGGAACTTGGGGAAGAGAAATGAAAAAAAAAGAAAAGAAAAAATGAAGAAAAAAGAAGTTTCCCTCTTGTGTTTGATTTTATAAAAAAAAAAATGAAAAAAAATGTAAAAGAAAAGAAAGGAGAGAAAGAGTGATTTAAATTTTTTTTTTTCTTTTTTTTCCATTCCTTTCCCTTATCTTTTTTAGGTAGAATCAAACAAAGGGCTCCTCTTTCTCTTCTCTCTTCTAAGTTGGAAAAAAAAAAAATCTAGTGATTAGGTAGTACTGAGTACTCGATAGTAATTTATATCACATGTGATACGTGGTGTGTGAATACATCAGTAATATGAGTTATTGAAGTGGTGAAAAGATTTTTAAGAAAAAAAAATATCGCATGATAAAATCTTATAGGATGTTTTCTTAAAATTATCTCTACTACTCCACTAACTTATATTCTTGATGTATGCACACACTATATGTCAACATTTAACAGGAATTACCATAGAGTATTCAATAGTTAGTACTACTTGACCACTGGATAATTTTCTCTTAAGTTGAAAAAATTATTTAGTATATCTGGAATACCACATCGATATGATAATATAGTGTGCCTAACCTATTAAAAATAAACACAACATATATTTTTTGTTAATTTAATTATATGTATAATAAATAGAAATATGTTAGAAAAGTTTTTATTTTTATTATTTTAAAAATTAGACTAATTACTTTAAAAATTAGATCAATCAATCTAAAATAGAAATATATTTTTATTTTTAATAAATTAAGCACACCATATACTGTTCTGCATCTACTGAATAATTTTTCACCTTTAAATGAATTGCAATCCAACCAGGTACGATATGCAAAGTCCACGTGGTTAGCTCTCAGGAGCTCAATCCATAGCCTGGGCAGAACCCGTAACACCACGTGGCATACGGTAACTGACAGTTCCACCTCTCAGCCTCGATTTTCCCGTCTAATACAGCCATTTCGTGCCGCTTTGTTTATCGACGGCGTTAATGGTGGGTGCGCCCGTATGAGACGTTAAGATTAACCATGGTTAGTTAGGATTGGGTAATCCACCGGCCTTTCTCAATTTTTGTCGGTTTATCGGGTCCCACCCACGGCCCACCCACCCCTTGTACTCCACGAGCCGGTTTTTTGGCTTGGACGACCAAGTCGAACTCTTTAGTGTTTTTTTGTAATCTTAAATTCGTCAAAATGAGTAAAATATAAGAGCAAATTCTTCTCATATTCGAATTTAAAAGGTTAAATTCTTAAATTAGAGTTTTAATTAATACTTAGTACATCATTATTATAATAAAATACTTTTTTATTGAGATTTTATATTAAGGCTCCGTTTGATTTGACATAAAATATTTTTGAAAAAAATATCTTACATATTTTCTTGTGTTTGATTGACTTTAATTGGTGTAAAATTTTTTTATATGTAAAATATTTTTCAGCAATTAACGTAAAATGACTTCCCAGTTTAAAATCGGTAAGTCATTTTTCAAAGATTGCTCACGTTGACGCCAAATTCGATGTCGAGCCCGAAATGCTCATTGATCTCGTCCGATCCAAGTCTACTTCTGGGTTGACATGATCGTTATGACCTCAACCTTAAGGGTGGGATCCAATAGAGTGTCCAACTATTAATGATTTGGTGCTCTTTGATATTGTGCCCATGGAGGTAAGATTTACTCCTAGCTTCTGATATTTCCTTTTTGATCTTTCTTTCCTGATCAGGCAATTGAACATGCTGCACCGGTTTTGCTTCTTTTATTTATCAATGTATTTTTAACTAACAGTCAAACAACTGAAAATAAATTTTTGATAATCATTTTACATAAAATAAATTTACTTGAAAAATATTTTTCAATGTAAAGCATTTTACGTCAAATCAAATGGAGCCTAAAAAAACATTTGCAATTAGATAAAGGAATTACTACTACATTATCATCATGTTTCTTTTATTTGTTTTAAATACTATTCATTTTGAGTATTTTTGAAGAATTTGGTGCATAAAAACATGATAAATTATTTAAATAAATTTATATGTTCTCGGTCCTATTTGTGTATCCATGATTTGATCCTCTCTCCAGTTTCACGGGGGTTGTGTTTGGTCGCAAGGGTAATTAATGTATAATATATTTTTTTTATTCAAGAAAGAAGGGGAGGGGTTGGGGCTAACTTCGGTTTTTTAACTTTTTTCCGTTAATTCACTTTGAAATGTCTTAATTATAAAGGTATATACCTACTATGTTAGGTGATAGAAATTTCTTGGTGTGATAATAGAAAACAAAGATCAAAATTACAACTTCACTTAGATTAGGAGGGTAATGAGAAGGGAAGTATTTCCCTCGTTGTTAAGCCCATCACTACTAGACCAGAGCTATAATAATAAATCAAAAAAATGATCAACCATCACCCTCCCAATCATATTAAAGTTTTTTTGTTTTTTGTTATAGCACTGGTATAGTAGTGATGGGATTAACAACGGGGAAATACTTCCCTTCTCAAGACCATCCCAACCTAATTGAAGTTGTAAATTTGATCTTTGTTTTCTAATGTCACACCAAGGAATTTTTATCACCTAACATAGTACGTGTATACCTTTATCCTTTTAAGTACGTATGAATATATGCAATAAAACAAAATAAAGAGAATTTTTTTAAAATTCATACTGCAGTAATTAATTGAGAGTGGACGCGTTCAATACTTAATTATTTCCTTTAATAGTTAAAATATCAGGGTGAAAAAAAAGATTGAGAGCTAGAGTATTATATTTTTCCTGAATTGGCATCTCCTTTGTGCTTTTATTTATTTATTTCTTTTGAGTAAAACTTGTAGCTCTCTCATATTTTTCTTTTTGATTTTTTTGTCTATTTTACTAATTAAAATTTACTTCATATATAGAACTGCATAGCAAAATATGAAAAGTTGGAAAAAGCACAAGAAAACACTACTAGCCATAGCTTTAGATAAATGAAGTGAAGAGAGAGAGAATAGCTTTACAGCCTAACTTTTTTTAGCTTATAAGTAAAAAAGTTAAATTTTTTTTTTTTTGCTTATTTTTAACTTATAAAAGCAAAATGACAAAAAAATTCTACTTTTTTACTTATAAACTAAAAAAATATAACTAAAAATACTAAAAAATAACTGTACCAAATAAGTCCAGAGTCCCAAATATTTAGCCGCCTTGCATGGTTGCTTATGCTAAATGTTGCAGTAGTGACGTCCTGTTATGGCTGCTGCTTAACTCTAGATTGGGTGCATGGCTACACGTCATTCCATTATCTTATACATGTAATTACAAACATATATACATACAAATATGCAAACAGACAGCTAGGGTTTCTGTTTGATTTTGTTTTCTTGTTCATTTTCTGTAGAATGCATGATAATATATCCATGGCGCATGCAAGGTCACCTTCCCGTCAATGACATTCACCAAAAATTAAGCTTTCATTTGTGAAGATCTGTAGATCAAGTAAGAGATTGAAATTGTTTGAAGTTCAATCTCATGTCTTGTGTATGATCAGCTAGGCTTTTCTAGAGTACACTGATTACCAATTAGTAAATCACAAATAATTAAGAAGAAGAAGAAGAAAAGAAATGAATGGAGATACTCATGCTGTATATTATTTCTCTCTCCTCCTTGATAACATGCTCCAAAATGAGGAACAAGGTATACCAGGTTCTAATTTTAGAAAATATTTATATGAAGAATAACTTTTGGTATAACTTAAAATTTATATATATATATATATATTCTTCAAACTTGTCAGTTATTTGTTACAAATATCTTCGGCTTTTTTTGATGATGGACTCAACCAATATCTTCCTCTAGAGCATGCCCACAGTATCCTACATATTTATGAATATCACTTCAGAACTGGTCCTAAAGCATTAACATTGATTTTAGGGGCACCTAGTCCTTACATTCCATGCCTGTAGCCAACGGTTTTTGATGTATGTATCTATGTATATAAATATATATTTATATATATGTCGCGCCTCGATTTTTAAATGTTCAAAGTTCTTTTGGTTTAGAGACAAAAAATATAGAACTCATACTCCTAAAAGGACAAGTGCGACTAAGTTTGAAAATTGATTTGACTAAGAGCTTTTCAGAAAAATAGGAGTCGCCACCTAACTTGATTAAGGTGGGTTAGGACACCTAAAACTAAGTGTTAATCCGAAGATTAAACTTAGGGTTTTTGGAAAAGGTTTTGAAAACTCCCTCAAGAGAGGGTTTTTAAGAAAATAGGTTGTTTGGCAACTTTTGGAAAGATTTAAGCCCTTTTGAAAAATAACTCTATTTTGATCATTTGAAAACAGAAATCTATGGTTCGGGAGTTGGTTACGTATAGCGAAGATATCCTAAGATCATCACCCTACCCCACCCTTTCGGTACCTACATGTCCAATCACCCTTGGTTCACTCACTAGAATAACCGGTTACCATTCTCCACTTAATATCCACTTTAGAATTTTGAAATCGGGGTTTAGTCATCACTTTTCGGATGAATGAGGCATGATGCAAGTTTTTGGAAAAAGTTTGAAAATAATGGAGGTTTTGAAAGAGTTTGGAATAACAACTTTGAATTGATTGGAATTTTTGAAAAAGGGATTGGAGTTGAAATAAAAGTTATGACCGCACTATTTTAGGTTGCCTACGTATCTCATTTGGCGAGAATTAGGTCATTCGTAGTTCGAGCAAGAGCCCAATGGAAAATAGGTGCATTAGGTGTTGGGAATTTATACTAAAAGACATGCTTTGTGAAGTGACTTTAGTATTTATTAATAAATTAGTTATTCCATTTTAATGAGAATCTGTGTGAGAAATGTTTGCATTGCGTTATTTATTTAATGATTATGCATGTGTGTCTCTTATTCTATATAGTAGATGATTTGGTGTGTAGAGTACGACTTACACACGGAAGATCAGATCATCGGTTCTTATGGAATATAAGTTAATCGTTCGCAGTCTTAGATGGAAATGGGCACACCATCAGTAGGACTGTAGTACAAGGTTTTAATAGGTCTGTCTTGACTGTGGGGAATGGTATAGTTCCAACTCCTTGCACTAGTACACTTTGTGTGTATTGAACAGGACCGTGTTGGGGTAATTGTTTTTATACTGACTATATAAAATAATTAATACCTCATGATTATTATGAGTGCTTATGCTCTTAATCCTAATGTAATAAATAGACACGTGCATGTAGTATTTATTGTTTTGATTCATAGAAGAGTGAGATTCTTTAAGGGTCAATAAACTCAGTGAGTTGGACAATGACATTACGTGTATGGTGAATATTTATTATTGATGGAATCTACGTCCCGTATAGGGATTGATGATACCCCCTTGAGGATGCTTATAAGTTTTGATTATGTCAAACCCTGCAGGTGGATTATGAATCCGACATATCAAATAAGTTAAGTGGAAGGTCTCAAGGAATTAAATAAGTCTGTTAAATTTAATTGTCAGTAATTTAATTTAATAGACGGGTATCTGTAATCTTAACGTGGGGAGATAAATAAGCATTTAATAATATGGAGCTCGAAATATAATTTCTAGTATAACAGGGAGTGCAATTATAATTCCTTAGTGGTATGAATTATAATTTACGTAAATAAAGATTAATCCTGGTTGGATTAGGAATCCTTATTTGCGTAGGAAGCCCTAATTATACTAATCCTATGGTCCCTGTTGTAGCCTATATATATATACGCGCTCTAAGAGCTGCTAGGGTTACACACTCTACACATAATTGAGAGATACACGATTTTGTGAGGAAGAGAAACCCTAGCAGCAGCGAGCCCACTCTCTATAGAGCAAGGCGTGTACGAGGAATACAGCAGAAGTCCGAAGGTTGAGTTCGAGCTTGCTGATTCGTGCTTGGTGCTGATTCTTATTTTCGGGATTAAACTAGAGAGATCTCGAAGGTACGATCCTAATCACGTAGATTAGGCTATGCTAATCAGATCAGATTTTTTGGTAGTATGCGTATACACTATAGCCAGGTCGTGGGAAATTCCGCAGTCCCCAACATTAGGGCCTTAGGAAGGTTTAAAAACACTTTGGAGTCCTTGAAAAAGTTTAAGACACTTTGAGATTCTTGAAAAAGTTTAAGACACTTTGAGGTACTTGGAAGCTTTGACTCGAAATTGAATAGTGGAGTGCTTTGAAAATGTTTTTGAATCAACTAAAGGGAGTTTTGGAAAAATACTTTGGAATGACTCAAGAGAACTTGAAAGTATTTTTGAAGTTTTGTTTTGAAAACCTTAGAGGTATGATTTTGGAACGTTTTGATGAATTAGTTTTAAAGTGGTTTTTGAAAATGGTTAAAGGTTTGAAATTCTAATATGGACAACCTTGGAGATTGTTCTTGATTTATCACTTTTCCTTGGAATCCCTAACCATGAGAAGGCTAGGGACACCTTAAGTTTGTGACATTTTGAAAATATTTTTGGAAGTGCCTTAAAGATAGAGTGTAAGAATATTTGAAGAGTTTACGGAGTTGAATTTTTGAAATCAAGAGTAATAGGAGGTTTTGAAAAAATGAGTTATGAGAATAGTTTGAAATTGAGTGATCATTTAGAAAAAGGGTTCAAGAGTTGGAACCTTGAAGTATACTAACCTAGGTTATGTTGACCTATGGTTAGGGGTGACCTAAGGTTAACTAACTTGGGTTAGGTTAGGTTAGGTTAACCTAGGGTTAAAATGATCTATGGTTAACTAACTAAGGTTAGGTTAATCTAAGGTTAAGATGACCTAGGGTTAACTAACTAGGGTAGGGTTAACCGAAAGTTAGGACGACTTAGGGTTAACTAACTAGGGTAGGGTTAACCTAAGGTTAGAATGACTTAGGTTAGGTTAACCTAAGGTGAGTGAACTAGGGTTAAGTCAATCTAGGGTTAGACAACTAGGGTCAAGTTAACCTAGGGTTAGGTAACTAGAATCAAGTTAACCTACGGTTAGGTGGGAAGATGGTTTTGAAATGTTGCTTGATGCACTTTTTGGAAAGAGTTTTGGAAAGACATGATATGTAATGGATTTTGGTAGGCCATCCTTTTGAAGATCATTTTCATGAAAATTTGGTTCTAACCAAGAGTATGGTTTGTATGGGTGGTGCTTGGAGACCATTCTAAGGAAGGCTCCCTTATGTCCATTATAACCATTATCTTAACAAAAATGGGGGTTCCAAAAATTAACATAATGATGACAACTTTTTAAGGCACCATTTTTAATGCAAAGATGGAGAGAATGCATTTTTGAAAATCATCTTTGGAGAAGGATTTTGGAAATCATTTTTCAAGGAAACCATTCCATCAAGAGAGGGTTTATACGGCCAAACAAAAGGGAGACCACTCAAGAGAGGGTTCTATGGGGCTATTTCAACCACTACATTTAAAAGAATGAAAATCTTGAAAATTAGAGAATTAGAAAGCAACCCTTGTGCAAATTAAAATGTCATGATACCAAGATGAGAGTTAGGTGGTTAGTAGGGGATCTTCTAAGGCATGATTTTTAAAATTACACCCTAAACTTCAAAGGGCCAACTCTTAGGACAATTTTTGAAAGAAATATAAAGCTTAGAAATGACATGGAGCTAAAAGTAACGTAAGCATTATAGAACATGGTGACGAGCATAAAAATGAAACCAAGCACACAAAACATGATCAAAATAGTAATATGCAAGGGGTCATGATCACATACAAGGCTTTTAGGTTACAACACATAAATAAGGGCCTTCTAGGCCATACCATCTTAAAGTAGGCTAGTGAGAGATCTCCTACAGGGTGGCTCTCACTTGCTTTCCTCTAGGTATGATCTAAGAGCCCTCTTGGCTCAAGCATACAAGAATGGGGGGGGGGGTTGTAGATGGGAATTAAAATAGAGAATAGCCTAAATAGGCTAGAAGGGAGAAGAGAAGAGTGGGGGAAGACACAAATGTAAAAGGAATACCACGTTTTGCCTTCAACACATTTGTAGTCTTTAATGGATGTTTTAATTGGAGCTTGAATGACTTCAAGAGGACTTGAGGGGCTGGAATGGAGTGTGCAATGGTGTATAAGGCCTTGTAGGTGAAGTGTATAGGCTCGAGAGAGGTAGAATCTAACCTAAGTGTTGGAGGGGTGAAATATATGTAAGGATTCGAGGTTCTGGAGCAATTTTAGTATAGCTTCGCATCAATTTCGAATATGGAATATGCAAAGGGGTGGTCTGGTATTTATCGGCAATCTGGAACAGGCCTGGTGCATGTGTTATAGGCACTTGGCCAAAATTTGACCTGGTGCATGTAGGACATGCGCAGGTACTGTTCTATTACCAGAATGACACGTGGCACCCTATGTATTGGTTAAATCTCAACTATTAATCGAAATTTGGTCGATCTGATCAAAATTTGAGCGCATGTAGCATACACTCCATCACCGGGAAGGTTCGTTCAAACTTTGTCTCAATAATTAAGCCAATCGAGAAGGTTTCGGGGGAATCGATTGCACCCACGGTGTTCCCCTAGAGTTTCTCGTGAACTTTTATGTTTTCAAAAAATTTGAATGTTTGAAAGCATGGGATATCGTCTAGAGAAGCATGCAAAAAAAGACATCTTTGCGGAGTGTCTGTGATACGCTCCGAGGCTGTTTTTGTACAACGTGATCGAGGCCTTAGGGAAGCGATCTTTTCGATCGGACCGTACTAATGGAAAGTACTTTGGAAATAATTTCAGAAATTCTCAGATTTACGCATTTCTCAAATTGTTTGACGGTGTGTTCTAATCAGAGAATTAGGAAAAAAGTCAATCTTGGCGGAGCGTCTGCTGGACGCTTTCGGGGTTCTCGAAAGTAGCAGGGTTTGAGCCATACGATAAAGGGTTTCGGGAAGCGATCTATCCAATTAAGCAGTACTGATGGAAAGATCTATGGATAAGCTTTCAGGAATTCCTTGATTTACGCTTTTCTCAAGTCGTTTGACGATGCGTTATAACCAGGGAATCGTGAAAAAGAGACAATTTAGGCGGAGTGTCTGCGAGACGCTCCAGGAAACTTTTATCGAGTCATGAGTGTTTAGCATCGTAAGGTCCTCTTCAGGTTAAACGGGGGTGTATGGCGAGGCCCTTTGTTCGAAACCCTAGGACCGGTGTTGTTTCGGGCCGCAGTTGGATTAACAGGGGCAAAATAGTTATTTTGACCAGTTTAGGCTGGGAATGGATTTGAATGTCATGTTAAGTCTACCGAGTCATTCGAGGATGTTTCCAGGAGAGTCTTTTATCGTTTGGTGCGGTTTGTGTAATGTTAAGGTGTTCAGGGGCAAAACTGTCATTTTGATCAGAGTTAGCTGGAATGGGATTGAAATTGCATCGAATGGCCTGTGGGTGATGCCTAACAGTTTAATAACACTTTGGGAGAGCAGATTTACCGTTTTGAAGGATTTTAAACTTTCTCAAAACGTGCTTGGATGCCCAAGGGCTGGTTAGGTCATTTTTCACCGAGTCGGGCTAGCAGGCGCCAGTGTTCCCGAGACTGCCTGGTCTAGGAAAACTACCTGTGCGGTGTTGGTCTCTAAGAATGCTCGGTCTTAGAGAGCTACTTGTAGGGGTGGTGTTGGTTCCTGAGAACACCTGGTCCCAGAAAGCTACCTGAAAGGGTGGTGTCGGTCTCTGAGAACGCTCGATCTCAGAGAACTACCAAACGACGGACATTCTACATTGGCGGGTTAGTGGGCGCTAGAAGTGAACCGTCTAGAATTTGATGAGGTGTTGGTCCCTGAGATCGCCCGATCCCGGTAAACTATCTGGATGGCGTTGGTTTTTAGGATTGCCTGGTCTGGAAAGTTGCTTGAAATAATGGTGCTTATGGCTCTAATGGATCCTTGTGGGCCCGAGAACCGACCAATTGGTTGGATTGGAGATTGAAGGGCTCGTTTTGAGCTTGCATGTGCTAAGGTGTTTGAAAACTGAACCTGGTCGAGCCAGAGAGTATCAAGCGGGCAAATATGGGGTGCTTACAATATAAATATAGGATCACTGGCTTTGTATACCAAGTGCTACCCCGTTTACTTTTCACCTTTAATTTGTGTTAGAAGTTATGTCCCAACATTTGTTTTGTTGATGTGAAAAAATAAGGATTCAGTTATTTCTTTCATCTTAACAATTTTGTTAACCCAAGAAAATCAAAGACACCTGAAGAGCAAGTAGACCTAGCACCACCCAAAAAGTGGAATACATTATATTCCATGAAAATAATTATTATCATCATCCACTACTTATAATTGATACCTTTGAAATTCAAACAATAAAATGGGTTGAGGAGTGACCCCACTGCATATATTATATGCATATAATCCCACTGTATGGAGATTTCAATTTCATTAAAAATGTATGCATGAAACTTATTAATTAAATGTTGCATGTTATAAACTAAATGAATTTGAAACAAGCAAAATATTAAACACAGTATATAATAAAACTAGTTCTTCTGGAACTGTCAAATAATAATTAACTAGTTCTTCTGAAACTATGGGGATAAATTTTCTTGATCACCCAAGCATGTATTGCTTTCATAAGATAAAAGATAAAAACAACAGAAATTTAAATAGTTTACCTACACTATTTGCTTTTTCCTTTCTTCTTTTTCTCTTCTTTTCTTTCTCTCTCTCTTTTGTCTCTCTCTTTGTAACCCCCCCTTTTATAGAAGGGGGGCTGTGGTTGGTAAGCCATGTGCTTACCAACAATAAAGCATTTGGTGGATGATTTTTGGTCATCCACCATTCGTTCCTAACACTCCCTCTTAGATGACCGCCACAAGATCTCTTATAAAATCATAACGAAAGAAAATGGGTGTGCTAAAACTACCTCGTTAAAACCTTGCCAAGAAAAATCATATGGGAAAAAAAACTGTTAGCGAAGGAAAAAGAGTACAGTCTGCGACTCCCCCTCATTCATACATCTGATATGAAGTTGAAGTTGATAGTTTCAATTATTCACAGCTTTAAAACGACGCATGTCAATGTTGTGTACCAATTTCTCAAATGTTGCAGTTGGGAGTACTTTAGTAAATAAGTCTGCCAAGTTGTCACTTGAACGTATCTATTAGACATCAATATCACCGTTTTTTTGGAGTTCATGTGCATAAAAGAATTTTAGCGATATATGTTTGGTTCTGTCACCTTTGATGTAGCCTCCCTTGATTTGTGCAATACATGCTGTATTATCTTTATATAATATTGTTGAGATATATTTGATCGAGAATAGTCCGCAACTATTTTGAATATGTTGGATCATTGATTTCAACCAAATACATTCTCGACTTACTTCATAAATTGCGATGATCTCAGAATGATTTGAAGAAGTTGCAGTTAGTATCTGGTTCACATATTGCTAAGATATAGCAGTGTTACCATAGACAAATACACACCCGGTTTGTGATCGTGCTTTATGTGGCTTAGAGAGGTAACCAGCATCTGCATAGCCAACTAACTCTGATTCTGGTTCTTTTGAATAGAATAAACCCAGATTTGTTGTTCCTCGGAGGTAACGGAATATGTGCTTCACCCCTTTCTAATGTCTTTGAGTTGGTGCAAAACTATATCTTGCCAATAAATTTACAGAAAATACAATATCGGGTCTTGTGTAATTTGTAAGATACATAAGAGCTCCAATAGCACTGAGGTATGGTACTTCAGGACCAATGAGTTCTTCACCATCTTCTTGAGGGAGAAAAAAGATCCTTTTGTACATCTAGTGATCGGATAATCATGGGAGAACTCAATGGATGAGCTTTATCCATATAAAATCGATTCAGAACCTTTTCTGTATATGTAGATTGACGAATGAGAATTCCATTTGATAAATGCTCAATTTGTAGTCCAAGACAAAATTTAATTTTTTCAAGATCTTTCATTTCAAACTCCTTCTTTAAATAACGAGCAGATGTTGTCAGTTCTTCGGAAGTGCCAACAAGATTCAGATTATCGACATATACTGCAATAATAGCAAATCCAGATTCTGATTTTTTAATAAAACCGCATGGACAAATTGTGTTATTCACATATCCATTTTTTAATAGATATTCACTAAGACGATTGTACCACATTCGTCCAGATTATTTTAACCCATACAGAGATCTTTGAAGCTTGATAGAATATAAGCTTCGAGATTTTGAACTCTTTGCTTCAGGCATTTTAAATCCTTAAGGAATTTTCATATATATATCATTATCTAATTCACCATATAAGTAGGCTGTCACGATGTTCATCAGACGCATATCCAGTCCTTCTAAGATTGACAAACTAATTAAGAATTTTAACGTAATGACATCCATTACAGGAGAGTATGTCTCATCATAATCAATACTAGATCTCTGCGAGAAACCTTGTGCTACTAGTCGTGCTTCATTTCTCATGGTTTCATTTTTCTCATTCTATTTTCGCATGAATACCCATTTGTATCCAACCGATTTTACATCTTTTGGTGTTTGGACTACGGGTCTAAATACTTTGCGTTGTGCTAATAAGTTTAATTCTGTCTCAATAGCTTCTTTTCATTTTGGCCAATCACTTCTATGTTGACATTCGTCAACTGTCTATGATTCATTCTCTGTATTACTTCTTGTAATTGCAAGAGCCACTTTAAATGAAAATATGTCGTCAACATCAATTTTATTTTTATTTCATTTTTCTCCTGTATTCACATAACTTATTGAGATTTCATTACTTTCCTTTGCAGGGGATATCTCTTTAGGAGGTTTATCTTCTGAAAATTCTTTTTCAGGAGTTTCTTCTTCTGGAGGTTTAGATACTGTGGTTTCTTCAGGAATACTGACTTGCTTATGTATTTGTACCTTTCTCTTTCTAGGAACTGTGTATTTTGTACCAATAGGTCTCCCATGCTTCATGCGTGCTTGAGATTCATTTGCTGCTATATTAGCAGATTGTCCTACAGGGACATCAATACGTGCTGGGGTATTAGCAGCTGGTATATATAATTTTGTTATCTTCTTGGTGTCGATAAACACATCAGGTAATTGATTTGCAATCGGTTGTAAATAAATAATCCTGTGAACTTCTAATTCACATTGACTTGTTCGAGGATCAAGATGAGATACTGTAGAAGTATTCCAAGTAATCTTATGATGTTTTTCCAATTGCGTTTTATCTCCCCCTAATGGTAGGAAAAATGTCTTATCAAAATGACAATCCGCAAAACATGCAGTGAATACATCCCCTGTCAAAGGTTCAAGATATCTAATAATAGATGGAGAATCAAAACCAATATAAATTCCAAGTCGATGTTGGAGACCCATCTTAGTACGTTGTGGTGGCACAATTGTTACATGTATAGCACAACCAAAAACTCTTAGATGAGAAATATTTGGTTGTTGACCAAAAACAAGTTGTAATGGTGAATATTTGTGATAAGCAATGGGTCGGACACGGATTAATGATGCAGCATGCAATATGGCATGTCCCCAAGCAGAAACAGGTAATTTTGTTCTCATAAGTAAAGGTCGAGCTATAAGCTGAAGGCGTTTGATAAAAGATTCAGCTAGACCATTTTGTGTGTGTGTGTATGTGCAATAGGATATTCAACATCAATTCCAGTCATATTATCCAGTTGTAACATCAATAATCATCAAAAGCTTGATATGTAAACTCACCAACATTATCCAGTCATATTGACTTAATCGAGTAATCTGGAAACTGTGCTCGTAATCTGATAATTTGAGCAAGAAGCCTAACAAATACAACATTACGAGTAAAAAGTAAACAAACATGTGACCATCGAGTGGATGCATCTATTAAAACCATAAAATAATGAAATGGTCCACATGGTGGTGTATCAGCCCACATATATCCCCCTGAAATCTTTGTAAAAAGATTGAGAATTCAACTAATACTTTTGAAGGAGATGGTCTTACAATTAATTTTTCTTGTGAATAACCGGGACATGTATAATCACATGACAAAAGAATCTTCTGTTTCTTTAGTGGATGCCCATGAGAGTTCTCCATTACTCGTCGCATCATCGTTGATCCCGAATGACCAAGACGATCATACCAAAGTATAAAATTATTTGGATTAAAACACTTCTGGTGCATCACTTCAGGCGATCCCAAAATTCTTATAGTTGTATAATATAATCTAGAAGAGAAGGTATCAAGTTTTTCTAATATATACTTCTGGCATGAAACAATAGAAGTAATGTAAAGATATTCTTTATTATCTTCATTTGTTATCTCTATATGATATCCATTATTACGTATATCTTTAAAACTGAGCAAATTCCTTATAGCTCTAATTGAATATATAGCATCATCAATATAGAGTTTTGTTCCTTTTAGCAATAATATATTGGCTCTTCCAGAACTTTCAATTAATTTTGTACTGTCAGATATTGTCTTAACATTTTTTTCAACTAACGTTAAGCTAACAAATATTTTTTCTCTCGAAGAATTGTATGAGTTGTTGCACTGTCTACTAAACATATATCTCCATCGTTCATAACGTGTTATAAACTAAATGAATTTGAAGCAAACAAAATATCAAACACAGTATATAATAAAACTAATTCTTTTGGAACTATCAAATAATAATTAACTAGTTCTTTTGGAACTATAGAGATAACTCTTTTTAATCACCCAAGCATGTATTGCTTTCATAAGATAAAAGATAAAAACAACAGAAATTTAAATAGTTTACCTACACTCTTTGCTTTTTCCTTTCTTCTTTTTCTCTTCTTCTTTCTCTTCTTTTCTTTCTCTCTTTCTTTTGTCTCTCTCTTCGCAGCTCTTCCTTTTATAGAAGGGGGGCTGTGGTTGGTAAGTCATGTGCTTACCAACAATAAAACGTTTAGTGGATAATTTTCGATCATCCACTATTCGTTCCTAGCACTGCACATGATTTTGAAGGAGGGCTATATGTTTCGATAATAAAGCAGGCAATTGATCATGGAACTCTTTTTTATTTTTATTGTTTTTAAGTGACTATTATATAAATTGGAAGAGTATCGGATTTTCAACTTGTTTTAGCCATCCAATTTCTGCCTCACGAGCTTTACAATCATGTTTTTCCCATGTAACAAATCACACTATCAACCTTCACCATCTACTTTTTTTTTTTTTCCTCTATAAAATTATGAAGTATTAGCATGCTTAATTTGTGCACCGTTTGTGTGTTCTCGATCTATTAACTGATGATTGATCGTTAAGGGCGTGTTTTTGTTTATAATTTCTTAGGATAAATGGTGACAGCCAATTTCAAGATAATTTCTAACTTAATCTGGTCTTTTCATAATTTCGGCGATTGGATTGTAGATAGGATAAGGTAGGTCATATGCATTTATTACCATCAGATGAAGCGCTACACTTATTCCATCCCTTGGAATAACATATCCCCCGGGATGGATAGTTTTATCCTATAGTCAGGGGATATGGTTTCCAATCTAGATTGTTAACCGAGGACCTCATTTAGCATTCCAAACGTGGGTTAGTATAGGCCCAAGAGAATATTTATCCTATTTCACCCACTTATCCTAGGAAACAATCGTGCACCAAGAGTATTCATAGCAAGGAAGGACATGGGAAATGGTCCTTGCATTGTTGCCTCAACTATTCTTTTGAAACATAATTGATTCTCTGTATCAATTAAGCTGGCAAATTAAAGTGTATATATAATGATCTCTTAACCTATTTGATAACGAAATTAAGCACCTAAAACACATACTTTATGTTTGTATAACTAAGTGCCCATGATAATACACAAAATTCTGAGTCATTTTGGCACATGAGAGTCGCATGTTTAACCATAGATAGTAGTCCATAATACAATTAGAATAGATTAAAAACTATCATGCAAGTCATTAGCATAATTCGATGAAACTTTAAGAACAAAATATAGATATTCGTGCCACTTTATGGCAATATATCTACCCTAACTTTATGCTATATAATCAAAGGAATAATTGACAAAAACGTAAAAATACAAACAAAAAAGTGCAAGTAGAAAGGTGCTGTCATCTAGAAGGGAATCAAACTTTAAGCTCCATATCTACACATCATGGAGTTTCAGGTGCTATGTAGGAGGTCTGGACAGAACTTCATGAGTGAACCCCACTAGCTGGAATATAGAGTCATTTTTGTAAGATTAGGAAATCTCCAGTTTCCGAGCTTGCAGACAAAGTTATATACATACATGTATATGAAAATAAAAATCAAGGAGGAATAAACATGAGCTTCTTTGTCAAGTAACCTTTGATTCTTTAGGTGCCTCTGGAGTCTGGACCCCTCTCTTACAAAAGGTGATAGAGAATTTTATGTAGCTTTCATTTCTTTCAATCTTTTTTGTATATGTGAAAGTCAAATCAATTACAGCTAACAAGAAAGAAACCAAGAAAATAGAAATGGAGGAATATATATACCTACATATATGTATATGACAGACAAGCTCCAATCTCTATTCACATATTGTTAGTGCATATATTATATATATTTTTAGGTTGGATTTGGGACTAGGGAACAATCTCTCTCTCTCTCTCTCTCTCTCAAACCTATCGGCAATTTTCTTCTCCGTTCTACCAAAGTAACACCAGTTAGAATACATGATGCTACAATCTTCTACCTGCTATAATTTTTAAAATTATCTTGAGAATGTATTTGCTTATACTGATAAGCCTATCGGAGCAAGCTACCCGTTTGCACTAGACTTGCTTATAATTAATAAAACTACTGGTTGTTGGTCATTTAAAAAGTCTAGAAAATATAGAACAAGTAACCTTGCAAGTATTATGTTGGATGATATAATAGTAAAAAGTCAAAATATTCAATTTTTTGAGTAAGCAAAAGAGGATGATATGCAAATTAGGGCGACAAATACCCCTGCAATATTAAGATTAAGTCAAATAATTAAGATCTAACGTTGTTGCAATGCTCTGAAGATTCCGCATTAGGAGACAAACCCAAATTATCGGGGCATTAAACATAATTTATTGATCATGAGTCTAAAAAGGTTCATGTCGCTAAGCAATTGCCTAATAATAATAATTTCTTAGAATTTTTCGGGTCATCATTGAAACTAACCTATTCAAGAAATAGAATCTTAAGTCTGCAAATGTCACTAATCAATTTTGAGCTTCAATCCGAACCCAATTCTTGAAAGTATTTTAGTTTCAGTTCGATCAATCATCCAAGTGAATTAACATAAACTTTGCCATTGTCATTATCATTTTAACCTCAGCTCTCTTTGTTTATATCATTTTATGGGATGTAATAGAACTTTGTCCAATGGAGATCAAAAGAATAATATACATGACTCATCTTCTCTGACTATTTTTTTTTTTTTTCCATCTTTTCCTCTTTGCTATAATTCAGCTAATAATAATCAAAGACTGTGACAGGTGATAGTGCCATGGGGTTGATTTTTTCTCCTCATTAAACTATATAAAAATACTCCCTCTCTGGGAGTCAGCGGGCTTAGGCACACGTCTGTTTCCCATTCTTGTGAAGTTGATCATCTCACATCGGAATGATTTGAGTTATGTGTATGAGTTTATAACCCTTTTCTTAACTTCTCGCTTTTCTTAACTTCTCGCTTCAACGTGTTTTAAAATTGTGGTATTCTCAAAAAAAATATATAAATAACTATATAAAGATATACATGCTATTGTATCTATATCTCTCTATACATAAATATCGTATCCAAGATATAATCTATTGACAAATTACTTTTGAAGGTGGTAATGGTTGAGGGGTCCATTCTTGATTTTCAAAAAACATCAATTTTTTTTCTTCATTTGCTCCAATTATTTTGTCAACTTCTTCGTCCACAAATTCATTGTCATTATCTGGCATGTAGAGCCCAGGATTCGTCCGGCTTTCCACACATTAGACAGGGGCACACTTATTGCATATATAATTTTTTATTGCATTTCGTGAGGTGAGGAGAGGAAAAAATTGATATTCAATTACAGAAAAAATTTAAATAGTTAAAATTACCCTTAATTGTTTCAATTGATAAAATTAAATAAATTTGTAAAATTAAAAAAAGTTTAAAGATATTTTTAGTAAGTGAAAGAGATAAGCAGTTTTAAAAATACTGCCTTTATGTATTTGAATAGACATTTTTTATTCTTTTGCTGTGTAAAGTATGTATGCCACACTTTGGTTTTGTCAGTGCCCAGGAAGAAAATCTCCAAAGCGATGGTGATTTTAAAGAACTCAACACAATTTTTTAGTGCGTTCTACAGGCAATAAGAGCTTTAATGTGACTGGTATAGTTCTTTAATTTTTTTTAGATAATATTTTAAGTTTTTAAGAATTTCCGTAATTATAAAATCCTCCATTAAGAACCACTTACCTGAATGGTAGGCAGGTTGGGCCTCAATCTTGTCTAATTAATCATTACCCTTCCATTGACTTTTTTAAGAATGAAAGCAAATATTAAACAAACACTAAAGGGCAAAGTGGGGCAAAACCTTTCCTCATCTGAAGTGCAAAGTGAAGGCAATATTGAATGCAAAAAGTTCTGCAATCCGAGTCAAAAAACAAAAAAAAAAAAAAAAAATGCAAAAGCTTTGATGATTTTGTTGGTAAGGTTGATAGACTCATTTCAATCTCCCCTATCTTTGGCTAATTCTTGCCTCTTGCAACCAGAATCGTGAATAGTTTATTCTCGGTTACATCTGAATTCGAAAGAGTTATTAAGATTGTCAGCATTGGTAATTATTCATAATAACATGTTCTTGTTATCAGTGTAATTCTATATTTTGACATAGCATCAGTCTAGTTAATTTTGATTATCTCTCTATCGATCTATGGGCCTTTCTGGTAACACTTTTCAGCCTAATTTTTTTTAGTTTAATTATAAGCAAAAAAAGCTTATTTTTATGAGTTTTTTGCTTTTTATTTTTTTACTTATCTTTAAGTTATAAAAGTAGAAAAGTAAAAAAAAATTTAATTTTTTTACTTACAAGTCAAAAAAACTAAAAAGAAATTATACCAAATAGGCCCTACATGTGAAATCCTTTACACCTGAATTCTGCACATACAAACGGATCAGGGAGGTGGAAAACTAAAGTGCAAAGTTTCAATTAACTGAGAGTGAGTTATCAATTGAACACATGGGCACCTGTAACCAATGTATAAAAAATAAAAAATAAATAAATAAGACAAAATTGTGTGATGGGGGAGAGAGAGAAAGAGCCAAGTTATATTTTTTTTTTTTTGGTTTGCCTTGGAATTTCAAAAGTTGACACGTTTGACACATTACCTATGATAATAATAGAGTGTACAGATGAGTTAATTTAAAACTTAATTATATATAAATACGTGAGTTTGTAGTTATCTATAAGCAAATGAGTTTTACTATAAAACCACGTCATTTTATGAAAACACATTTGATATATATGTCTCATTTAGTCTATTGTTTGATAAAATAAATATCTCAATTCTACTAATAGAATAGGGAAGATCCAAAGGCGTCTAACTAATATTACAGGGTTGGGATTTGAGAGCAACTTCAGATGGGCTCGATAATAAGCCCATTTAAGCTTGTAGATGTTTAACTCGAGTCCATCTTTAGCCCTAACATGTCAGGCCCGATTTTATTCAAGCTCATGACTTGGCTTACCATCATCATCAGAAAAAAATACTATGTCCCAAAAACAAAAAAAGGATAAGGAGGTTATTGCATTTAAACATCTACTCAGTTAGAAGCTTGTTGAGAAATTCCTTAGCCTAAACAAACCCAGTTCAGGTGTCACGGTCCGAGGCCCAGATCAAAAAATAAATAAATAAATGAAATGAAAGACATAGGGTACACTATGTCTGGATCTTAAATTTATGGAGAAAAAAAAATAAAGTAGAAGAAACTAATTTCTTTTTTTTTTCGTTTCATTAGGCTAAAAAAATGGGAAGAAAATAAAATATTATTTGTCAAAAAAATCGATTTTTATTTGGTTGCCCATGAAGAAAAAATATGTGCGACTAATTTCATTTTCTACAAATTTATAGCATTAATGTTTATAGAAATTAGTATTTTATATGAATGATTTGCTATGTTAATTAAGATATTGCTCATGAAAAAGTTCTCTGAGGCACCACATCACATGGATAGGCTAATAGAAACCTGCTTCTTGTATTTTTTTTTTTTTTTTTTTTTCCTTCCTTCTCCCCCTCTTCTTCCCTTGGTTTTTTTTTTTTTTTTTTTTTTCTCGAAATACTTGATAAATTTTGAGTCCAAATAGCAATTAATTGAGGTACCAAGCCTAAATAGTAAATACTGTAAGAGCTTTACCGTCTTGTGGTAACTTTATAGAGAAAGGTCATGGACCTAATGCATGGAGACCACATCCAAGAGTGACGGAGCATTGGGCCAAGAGGGGGACCTGCCCCTCAAAATTTCAAAAATGCTTATTTTATCTATTATTTACAAATGCTTTTCAATTTGTCCCTTAAAAATTTATAAATATCCCCTTAAATAGGTAGTTTGTTTTAACTAGGTATAAGTTTATAAATATTGTATATGTATATATACTGAAGTCAAGTGTCATATTGTTAATTATAAAAAAAATTTCTTAATTATGAATTTGTGATTAATGGTTGCTCCGATGAATTTTTTGACTCCCCCACTACAATTAGCCACATTTCACATGGATAGGAAAAACAGGACTACAATTATTTGGAGAGTGCTCTTCTCAAAAATTTTTGGGACCCATATTAAAAAAGATTGATTTTTTTTTTCTGCTTTTGTTTTTTGGAAAAATAGACTTTTGGCCCACGCAAGCTCACCACAGTCAAATGTAGACTAGCCCCAACGTCAGTCCTGATCTCAAATACATGATCAAGATTGGACCATCCTGTTCAATAACTGGCCATAGTTTCTAATTTTTTTTCCTCGTCCTTTTTGGCTGGGTAGGATTGGACCATTTTGCTCAAGGCCACTGGCTGCTCATTCGATTTTGTGTAGGGTTACTGTATTATATAAAATTTTATATGTGATAACTGGTTACAAAATACATGAAAGATAAAGCTTGATACTTGAGTCATCACTTGTGGTTTTGATTACTTTTTTCCAACCAGAGTCATTGTGCTTGTAACAATAATATTATAAAATTACAAAATTTATACAAATGTATGTACAAATTGGCGTTAAATGCTGGCAATTCACTTTTGAAACAAAATGCTCGTCATGCTATCTCTTAATAATAAAAATATCATCACTGCATCATTGCATTTTTGAAAAGAGCAACGTTTTCTTAATAATAAAGTATGGATGCCCTAAAAATCATTAAGAAAAAAAAAAAGGCATGGATGCCCTGTAATTAAAAAAATATATATATATATATAAACTTCTTAGGGTCACTTCTAGGATTTTTAGGTTGATAATTTTTTATTTTGTATGACATGGGATAAGTACACATATTTCGAAATTAGTAGTAGCGAATGAGCCAATCTAAACACCCCGATCATAAAAATTAAAAAAAAGTGTCTTACTCCTCGTAAATGACCTTAACATTACCCTAAAGGACATTTTGACAAAACAAGAAGAAAGACAAAAATTCATCACAAGGTTGAAATTTCCAAGGTTTTTTCAGAGTGAAAACTATTATTTTTCCGCAATAGTCGGTACACCGCATATTAACAAATACCAAATTGGTCCTTTTTCTTGTCATTGAATTTGGATCTTCGTTGGGCAATTTGACCGTCATTTGTTATCGAAATAGTAAACATGGGAGGCAGGGAGTCATCATTCACTAACACTTAGTTTGGAATTCCAATTTTTAATTAAAAAAATATAAAAAAATGTAAGCAAAAATACTTATTTTTGTTTACTTTTTTTTCATATTTTTTCTTTCACTAAAAATTTAAATTTCAAGCGAAGCCTAAAAGAAAGGTAATAGCTGATCAATTTTCTCCACGTACATATATAACTATACACTATATGATTATTTTATTCTGTACTTGTTTTTTCACCTTTAACATTTTTGTTAAGGTTTTACTTGGAATCCGAATTTCAGTGGAGAGAAAATTATAAAGAAAAAGAGAATAAAAATAAATAATATTTTTATTTACTTTTTTTTATCTTTTTTTTTATACTTTTTTATTAAAAATTCGAGTTTCAAATAAAGTGTAACTCTCCACTCACAAAAAGCCAACGTTAGAGTAGATCTAACTCACAAAAAGCCAACATTAGAGTAGATCTAGCATACCGTGAAGCATAAAGAATTTATTATTGGAATAAATTGGCTTAAACATCATGATTCATGCAAGAAGCAACTACACACTAATTACTTGAATATTCATGTGAAACGAAGGGAATACACATACATGAATATGAATTGAATTGAGTGCTCTAATAATCTAGGACATCTCATTAAACCCCAAAAATAACAAATACTTTGATTTCAATCTAATGTCAGTGTAAAAATTTTTTTATACAAAATAGTACTAAAATGCGATGCATGTTCATGAGTTTTATATTTTTATGTTATACTTAAAAAGGCACTTATCGCATTTGGACACTTGGGCTTGTGTAAATTCTACTATCAATAAATCAAAATTAAACTAAAAAAAAACATCTATTAACACAATCACATACGCACACGAAATAGAATACGAGAAATATAGTAAAGGATACATAGATTAAAGTGGTTTCCCAAACTCAGGTACGTCCACAAGAGCGAGAGCGAGAGTTTTTTTCATTCAATTTTTCTAGGGTTTACAATATGAGAATATATATAGATATCCGAAAAGCCTTACAAGAGTATTTAGTCTGTTTCTCTAAAATACCCTTATAACACTGTACCATCGCATTTTAGTACTAATTCACTCCGTTCTGCTCCGCTCGATACGCTTCTCTCCTCTCACTCCGCTCCACTCTGCTCAGCATCTGTCCACTCTTTCTAGAACTTGCTGGTGTCTCTCCATATCAAATATATGAGCCACAAATTTCAACAAATCTCCACCTTAGTGAATATTCACCCATTCAGAAGATAACCATCTCGATCCAATTGGTTTGGGGGACACATCCCTTTTTCTAGCACTTGGAGACGTTAACCAAGTCCAAACAATGCTTGAACTTGTTTGAGGTAATAATCTTTGTCAACATGTCAGCTGCATTCTCTGAAGTATGCACCTTCTCGAGTATAAATCACATGTAGCAATCAATTCTCTCACCTTGTGAAACCTGACATCGATATGCTTGGTCCGAGCATGATACACCTAATGCTTTACCAAATAAATGACACTCTGACTATCACAGTGCAACCGCACTCCACCTTGATCTATGCCCAACTCTTTAACTAATCCTTTTAACCGTAATGCTTCCTTAGCAGCCTCAGTCATCGCCATGTATTCAAACTCAGTAGTAGATAGAGCCACTAAAGGTTGTACCATGGATTTCCAACAGATAAGCCCGCCCACAAGTGTAAATACATAACCTGTCGTAGACCTCCTGTCATCCACATATCTAGCATAATCCGCATCCACAAATTCTACAACTGAAATATGATCTGATTGTCTAGCAAACAAGATCCCACGGTCTGCAGTACCTTTCAAGTATCTGAAAACCCACTTGACTGCTTTCCAATGCTCTCTGTCCGAATTAACCATATACTTGCTGACTGTGCTAACTGCAAGTGTCAAATCGGGTCTCGTTCAAACTATTGCATACAACAAGCAACCAACTGCGCGGGCATAAGACACCTTTGACATATCCTGAATTTATTCATCTAACTTCGAACATTGTGCTATAGAAAACCTAAAATGACTTGCCAAAGGTGTGTTGATTGGTTTGGCATTATTTATACTAAACCTTTCCAATACTTTCATCACATAATCCTTTTAAGACAACCATAACTTACCGGCTGACCTATCTCTGCGAATCTCCATCCCCAGTATTTTCCTAGTAGCACCCAAGTCCTTCATATCAAATTCCTTGCCCAATAAAGACTTCAACCTGTTTACGTTAACTATACTCTTCGCAGCAATAAGCATATTATCCACATAAAATAGTAGAGAAATATATGAGCTATCTTTAAGACTCTTAACGTAAACATAGAAATCATACTCACAACGTGTGAACTCAATCCGAATCATGAAGAAGTCAAACCTCTTGTACCACTGTCTTGGAGACTGCTTAAGCCCATAGAGTGACTTCTTCCACCTGCAAACAAGATGCTTAGTCTCTGGCTGCATGAACCCCTTAGGTTGCTCCATGTACTAAACCTCTTCCAAATCACCATAGAAGAATGCTATTTTTACATCTAGCTACTCTAACTATAGATCATAACCAACCACCAATGCCAAGATAATTCGGATTGAAGTATGTCTTACCACTGGAAAAAAGATCTCATCATAATCAATCCCCTTCCTCTGCGAGTAACCCTTTGCTACTAGTCGAGCCTTGAACTTTTCCTTTTCCTTTTCTGACGCGGTTTCCTTTTTCTTGTATACCCACTTGCAACCCACTGTTTTCTTCCCTTTAGGTAGTTCTTCCAACTCCTAAGTCTTGTTCTTGTGCAATGACTCTATCTCTTTCATCGTGGCTTCCATCCATCTATCCTTCTCAGAACTAGTGATAGCCTCCTGAAATGTAGACGGATCCCCACTAGTGGTAGACAATGCATAAGAAACTAAATCCTCAAAACCATACCTTATTGGTGGTTTGATATTGCGTTTGGGCTTCCCTGTGGCAATGCTTTCCTGCTCTAACTGCTGCTGCTGATCAAGTTGATTTTCTAGCTGATAACCATCCATATCAAAACTATCTAGCTCGATCTATACATTTTGCTACTTGCCGCTTTCCCCTGACTCGGATTTCTGAACTTCCTAATGTGTCTTGACCATAGAAGCCTCATCAAATATCACATCTCTACTGATTACCACATTTTTTGTCTCTAGATTCCAAAGCTTATACCCTTTTACCCCTTTCTCACAACCAAGAAAGATACACTGTTTAGATTTAGCATCAAGCTTTGACCTCTCATTACTAGGAATATGAACATAGGTTGGACACCCAAAAATTTTCAAAACTAAGTAGTCTACCTCTTTCTCTATCCATACCTCTTCTGCTACCTTTCCATCCAAAGTAACACTCGGTGACCTGTTTATAGTAAAACATGCCATGCTTACTCCTTCTGCCCAAAAAGTTTTCAAAAGTCCTGCATTCAGTCTCATACATCAGGCCCTTTCTGCTATAGTTATGTTCATCCTCCCTACCACCCCATTTTGTTGAGGTGTCTTCCGAACTGTAAAGTGATGCTGAATCCCATGCTCTTCACAAAACTTCAAAAAACTTCCATCCTTATACTATGTCCTATTATCTGTTCTGGGGCACTTAATCTGTTTCTCTGTTTCATTTTCCACTTCAGCCTTCCACACTTTGAACATTGTAAAAACCTCTAACTTGTGTTTGATGAAGTAAACCCAAACTTTCCTCAAATAATCATCGATAAAAGTCACGAAATACAGAGATCCCCCTTTCGAAGCTACTCTCACTGGCCTCAAAACATCTGAATGGATGCTGTCAAGAATTCCCTTTGTTCTGTGTGTGGCATGCCTGAATTGCACTTTACACTGTTTGTTTAGAACGCAAAACTTGTAGAATCCAACCTTGCACGATTTAACCCCTTTCAGTAGATTCCTCTTATGTAGCTCTAACATTCCACGTTCTCCCATATGTCCCAATCGCATATGCCAAAGAACAGTATTATCGGTATTAGTCACTGTAGTGGCAGCAGCTCCACCTATAACTGTACTCCCTGTTAGCTCATAAATGTTACCAGAAACTTTCAAACCCTTCATGATCACCATGGCACCCTTCGTTATTTTCATGACTCCACCTTCTATTTTATACCCACAACCGTTTGAGTCTAGAGTTCCCAACGAAATTAAATTCTTCCTCAAATCTGGAACATTTCTAACCTCACCCAAGGTTCTCACAGCACCATCAAACATTCTGATTTTAATTGTACCCATTCCTATGACTTTACATGATGCATCATTACCCATAAGAACATTACCATAATTAACTGACCTGTAGGTGTCGAACCATTCCCTGTTAGGGGTCATATGTTAAGAACATGCTGAATCCAGAATCCATGAGTCTGCTAAGTGGTCTGGATTTGCTGGAACTGAAAGCAGATCACCATTATCCGATTCTTACTCCATAACGTTTGCAGAATTTGATGGTGCATCTGCAGCCTTACCTTGTTTCTTCTTCCAATTCATTCCTTTTCCCTTTTGCGGACAGTCCTTCTTGAAGTGACCTGGTTCATGACACTTGTAACATTTCAACTCGGATTTACCCTTCGATTTTGATCTTCCACGTTCAACCGATCTACCCCTCGTCATTTTTCTGCCATAATCCTCGTTCCCTTTTACCACTAGTCCTTCACCCTGAGGCTACTCAATCTGTTGTCTGCGTTGATTATACCTCAGAAAAGCTGCTATAACCTCTTCTAGTTCTAGGGTTTCTTTCCCCCATAGTAGAGTTGTAACAAGGTTTTCCATAGAACCTGGAAGTGATGAAAGTAACATCAAGGCCTAATTTTCCCCTTCGAATTTTACATTAATCCTCAGCAAATCCCTCACAATCTGATTGATCGTGTTGATATGTTGAAATCAAATTAGTACCCTCAACCATCTTTAGCCCAAATAACTTCTGCTTCAAAAATAGTTTATTCGTCAAGGACTTTGACATATACTTGCTCTTCAGCTTCGACCAGACACCAGCCGGGGTTTCTTCACCAATCACGTGATACATAACTTCATCTGCAATACATAGATGAATCGTACTCACCGCCTTCATCTGCATATCTTCCCAATAGTCATCAAACATCCCTTTTGGTTTATTCGAAGCCGATCTCAATGCCTTCACCAAACCCTATTGCACTAGCACATCCTTTACCCACTGTTGCCACAGTTCGAAATTCTCAGTCCCGTCGAACTTGATCACATTGAACTTTGAGACAGCCGTATTCCCTACCATGGTTCTTCGTGCAATTCTGTTTACTTGGCTCTAACACCACTTGTTAACGCAATCATACATGCACATGAAATAGAATACGAGAAATACAGTAAAGGACACAAAGATTAACGTGCTCCCCCAAACTCGGGTACGTCCACAAGAGCAAGAGCGAGAGTTTTTTTTATTCAATTTTTTTAGGGTTTACAATACAAGAATACATATAGATACCCAAAAGCCCTAACAAGAGTATTTGTTATGTTTCCCTAAAATAGCCTTATAACACTGTACCATCGCATTTTAGTACTAATTCACTTTGTTCCGCTCCGCTCGATACGTTTCGCTCTACTCCACTCCACTCCACTCTGCTCCGCTCAGCATCTGCTCACTCTTTTAAAATTTACTGGTATTTTTTCATATCAAATATATGAGCCACAAGTTTCAACAACATCCATAGTGACTCACGTTCGAAGAATGCATGCTAAAGAATTGATAAATCTCTACAAAGTAAAAATTAAATAATTTTGATAGTTGATGGGTTAGTGTCCACTCCACAGAAGTTCACGTTACAATAGTTATATAATTATGTAATTATTATATAATAGTTTTGCTTGTAGTAATTATTTCTGTAGTACTGCAAAATATTTTCTCAAACAATTATATATATATATATATTATACGTTATATATACAGAAGGATGATTTTGTCATTTATCGACCATGTTGAATAATCAACATAACAAAGTTGCAGCAACTGATTGTCCCTCTGGCTATATAAGAACGGATATACCACTCCACTCTACTCTACTGATCCATAGTCTGATTGAAGAAAAATGAGACTCCACAGGCATAGCAAAGCTTTCATCAATCTCATATGGATATATATAACTCTGTTCGTCGTTCAGGCTGAGTCGACTCAGCCTCCATATTCATGTGACTCATCTGAACCGTCGAGCAAATCTTACCCATTCTGCAAAACCACCCTACCCATCAGCGAGCGAGCCCAGGACCTCGTCTCTCGACTCACGCTCGACGAGAAAGTCTCCCAGCTCGTCAACACCGCGGCGGCAGTTCCCCGGCTCGGCATCCCCGCCTACGAGTGGTGGTCGGAAGCTCTACACGGCGTCGCCATGGTCGGCGGCGGCGTCGTGCCACAGGGCATCAGATTCAATGGCACGATTCGCTCCGCCACCAGCTTCCCCCAAGTCATCCTCACAGCTGCTTCTTTCGATGCCCAACTGTGGTACCGTATTGGCCAGGTCAGTAAATATTAGATTCAAATACTATTCCATTTGTGACAGTTTAAATTTAATTTTTTTTTTAAATAAAAAGGCTGAATTTTTTTTAGTTTTTTTTTTTTGGGTTGCTTTTTTACCTATCTTAACTTGCAAAAATAATTTATTTTTTTATTTATAAGTTAAAAAAAATTCAAATAAAAAAACTTTAAAAAAATTGTACCGGGTTCTAAGATGTGCCTGGTATTTTTTTTCGCTCATAATTTTTAATTCTTTGTATATCAACCATGCATGTTTAACATACATCTCAAAACCCATAATCAATAATGTTATTTAGCACTTTGTTTTTTACTTTTATATTTATAATACATGAACAAAGGTTTTCGTACACGGAAGGAATGAAAGCTGAAACATTAGAGCTTAACACCTGATCCAGTGGTTAGAGTTGCTCGTTTTACTCACCAAATTAGGGTTCGAACCCCACCCCGGAGGCTATTTACGGGGTCCATTTATAATTTATCTTATGAATATATATTTTTGTATATATAATATGAGTAGACAAGTAGACACGTTAAATGCATAGGTAACATGTCTTAATCAGTGTGACTTGCAAAGTAGGACCAATGGTTCATCATCCTCTATCCTGCCTGGGCCTTCAATTGAAAAAGTGCGATTCTTAGCATATCCAGAGACTATTCTAATAAGAAAAAAAAGCAATCGTATAGATTGAATTTTCTTCTCGGACAACATGGCAAAGTCATGGGCATTGATTCTTTTTTGCTGACTAACAGCCTGTTTGGAACTTGGGGGAGGGAAGAGAAGGAAAGGGAAGGGAAAGTGAGGAAAAAGAGAAGGGGAGTGAAAGTGAGGGGAAAAAGGAGGGAAAGTTTTAAATCAAGTTATCTCTTTCTCTCTTTTCTTTCTCTTCAATTTTCTTTACAAAATCAAACAAGAAAAGGATAAGGAATAGTACTTTTCCTTTCTTTTTCTTCCCTTTTTCAAGTTTTAAACAGACTATAAGTAGCATGAGACCAAAACAATCATGGACTATGAGATGGGTAAATGTATCATCTGTTAAAGGTGGATGGTTGTTAATGCATTTACATTTTATATATTGGGCTAGATCTGACGGTAGTCTTTCTTATTAATACTGAAAAACAGCTTGGAAAAAATATATAGAACTGATCGATTAGTCATCATGCTAAATATGATATCTTACATTGGATCTGTTCTCATGACCAATCATCGTTCGTGCATTATTGCATGTTCGAGACAATAATTGATAGAAGGAAGCCATTTAATTGAAAAAATAACAGCATGAAACTTTCTTGTCTTAATAAGATCCTAATTAACTTAGTCCACGTACAGCTGCATGATGGGATGGATGAATCCAAGGCATGGAGGGGCCAGCGTGAGCTATCACAGGCCATCTCGTCAAAACATAATTGGTCGATTTAGATTTAAAACATTATGTCTTAGTTCCATGGATTAAACATGTTCATTATCCAACCGACAGACCAAACCCTGCCCAAGAGAAGAGATAGGCCTAGCCCAAGGGCTCAATAAATGATGCAAATAGGGATGACAATTTGGCCCTAAAAAATTCAAAACTTGTTTCATCCTACCCCTAATAGTAAGGGTATAGGAGATGAATAAACTGACTAGGTACGAGGTATGAGAAAAAAAATATAATCTGAAGTGGGTTTGGGACAGGGTAGGGGTTTAGGTCATCCCTCCCCCGCCTTGATTACATTTCGAAATCTTTGAATACTCGTATTACATTTTAAGAATACAAAATATCTTTGATATATCTAAGTGAATGTTAAAAATCCTTGGTATTTAGCCTCTTTCTTTCTCAATTTTTTTATTGTCCTAATATTTGAATAATTTGGGTTACTTTTATTTTTGGTGAACTACTTTTGTTTTGAGATTTTATGTGGGTTTAACCCCGTTCTAACCCAAACCACGACTAACTTAAATGGGATAGGGAGGGGGTGAGAAAGTTCAACTCATTGTAAGTTTGGAGCAAAGTGTGGGGTGAAAATTTTCTATTAGAGGTAGAATAGCGTTTAGCCTAACCTGTAAGTTGTACCGAATCCATGCCATTGCCATCCCTTCTTGTGAAAAATGTTGTGATTTGCCCAACAATAAATTTGGGCCCAACTAGAAGTAAATGGGGTTAATTAGTTTGGGCTAACGAGATACAAGCCCAAACCCAAAACTATTATGAGCTTTGTAAGTGGAAACGAGGAGAAGCCTCATTTGGGCTTGTGCATGGACACAGGTTTATAGAAAACATATTGGGCATATTCTTAACTAACGCCTTACCTGAGAAATGTGCATCCCTTACTCACTATACCTTGACCCAAAGTAGAACACCCAATATAAAGAGAAACTTCAGAATCAGATGGTAGAACAAGATAGTGTTTATAATCTTTTAGAACATATACAGTGTAATTAGAAGACATTTGAGCTTACTAAAGACTTTAAACCAAGTGTTTTTAATAAGTACTTATGAAACCAGGTTGAGCAACTGAGGTGGTTGATATCAGCATGTTCGACTAGAATTTTCAGACTATTGTCTTTTAGATCTAAGCCTCACAGTAAAAGAATACTAAATATATACATAGTAAAAATTATGACGGAAAAAGTGCTTTAAAAACACGAATTCCATCTACCTACTTGATTTTTTTCGACTAGAAATTTCCGACCCATTTTTGGTTGCCAACTATTTTATGGGCCAAGGCCCATAAGAGTGGATACTAGGTAGTTCCATGAAAAAAAAAATGATGAAGCTATTCGACACTGAATCTCCCGTATCAAATGCAATGAAGATTGCATCAAAATTCAAATCTTTGCACTCACTTTCTTAGTTAATGTCCCAATGAATAGTCCTTGAGTACTTTTTAACTACAATCTTTTTGCTTTCCTATTTCCATAACGGCATCCCTTTGAATTTATGACTAATGATTACAACTTAAAAAAAAAAAAAAGTAATATTATACAATAAAAAAAGAGTTTAATTTCAATACACTAATAGTGTATAATTTTTTTTATACAAATAGATACTAAAATGTGACATGTGTTCATGAGCATTGTTTTGTTTATGTTGTACTTAAATTTTAGAAGACACGTGTTACACTTTAGTGTTCTACTTATGTAAAAAAAAAAAAATTACACTGTTAGTGCATCAAAACTAAATTCATAAAAAAATATATAAAAAATTATTACCCAATATAGTTGAACGAAAGCCTTTTATTATAAAATAGAATATCTATCGTAATAGCTCCCAGTTACAAAAATACAATTGTCAAATTATTTTGATAGTATTTTTTGTATAAATTTTTTGAAAAAATATCACTTTTTTCTGTAAACATGATTTAAGTTTTTTCATAGCACTAGCCGTCATGGCTTGTTCATCGCATGGTTCAATTCAATCGCATCCCCTTCCCTCTCACTCTTTCTCCGGGAAAAAGTGTAGTATCGATTTTTGCAACACGCATGAATATTAAATTTTGTCATGTAGGCATATAGTATTTAATTTTTTTAAAAAACTCTCTTAATTTTTAGCAAATCAGTGTTACTACTGTAATAAAAGATTACACATCTAACTTTTATAAGGAAGAGTATTGAAAATTTTGTATTGGAACCACATTCTCTCTCTACCCTTTTATCCTTCAATCTGCATTACACTCTGAAAAATACTAGTACCAATAGCCTTTGATGTTTGATACATTACACTTGAATTGGGTCTTACTAATTGACGGTAAAATCCAACTAAGGTGAAAAGCATTTGTTGGTGTCCGTTGAATAGGCGTCACTGATGCTAGCTGATCTCCAACACTCTTTTACGCCAATAACTATACATGTATGCACACGTATATATATCCAAATATAAAACAATTTTGTCATTCAATCTCGAAAACGATAAAGCATCCTAGCCAGAGGCCCAGAACACCCTCTGTTCGATTTCTATATATACAAACACGTAAATACAATTCCTGTCACCAACGTCACAGAATGAAACCTTGCAGCCTTATTGCTCTCGTCAATCTCATGTGGCTCAGTACACGCCTAGTCTGTGCTGAGTCGACTCAGCCTCCATTTGCATGCGACCCATCAACCAAATCTTACCCATTCTGCAACCCCACTCTGCCCATCTCCAAAAGAGCCCGAGACCTCGTTTCTCGTCTCACCCTCGATGAAAAGGCCTCCCAACTCGTTGACACGGCCTCCGCGATTCCTCGACTCGGCGTCCCCGCCTACCAGTGGTGGTCGGAGGGGTTACACGGCGTTTCCAGGCACGGAAAGGGCGTCCGTTTTGTTGGCAACATCCGTTCCGCCACCATGTTCCCTCAAATCATTCTCACTGCCTCCACCTTCGATGCCAATCTTTGGTTTCGTATTGCTCAGGTGAGTTCACTCATAAACAAATTAAAGGGTGCTCACTCTCTTCTTCTTCTTCATCATCTTCTTCTACCGGTACTGTTATAGCTGAAACATTGTATTAATTTATCTATTGTTGAGTATTAATGTCAGGGGTTACCCTTTTGTTTTCCTTTTTACACCGTTTTAGTGTTATCAGGTGCTTCATGAGATTCTAGTGATCTCTTTTACACAAAACTGGTGAAAGAAAACGAAGTTATAGTGTGTATATTCTTACGTCTAACACTTTACCTAAACATTTAAAATCTTAATCATATCACCTTGCATGTGAATATCTAATATATAGAGATTGAGAAAAATATAATACAATTGGAGAATAAATGCAGATGAAAAACTTGAACCCAAAAAATTTTTTTAATTTATAACTCTCATATCATATTAAGCCGACCTAAAAATTTAGGGGGGGTAAGAAAGGGGTCTCATATCATATTAAGCCGACCTAAAAATTGAAGAGGGGGGGGGGGGGGGGTAAGAAAGGGGCTATGAATTAGATTGTTAATTACAATGATTTAACAATCATTTAGTTGAATACAACTATACAAGTAACATTGGAAGTTGTAGATGTATATAGGAATTGGAAAGCTACCTGTGTAACTCGCTTTTATTCTGACTCAAATTGTTACTTATTTATTTATTTATTGGATTGGGACTTAATTTGTTCCCTAGACGATAGATCTCCCTCCTTTAGGTTGTGATTGGATTTAAAGATCTGAAATTAATAGATTTGGCATCCCCAACTTAAAAGCTTTGCATTCCATTAATTGCAATACCTTCAGATGATCAGATCTAGATTTCAATTATGGATTTAAGAGTTTTATATTTGATTGATTTGAAATTATAGGGTGAACATGATTATTATCTAAAATGATTCTACTTGTACAAGGATCTTTAAAAAATACATATCTCCTACATCTATTCAATCCTTGACCTGCTTTAGAATTGTCAATTTGCCTTCAATAAGTTGACATTGTGATATATTACTTACCTCCAAACAAATAAATAAATAAATAAAGAAGAAATCGTTGTTTTTGGAAAAGCAATGTATCTTTGGGCTGAACCCACAAAATATTTGGGCCAATGCCAAAACCAAAGTTTAGGCTTAGGGCTTCATTGGTGCAAATCACCAAATGAAAATTGATGGGTCAAGCTGGGGACAAGAAGGGATTTGAGTAATAGTTACAGTTGAATAGGCTAAAGGTAATACATTGATTGGTTAGCCGAACCAACCCCAACTCAATCCAACCCAAATCAGTCGACCCGTTTCTAGCTATTTTGTACCACGATGCTTCATTTTGTATTCTATTTCCCTTATTTTAAAGGAATTATTGCTTTGAGGTTAAGGTTTGGTATCGTAGTGTTCAATTCATACTTACACTATGTAACATAGTTATCAGAACTGAGTTGGATGAGACGATTCAACCAGTTAAATCAAAAATTGAACCCTGAACTACTATGATTCAATTAATTTAATTGAAATACAAGTGAACCAGTTTGAATCGAATGAACCGACTAACTTTTGAAAAATCGATCAGTTCAACCAGTCGGTTCAATAAAAAAATTAGCAACCAATTTTGACTTTTTAAATAGTTTCAAAATTTTAAGTTTATGTTGAGATGAAGATTTAAACTTATGACTAGCATGCAAAGTTTAATCATTTTACCTTGAATAGTTATTAATTTTACCATCTTTAATATATATATATATATATATGTAGACTATATAATAACTAAAGTATATATAATACTATAATACCGATTGAACCATCAGTTAAACTAATAAATTAAAAATCGATACTTTAATCGGTTTAATGTCCAATTCAATTTTGATAACTATAATCTGTAGGGCAAGACTGGAGTGTGAGCTCCTTGAAAATACTTGAAACTAAGGATGGCAACGGATGAGTATGAGACGGCCTCGTCTACATCTTTTCTTGACTGTAAAGAAAAAAATCTCCTTCACAAGTTCCACACAGTTGCGGATTGCACTTTGTATGTTTTTTATTTCTTATTTAGCACAATGACAATATTTTTTTAATTTCACATATTTTAAAAAACGATAATAATTAGTTTACATAATAGGAGATGGACAATATTATTTTATATATGAAAACACCTTATTCTCTTTATATATACTAAGTGATGATACAACAATATCGTTGTGTCTTGTTTTCAGGCCTTCGATGAGCTCTCTCTCGTTGGTTGGTGATCTCCTATTTTAAGCACACTGATGTGATGCCTGCCAAAAGCTCTCCGATGATCAAATTAGATTTAGAAGAACAATGTTACTCAAAAGTGTAGTTTGTTAGGGTTTTCTCTCTTGATCATACCTAGTGAAGAAAGCTTTGTTTCCCTTTGTATGCATTGTTGGGGGGGGGGGGGGGGGGGGGGGAGTTGACCTTTCCACTTAGCGGTATTTCATTGGAGAGTCAGACCTATGTCAGGGCACTTGAGAGGGTCACTCTCTCACTCCATTGTGACGTGTGTCAGAACTGTGTTAGGAGTAGGGTGGTTGTCCCTCGCATACTCTACGCCCACGCTTTGAGTGCATGCTACAGTGTTCGGTGTCAATTATGGACCCCACCGATGTGACGAAAAGGACGAACAGAGCGGGAAGCACACACAAAGGGCTAGTCTATTCAGGAGTCGAGGAGAGCCAAGGTGGGGCTCTAATTGGAACCTGACCAGACGTTTGGTGGGTCTCCGGTCTGGTCGAGCTGATTTGGTTGGGAAAACGTCATTACCACTAAGTGATATTTATGTACTATTCTAATACAAATATTATAACTTAGGTATTCTACTTATTTTATTACATAATCGAATCAGAATCAAGTGAATGTCGTATAAACCCTTAACCCATCCCAAATTGGCTCGAAATTTATTATCTCCCTCGTAACTCTCCCTTAACTTATTTATCATATTTTTCATAATCAAATGGATAATTGAGCACTAGTTCGACAGTGATTTAACCGGTTATACAATAAATAAATAATAGTTAAAAAATTATCAATATTATTTCCTTTGGTGCAATAACTCAAAATAAGTATATAAAATAAATACTTTATAAAAAATTATAAAATAAATAAGTAGGAAAACATTCAAGTGTACTAATTTTTTTCTCTCTAATTTAATATTTTTTAATCTAACGCTCACTAGTATTTTTATTTTTAAAAGAAATGGAGTAAAACTTGACAAGAATGTTTATTATTAACAAAATAATGTTCATTATTTTTTGTCTAGTCTTTTTTTTCCCCCACCCTATGCCTCCTCTTTCTCATCTTTATTTTTTCTATTTTTAGTTTTAGTTTATAGTTTATATATTTTAATTATTATATTTATAATACATATATCTAATTATCTAATTATAATTTAAAAAGCATATAGAAACTTAAATTTAAAATGAGTAAATAACGCAAAGTAAAAAACGAGTATTGTGCATTATTTGCTTTGTTTTTTTTTTCTTATCATTCTCTTTCTTCTTTTTTCTTTTTCTCTTTTTTGGTTTTAGTTTAAAGTTTTTACTTTTTTGTTATATTTTTTTTTATCAAAAGGCCACAGAAGACACATTTCTAATAAACAAATGGTGTTAAGTAATGCATAATTTATGCTACTTTGAATTTTTTTTTAAAAAATTTGTTTAATTTCTTAAATACTGACTTGTTCAATGATCGTTTAAAATATTAATCGATTCTTTCGACTCAACCCGATCCACATGCATTATAGGTAAACTAATTAAACCCCAAATCTTTTTATTAGGAAAGTGATGGGTCGGGACCTTTTTGGGGGTTGTACTGTGATTTCTACTCGAAACTAGGTTTAGCAATTGAGAAGTTGCCCATCTTTCATGCTTAACCACGCTTTACGCAATCGTCGCTACCCCAACTTTAAAGCAATCGCTCTTACGTTTGTACATTCATGTCTACATTTTTGCTTTAAAGAATCTCGTCACCGGTCCTTGAGCACAAATTTAGTAGGTCATTGCCCCTCTCTCCTGCGTGATCGTGGTTGTACTCCCTTTTGTAAGTTCAAAAAAGAATATAGAAATGAACATTTTTTTTGGCTAAGTAAAATGATGAGAAGGGTAATCGATGACAACAATATTTTTGAACATGATTATTTAAGTTTTTACTAGCCTTAAAATGTTTGATTTAAACTATAACTACTGTTTAAGAGAACGAATTTGTCACCACAATACAACCAAAGATGAAGTGATCAAATTATAATAGGAGTTAAGACTAGCAGGCAATTATATATATATATATATATATGTGGGGTAATTATAAATATACCACTCAGTATCAATAAATTACTTTAAATTTTAAAACGTGATACATTGACCACTTAAACAGTCAATTTGTATCAGTTAACACCTACTACTAACAATATGTTAACAAGCTGTTAAGAAAGTGAATGAAAAATTAGCATGTGATTTGTACCTATTTACAAAAGTATATAGTTAATTAGACCATATAAGAATAATTTAAAAAGTATTTTAATTATTATAAAAATTAAAATATAATTTATATTTAAAATTATATAATAGACTTTTATTTATTTTCTTGGCGAATTGCTATCAAAGGCTTTAGATTACCAAAATGCTATGTCACATGTTTAACCAAACCTAGCTATTAACAACAATATAGTTCACCTTCGGCCTTATATATATGTATATATATATATATGTATAGCTAGCTTCATTACCCTTGTTCTACCTCCATAGGTAGTTTCATTTACTTTCTACAAACCAGCTCACAAACAAAACCAAAGAATGAAGCTACTACACAGCCTCTCTCTCATCAATCTGATATGGCTCACAACCCTCCTCTTAGTCCTCTGTGCTGAGTCGACTCAGCCTCCATTCTCATGCGACTCCACCAACCCATCAACCAAATCATACCCATTCTGCAAAACCACCTTACCCGTCCACCTCCGAGCCCGAGACCTTGTTTCTCGTCTCACACTAGAAGAAAAAGTTTCCCAACTCGTCAACACCGCACCCGCCATCCCGCGACTCGGTGTCCCAGCCTACCAGTGGTGGTCGGAGGCGTTACATGGTGTCGCCGGCATAAGTGGCATCCGATTCGACGGGAAAATCCACTCTGCCACCAGCTTCCCTCAAGTCATTGTCACCGGCGCTACCTTCGATACCCATCTCTGGTATCGCATCGGTCAGGTGAGTCACTGAGTTGACTCAGTACCCAACAACACTTCCTTACAGTAACATAGCAATGACAATGGGGTGGGGTGGGAAGAGATTTGATTCTACCTAATAAAATAGAGAAACGGGAGAGAAAATGGAGAGAATTTTTTAAATTATTTTATCTCTCTTTTTTAATTTTTAATTTTTTTTTTAAATTTATATATATATATATATATATTCTTTTCTTTCTCTCTCTTCCCTAACTTTCAAACAGGCTCTAAAAGTGGGCACATTCCTTACTCAGATCCTACTCTCTATACATGTGTATGTGTATATATTCTATGAGATTTTTGTGCATTTTTTTCTTTTGGAAGAATAGCGTTTTATTTTTCTTGTATGGGAATGCTATACAAGAAATACATACATAAATTGAATACAGAATGGTATGTCCTGTCATTTTGAAATTTGATTACAAAATTGTTAATATCACATTATTATGACAGAGGATTCAGTATAAAAATTCTATGAAAATAGAGTTTTACTTCTTGTATAGTTGTGTATAAGTTGTTTGATTTGTTGTTTGAATGTGTTATATATATATACATATATAGGCGATTGGGAGGGAGGCTAGAGCAGTGTACAATGAGGGGCAAGCGATGGGGATGACATTTTGGGCACCAAACATAAATGTGTTTAGGGATCCAAGGTGGGGGAGAGGGCAAGAGACGCCAGGGGAAGACCCGTTTGTTGCTGGTAATTACGCGGTTTCATATGTGAGAGGAATACAAGGGGACAGCTTTCAAGGTGGAGAGCTCAAAGATGGGCACCTTCAGGCCTCGGCTTGTTGCAAGCACTTCACTGCCTATGATTTGGATAGCTGGAAGGGTATCGATCGTTTCGGCTTCAATGCCATTGTGAGTTCTCTCTCTCTCTCTCTCTCTCTCTCTCTCTCTCTCTCTCTCTTACATTGCTTTAATCATTTTATTTCTATGTTGAAGAGTGTTGTTTTCTTGTCCAAAAGGAGTTCAAAGCTTCCGTCTTTGGTATTAGTGCTTTTATTGGTTTGATAATTTAATGATAAAATTGTGAATGGGTGAATGTCCTTTATTGGGTTTTGTGTTAAAGGGTATTTGTTTATTATAATACACAAATAAAGCAAACATTATTTTGGATCAACTTATAGCTAACTTATTTGATTCATGCATTTTTACTTTACTTTTTGTTTTTGGATTTCAGAGTTAAATGCATAACTTGGAAGTTCATAAAAAATTAAATTTTATTTAAAAAAACTAGTGAAGTTGTAAAAAGAACTAATTAAATAAGATGGTAGATAAGTTCATCAAAGGAGCCAACAAGACTCCTCTATTCTTTTCTTTACCTAGCAAAACTTATACTTGTATTATTTGATTTTCTCTCTCGTTTTTGTGTGTATACATCATATTAATAATATCTCTCTTGTTGCAGGTCACCAAGCAGGACATGGCAGATACATACCAGCCACCATTCAAAAGCTGTGTGGAGAAAGGGAGAGCCAGTGGGATAATGTGTGCCTATAATCGCGTCAATGGGGTCCCAAACTGCGCTGATTATGATCTCCTGTCCAAGACTGCCCGCGGACTCTGGGGTTTCCAAGGGTGAGATACAAATATGTTTATATATCTATTCTAATATAGCAGCTGCCTATCTCTGAGGGCATTTGTGTGATTTTGAATCCATACTAAAATGCCCCTTTTTATTTATTCATTAAATTGGTTGGATGAATGATCAGGTACATCACGTCTGACTGTGACGCGGTCTCTATCATGCGTGATAATCAAGGATATGCAAAATCACCAGAAGATGCGGTTGCCGACGTTCTTAAAGCTGGTATGGTTAAGGTGGACCTCACATATCAATCAAGAAAGTGATATCATCTTTTAAATCCTATAAATGAAACTAAACTTATAATTTAAACTATACCTAATAATTGTTAGTATAGGTGGACGATACATCTATGGTAGCAAATATTTAATTTAAACAAAAAGAAAAAAGAAAAACTAATCACAAATATTAAGATAAGCTCTGAAACTCTTAAATAGAAGACTGAATTATCACATAATAGCAATATTTTTAAAAGTTAATAAAATAAAAAAAAATTAATGGTCGAATATGGATTACATTTTATCATGTGAGATTTGACTGATCTCTTCCTGCATGTCTGTATGATCTCATTTTTCATTTAAGACATATGGGCCCACCCCATATAATAAGACATATGGGCCGTCTGAATCACGGTCAGTAACTAATCCATCCACGTGGCCCTAAAATGTACTATTTCTCTTGGAGGATGCATGCACTTGACCCAATGTCCAGAGGCTCTGTAGTTTTTTCTTCGTACTTTTAACAATTTGACTAGAAATGACTGACGACGCCAGCGTTCATGGTTAAGGATGCTAGTGCTAATCTTTTGTTGTTTGTATGATTTAATAGAGACGAATAATCTTTAGAGGGCTGCTGCGGGGCAGGGGTGGTCGCTGGTTGAGTGTCGTCTGATCATTGTCATATTAGTACGGATTTATGACATACAGAAAATACGAGCATGAGAGCAATCAAGCAACTCATGACCGATGGCCGTGCCTACCCATAACATCTGCCATAATCTTAAGACCGTTAAATTCTTGGACCTCTAAATGGGCCGTCGATGGCCCATGGTAAGTCGACCAAGCATAACAAACACCAATAATTTTGCGGAAAACTCCACGAGGACAGGAGTAATTCTGTGTCAACTCTTTGGCCATGTTTGTTTGAACTGGGAATCCTGGAGCTCCTTATTCTAAAAATAATGGTCCCTTAATAGTCCCTTAAGATCAAGTGTTTGTTTCCCACATAATAAAAGCAGCTGTCTTCTGTTCTCGAAAATTGATATAGATAACTCATTTGGTAAACTATTTTCCAAAGTTTTTTTTTTGAGGAATTTTTCTTAAAGCACTTCAGGTTTAGAAAATGGTTTTAAATTGTGTTTTGAATTTTTTTAAAACTGTTTTCATACCAGGATTATTCACAGGCATGCCTATCCCATAACACTAACAAGCTTTTACTTTTTTTATTTTTTCAAAACAAAAAAAATTCACAGGCATGGATGTCAACTGTGGTTCCTACTTGAAGAACTACACCAAATCTGCTGTAGAAAAGAAAAAACTGCCTGTATCTCAGATAGACAGAGCCCTTCACAACCTCTTCTCTGTTAGAATGAGACTAGGACTTTTCAATGGCAATCCAAGCAACCTTCTTTTTGGCAACATTGATGCAAACCAGGTCTGCACCAAAGAGCACCAGGACCTAGCCCTTGAAGCCGCCCGGACTGGCATTGTCCTCCTGAAGAACTCCGGCCGGCTCCTCCCCCTTTCAAAGTCAAAAACCAAGTCTCTTGCCGTAATAGGCCCCAATGCCAATGCGCCGGAGACTTTGCTCGGAAACTATGAAGGCCCTCCATGTAAATCCATTTCGCCTCTACAAGCCCTGCAGGGGTATGTTAAGAAGACAATGTATCACCAGGGTTGTAATGCAGTCAATTGTACCTCTGCTGAGATTGGGAAAGCGGTGGAAATGGCGAAAGATGCAGATTATGTGGTTTTGGTTATGGGATTGGATCAAACTCAAGAGAGGGAGTCTCATGATCGAGAGGACTTGGTTCTCCCGGGGAAGCAGCAGAGTCTCATTGAAACAGTTGCTCAAGCTGCAAAGAAGCCAGTTGTGCTGGTGCTGCTTTGTGGAGGTCCGGTTGATGTTTCTTTCGCGAAAAAGGACCCAAAAATCGGAAGCATCTTGTGGGCTGGTTATCCCGGAGAATCGGGAGGGATTGCTCTTGCAGAGATCATCTTTGGTGACCACAACCCAGGTAAAGTTTCTTCAGAATTATCCTAAAGATCAAATTTTTGTTCATCTATGTTGCATGAACTCTTTTAGAATATATGAATTACTCAGGTCCAGGGACGGAGCCCTGCACTCAAGGCTCAGAGGGGCAACAGCTGCTCTCAACTTTAAAAAATTTTATTTTTACCACTAATTTTAAAATTTTTTGTCAAATTGCCTTCTCTGAAAATTTATAAATGCCTCTTGAATAGTTGAAAATTATATATATTTTCTTTAGAATTTGAGATACATTTCTCAATTCCCTCCCTAAAAATTTGTAGATACAACCCTTAAATAGTTTTTTTTTTTTCTCAAAGACCATTTTCTACATTATACATAAGCATATATGCAGCGTGGGTACTGCTATACATACAAAAAAAAGAATACAGGATTCATGTATAAAGTGATACGGTTGAATTTAAACCTTTTAGGTTAAAACCAAATATTCATAATAATGACTCTTAATTACAAAAATATCATCGCCACATCATTTGGTGAAGTTTTTTCTACAAATATTCTCAAAAAATAGCATTTTTCATGTATTATACATATATACAGAAGTCAAATGCCCTATTGTTGATTTTAAAAAAAAAAATTAGGTTGTCATCAACGGCTGCTACCTCTAGATAAATTTTTTGGTTCCGGTAACTGTCCGTTTCAAACACTCGTGACACATACACGACTCCATGTAACATAGTTGTTCATTGCTTTGAACACAAATGGAAATTGAAGCACTAAAATAAGTCCACTGCTTATAAAAAAAATTTCAAAACTTAAAAATGGTGCACTTCATGTTATCATGCAGGAGGAAAATTGCCTATTACTTGGTATCCAAAAGAATTCATCAAGATACCAATGACAGACATGAGGATGCGACCGGATCAATCCTCGGGCTACCCCGGGAGAACTTACAGATTCTACAAGGGCAGAAAAGTTTTTGAGTTTGGCCATGGTCTTAGCTACTCGAGATATTCTTACCAGTTCATCTCTGTTACCCAAAACCAGCTCCACTTAAATCAATTATCGACTTCACGGGCAGTACTTGAAAACTCGGATTCAGTTCGTTACTTGTCAGTTTCAGACGTGGGTGCAGAAACTTGCAAGAAGGCGAAATTCTCAGCTGTTGTTGAAGTTAAAAATCACGGGGAGATGGATGGGAAGCACCCGGTTTTGCTGTTTGTCAGGCAGGCCGATGCTAGAAATGGGAGTCCGATGAAACAGTTGGTTGGATTCCATAGTAGGAGCTTGAAGGCAGGTGAAAGAGCAGAGATTGAATTTGTGCTGAACCCTTGCGAGCACCTTAGCAGAGCTAATGAAAATGGGTTGATGGTGATTGAAGAGGGGTCTCGTTATCTGCTTGTTGGAGAAGAGGAGTATCCCATTGCTGTTGTAGTTTGATGAATAAGGTTTTGATTGAATCTTCAAATACAAAGCCAAAATTGTTGTAGCTTTAGACTGTTGCTATAATAACCAGATTTCAAATCAAACAATTCTGTATCTTTAACATCAAGCTTCAGAATAATCTCTAGTACTTCTTTTACTCATTCCATATCCCGGGTTTTTTCTTGATTTTCATCCTGTTTTTAGAACACTTTAGGCTACAATTTTTTTTTTGTGTTTTTGTATATCAAAATATAAGAAATCGTGACAAGAGAAAGAAAAATAGTAGGTAAAACTAAAACTTCTTGCATACTTCTATTATATTTTCTGTTGCCTCATTGTTTTTTTACAGTAACCAAACATTGGACACTGATTTCTTCTGCATTTTCTTGCCATTTTTTCTCGCCAAATCCATGAACAAAACACAGCAAGAACAGTAAGCTTCATCCTTGGCATTAAGGAAAGAAAATTATATATAATTTAGATGGAACTTTCTAAATTTGAAAGGTCAATTGATCTTGTTTTCATTTAATTACACAGCAATTGATTTTAACTCATTAAATCTATATAGATTATACCCCAATTAGGAACGGAAGAGGTAATTGAGATATTCCATAGAAAAGAATGCAGGGATATTCAAAAGAAAAGGATATGGGAGCAATTCGGTCGTCAGCCGTGATGTGTTATGCATTGTTGATTGCGCAATGGAACACACTATCAAAAACAAAAGAAAAAGAAACCCAAAGTCAAAACTCTTCTGTTCAATGTATATGTTTTGTATGTCTCTGTTTAAGTGATAATGACAAAATTTCGAGTGGGGGAGAGAGCTCAATGTACGTTTTGTACGTCTCTGTTTAAGTCATAATGCAAAATTTCGAGTGGGAGAGAGAGGTCTGGACTTCATAATACTTCCTAAAAATTGGGTCCCCTGGCCAATTTACACGCTTAGGTTCTTATTTTAAGTTTTTTTTTACTTTTAAGTAAAAAAGTTATTTTTTTTTCTGTTAATCACTTATAAAAGTAAAAAATTTTAAAAAAATAATAAAAAAAATAAAAAAATGTACCAAAAGACCGTGCGTCCGAATCTAATATATATATATATATATATATTCAGATTTTGAATCTCACACATTGGATGGCGTGGCTCACAGAGTTAATGCATTGATTGGCAGACTCTTGTTGGACATTCTTGTACGGAATGGGTTACAGATATTCCTTTGTGGCTTTTGGACTCCTTTAGGAATTATGGGTGTCATTTATAACCTGCGAATCTTTCTTTTTATATATCAATGAATCTGTGTTGTTTGGGGCAAAAGAAAAGAATCCTACATATTCCAGCATTTCAATGGCTTCAGTTTTAATGAATTGAAGTCTGAAACTGCCGTATCAGAGCAACTATTATATGACAAAATCAAGCCTCTTCATAGAGAAAGTTTTAGTCAACTTACAAATTTTCGCTTGTTATATTTGAATATTGAATTTGTCAATACAAAAAAAAAAGTGAAAGGCAAACGAAATTTCTCTTATATATGTATATATATATATATATAATTTTTAACGGATAACCAACTGATAGTACGACAAGTATAGCCGGTTTACCTCCACTGGACAGACCATGTAAGTCCAGACAGTGTCTCCAAACCAAGGGCCCCGAACTACCTTCTTGACCAAATCTGCTAACTGACTTGGAAGGACAGAACTCCAGCAGGGCACCAGGCGCCGTCATTAAGGCACCTCGAGATTCTCGCTTGACGTTCAACCTCCACAATCCCATGATTGGGATTGTTTCGCCCACGATTGGGGCCATGGTCCATGAAGCCTAATGCGAGGGCACGATACGTCCCCACGATTCTTGATGCACAATTTGAGAACACGATTAGCTCTCCCATTAATGTGCCCACAATCAAAACCACACTCCCTGCTTACGTCCCTATATAAAGAGCAGTCATTGTCTCCAATAGAGGTACGAAACACATGAACTCTTGAGCATTGTTATTCTGCCTATTTATCTTTAGCCTAATTTTGGTATCGGAGTGTCTTTGACAGGCACCACACTGGTGTCCCAAGCGGAAGGATTCATCACTTCAACCGTTTGCATTAAAGGTCAGGAAGGTCGTACAAATTCACTAAATCATTAGTTGGCGTCGTTTGTGGGAACAACATTGTTTATTTCATGGTCTTGACCCGATCCGGTGCTACATCAATCAGGCTAAACGAAGCAATGGAGGAGCAAAGCACTGCTAGGATCGCTGCCTTGTAGCAGCAAATCATCAACATGATGGCTTCCATGAACCAACTCCAAGCCCGGAATCAGTAGTTGGAGAGGAGATTGCCCCCACCACCGGTGGCACCGGTGGTGGTGGACCCTCCGCCAGTAGAGGACCCACCAATGCTTGCAAACCAGTCTGCAGTAAGGAACCAGGAAGGCAATGCCGGCGAAGGAGCGGAAGACCCAGCGTTTCCTAGGGAAAGCCCCCCTCAAAGAGAGGCTAGAACCTATACCGACGAAGCTCAAAACCACATGGCCCAATCCAAGGCGGTGACAATGGTGCTTCCGGAGCACACTAGCAAAACTTGCCCAGTGTAGGACGAGCAATTAAAGGAGATACAGACTCAACTGGCCGAAGTGATTGTCTCTGTAAAAGAAAAAGGCACGCTAGGTGTAAGCACTCCATTTTTGACCACTCGGCGGTCTCCACTCCGTCCAGACTTGTGTTCAAGTCATTGTGGGCATATTCCAACCCAAATTAACTTTCTAAGTCTACTCCCATCAATTTATTGCTTCGCGAGCCCCACCGGACCCAAATGGAGGCAAAATGACCAAAATGCCCCTAGGGGCATCGCCCTTTCTAATTCCAAATTAGGCACGTCTTTCCGAAGACGGTAAGTTCCCTTTCCAATTTCAAATCAGGCACGTCTTTCCGAAGATGGCAAGTCCCCTTTCCAATTCCAAATCAGGCACGTCTTTCCGAAGATGGTAAGTCCCCTTTCCAATTTCAAATCAGGCACGTCTTTCCGAAGACAGTAAGCCCTCTTTCCAATTCCAAATCAGGCACGTCTTTCTGAAGATGGTAAGTCCCCTTTCCAAGTCCAATTCCAATTCCAATCCCTCTCTCGAGATAGTTGATTCCTCGAGACAATCCAACACGTTTTTCAAAGAAAATCTTTTCGAAACGGTAAGTCCCTTTAAACTTGTCGACCAGGACGAGACCCCAAGTCCCCTAGATGGTAAAACGGTCCACCTTTGGCGTTTGCTAGCCAGCCAATACAGAAATGTCCGTTTAGGCACGCCTTTCGAGAAAGTTGATTCTCAGGCTTTAAGTCCCTTTAGCAGCTTCTCGAAATCAGGCAGTCTCGGGAATGATCGCAACCGTCAGAGTAGCGGAAATACTCACAAACAGGTTGATATAGGGAATTGCCAATAAACCCCTGTATCATGCGACCGCCGTCAGAGTGGTAGAAACACTCAAAACCTAGGTCAACACCGGTGCCTGCTAACCCACTTTGGTGAAAAATGACTAAATTGCCCCTAGGGCCATTTTTCAACACATTTCTCGAGAACACATTTGAATCCTCAGAACGGTAAATCCAACATTCCAAGATTGTCTTAAAGGCAATCCGGCATGATTAGGTGCCTTCTAATTAGTTTTGGGCCAATTCCAAGAATTTTCGGTCAAGATGACCATTTTGCCCTTAGGCATTCGAATACCCCAGGAACCACACCGGCCCTAGGTATCAAACCAGTAGCCTCCCGAGAATGCTTCTTATAGTGTTCTCAACCTTTCTTTATCTTTCCGGATCATTCCAAGTCAGTTCCGGCAAACCCGATACAAAATGACCGTTTTGCCCCTAGAGGGCCGGTCGCCTTTTCCAACCACATCGGCTCTGGGTATCAAACCGGCAACCTTTGGGAACATTTTAAATAATGTTTCCAAATCTCGAATCTTCTTTCAAGACTTTTCGAGTTCATCTCGGCAGCTTTCCGGCCCGATTGACCGTTTTGCCCCTAATAGCCCGATTAATCCCTCCGACACATCCTATCTTCATTTTTTAAGTCAAATACCTCCGGGACACTGTTCTAAGTGTTCCAACCCTTTTTTTGGCCTTCCGGGTCATTCCCAGTCTCTCGACTCCTTCCCGAACTTTTCGGAGTCACTCCTAGTGAAGCCAGACTAAAAATTGCATGGCAATCACTAGTACAGGCGCCCAAATCTTCCTAAGATACGTTGCTTGCTGACTTACAAACTTTCCTAACTGGCTGGCACCACTAGCAATGGTGCCAAAACAAGAAATGGCCTGGCGCCACTCCTAATGGCGCCAGGAGGTAATTTGGCCTGGCATCACTGCAACAAGCACTAGGTCTATCTCATTTCTATAAATACAGAGTCTCCTCCAGCGTGAAAGAGGTCTGCAAACTCAGTCTAAAAACCCTAATATTCGATATACAGAGCTCGAACACTCCTTAAACCTTAAGCTTCTCTAGGTTTTCCAAACCTTAGTCACCATACACCAACCCCTAGCCTCCTATACATTTATACACTAGCCTCCAAACCTCCATTGAATACTTGGATTCCTGCAACTCGAAGCTCTCAAAGACCAAGACAAAGCTCTCGAAGAATGAAGCAAAGACCGAAGAAAAAGTAAGAAAGCAAGGCACGCAAAGCAAAGTGAAATAAACAAGACAAGGTAGGCTTGCTCTTTAAGTTTCTGCACTTTCCCCTCTCTCTTCTCTCTCCTAACCCACTTAGGTTTTCTCTATTTTAATCCCCCATCTCTTTCCCCCCTTTCTTTGCATGCTTGAAACAAGGAGACTCCCGGTCCATGTGTAGAATTAGATTATTGGAAGGTCACTGTGTCAGGGGCTTTCTTTTAGTCTAACCAGAGACCACGTGGGTTCGGCCCCCTTGATTATGTGGTGAATCCTTAACCTTGTATGTTCACGACCCCAAATTTGCATTGTGCATATCATGATCTTGCATCTTCCAAAAATCGTTTTCAAACTCATTTTCAAAGTTTGCATTAAAATTGTTTTCAAAATTGCATCAAAATCTCCTTTTTCAAAATCACAATCCTAGGGTGATTCTAGCTTTTCCATGGCTAGGGTTGCTTTAGGAAAATGCTATATTTAAAGTGACCAACATGGTCAATATTTTCAACATCTTGTTGTTTTCAAAACCAATTTCTTAAAGTGGTTCTAACCCTCTTATGATTAGAATCGCTTTAGGAAAGTGAGACGTTTTTATACTTCCCAAAATCTCTTCTCAAAAATCTCTTTTTAAAACCCTCTTTTTCAACATGCTTTCCAAAAGCTCCTCCTTCCAAAATTATTTTCTAAAAATTTTCTCCAAAAATCTATTTTCCAAAACTTCTCTTTTCAAACTCCTTTCCAAAATACTCTCCTCAAAATTTACTTTCTAAAAATTTCTCCTAAATCTCTTTTCTCAAAAACTTTTCCCAACAATCTCCTTCTAAAAATCTTTCAAAAACTCTCTCTTCAAAACTCATCTTCTAGAAACTTCTCTCTAGGATTGCCTTCCAAAAACTTGTTTTCAAAAAACACACTTTCCAAAAATTCCTTTTCTTAGAGCCCAAGTCAAGTCCTAGACCCACAATTAGGAAACCCTAATTTTCTTTCTAAAAACGTGATTTTCAACCTTGCCCCAAACCTAGGTTTCCAAAACCTCTTGTTTTTTACATCGAAACTATACATATTTTCAAAACTTATTTTCTACGTCAAAACTATAGTCTTTCAAATCTCGGGTTTCTAAAATTTCTCTTCCAAATCCTTGTCAAATCAAATCTTCCCTCTAGAAAACCAAATCCAATCTCCCGTTTAGGAAATTAGATCCAATCCTCCATTTTTTGAAACAAAATCAAATTTTTTCTTTTAGAAACAAAATCCAATCCCTTCCTAATCCAAATCTTTCCTAATTCAACTCCTTCCTAATCTTCTATTTTCCTAAATCTTAAGTTTCCAAAACTTGAACATAAAATCTTTCCTAAATTCTAAAATTCAATTTTCAAATCTTTCCTAATTCTACCCATTTTCAAATCTTAATTTTCCAAATCTAAGTTTTCAAATCTTTCCTAAACTCAAACCTTTCCTAAAAGCCGGTTTATTACATAAGTAGAGCCCTGAGGGGCGCCGAGGAGCGGTATCCCAGAATGGAGATGCTGGCCCTCGCCCTCGTGATTTCAGCACAGAGGCTGATGCTATACTTTCAGGCACACACCATAGTCATTCTGACAAACCAGTCATTGAAGAAGATCCTCCACAAACCAGAGGCCTCGGGTAGACTTGTCAAGTGATCCATAGAACTCAGCTAGTTCGATATTCACTATAAACCAAACCAAGACTGGCAATCAAGGGGCAGGCTATAGCAGATTTCATCACTGAATTCACCCACCCTGCTAACGACTCTTTAGAGCCCTAATGGGTCCTGAATGTTGATGGCTCCTCCACCGACAGAGCAAATGGTGTCGGGGTCGTCCTTGTCACACCTGAAAGGCACAAACTCGAATACGCTGTCAAATTTAAGTTCCTCGTCTCCAACAATGACGTTGAATACAAAGCCTTGATAACTGGAGTCAGAATGGCTAGGCAAATAGGGGGTAGAGCAAATCCTGGTACGCAGTGACTTTCAGCTTGTGGTAGAATAGGTCCAAGGCGATTATGAGGCCAAGGGAGAAAAAATGCAAGAGTATTGTGAGATGGCCAAGAGCTTAGTTAGAAAATTCTCCAAAATACTATTAGAAAGAGTGCCAAGACTGCAGAATGAGGAGGCAGATCGACTGGCCAGGATAGCCTCATCTTAGGAGAACGACCCAATAGTCCCCATCGAGGTGCTAGACTCGCCAAGCATTCAGAGCCTAGAAATACACCAGGTAGAACAAGAAGTGGAGTGGGCAATGCCAATTAGAAATTACCTGGAGCAAGGGTCCTTACTAGAGGACAACGTTAAGGCTAGAAGGATTCAGTATAGAGCTAGCATATACACCCTTGTCAACGACATCTTGTACAAAAGGGGGCACACACTACCTTGGCTCAGGTGTGCAGGAAAAGCAAACGCTAGTTATATTATGAGAGATGTGCACGAAGGGGTATGCGGCAACCACTCAGGAGGGAGAGCTTTAGCCAAGAAGATACTCAGGGCAGCCTACTACTGGCCCACGATGGAGAAGGATGCCCAAAATTTCGTAAGGAAGTGTGACAAGTGCCAAAGGTTTTTCAATATCCCAAAACAACCGCCCCGAGAGTTGATGCCCATCTAAAGCCCTTGGCCTTTCGCCCAATGAAGGATTGACATCGTGGGGGCTTTGCCTTTGGAAAAAGGCCAGACCAAATTCGTAGTGATGGCAGTAGACTACTTCACCAAGTGGGCTGAGGCTGAAGCTGTCACCACCATCACTGAGTAGAAAATGAACAATTTCCTATGGAAGAACATCATTTGTAGGTTCGGAATCCCCAAAGTGATTATCACAGATAATGGGAAATAGTTTAAGGGCGGTTAGTTCGAACAGATATGCTCAGACGTCCAGATCAGCCATCACTTCTCTTCTCTAGAGCACCTCCAAGCCAACGACCACGTTAAAGTCACCAGCAGGACCCTGTTCAACATTATCAAGGCAAAGTTAGAGAAGGGCTTATGGGCTGAGGAGCTTCCTAACATTTTGTGGGCTTACCGAACAACTGAAAAGGTAGCTACGGGGCACACCCTTTTTCTCATTAACATTAGGATCGGAAGCAGTCATCTAGATAGAAATAGGTCTGCACAGTCCTAGGGTCAAACATTATGAACCGGAGGCTAACAACGAAGCCCTGGAGGTGAGCCTAGATCTACTTGAAGAAAAAAGGTTGTAAGCAATTATGGAAGTAGCAGCTTACCAACAGAGAATGTGCAGATACCATGACACTAGGGTAAAACCCTAGACATTCAAGGCAGGAGATCTGGTCGTCAAAGATCAATCAATCCACCAGGAGGCTTAGCGATTGCAAACTTGGGTCGAATTAGGACGGACCTTGCAAAGTGAAGGGATTTTCCCGAAAGGGTACCTATTGGTTGACAGGGCTGGATGACAGGGACCTACCCAACCCTTGGCATGCAAAGCATTTAAGAAAGTATTATGTATGATGTACTATGTTGTCATTAATGAAATGTCAGCTCATTGAAAGCTCCAAGCGGTCCAGCCCACTAAAATGGCTCATGAACAAGGCTACTAAGCCCACCTAGTCAGTCCTCAAGACTGACCAGATAAAGCCGAAAGGCCACAAGGCTGCTAAGCCCACCTGGTCAGTCCTTAAGATTGACCAGAAAAGGCCGCAAGGCCACAAGGCTGCTAAGCCCACCTGGCCAATCCATAAGACTGACCAGATAAAGCCGCAAGGCTGCTAAGCTCACTTAGTCAATCCCCAAGACTGACCAGATAAAGCCGAAAGGCTACAAAGTTGCTAAGCCCACCTGGTCAATCCTTGAGATTGACTAGAAAAAGCCGCAAGGCCACAAGGCTGCTAAGCCCACCTGGCCAATCCACAAGACTGACCAGATAAAACCGCAAGGCCACAAGGCTGCTAAGCCCACTTGGTCAGTCCACAAGACTAACCAAATAAAGCTGCAAGGCCACAAGGCTGCTAAGCCCACTTAGTCAGTCCCCAAGACTGACCAAGATAAAGTTGAAGGGACACAAGGCTGCTAAATCCACCTGGTCAGTTCCCAAGACTGACCAGAAAAAGTCGCAAGGCCACAAAGCTGCTAAGCCCACCTGGTCAGTCCCCAAGACTAACTAGATAAAGCCGAAAGGCCACAAGACTGCTAAGCCAACTTGTTCAGTCCCCAAGACTGACCAGATAAAGCCGAAAGGCCACAAGGCTGCTAAGCTCACCTGGTCAGTCCCTAAGACTAACCAGACAAAACTGAAAGACCACATGGCTGCCAAACCCACCTGGTCAGTCCTAGGACTGGCCAGACAAAGCTGAAAGACCACAAGGCCACTAAGCCAACCTGGTCAGTCCCAAGACTGGCCAGAAAAAACCACAAGGCCACAAGGCCACAAGGCTGCTAAGCCTATCTGGTCAGTCCCTAAGACTAACCAGAACAGCTAAAAGACCTGAAGGCTAGTCAAGTTGAAAAATTTGTGCAAGGTTACACTTCCAAGTAATCTACAAACCACTCATCTCAAACATTGAAATACAAGGACACAAAGCACGGATAAAAGGAATTTTATTAATTGTGGGCAATTACAAAGGTAGTTCAAAAAAAAAAAAATCGATCACAAGGGTTTGGGGCTCAAGATTGAGCGTCGTCCTACTCTTCCGCTGTAGGGGTCTGGTCTTCCCTACTAGCCTGGGAGGTGGTGTCATCCGACGGCTTCAGAGCAGAAAAGTTCAGGTCTGGGAAGAGTTTCTTCGCTGCAACCTTGGTGTCGACGAAGCCCTCAATATAAGCCTCGTCGACCTTATCCTGGAAGGCCACCCCAGTCTTAAACTCCTCCATAGCCTTCTCTTGAGTGGTTATGAGCTGGCCCTCCAGCTCAGCTATCCTCGGGGCCAAAGAATTTTTAATGGCCTCAAAGGTTTAGGCATCAAAGGTCAACGCCTCAACCTTTTTCTTAAGTTCCATCGACTCATCCATGACGGTCGTCTTTTCTACCTCATCAATTACCTGGGACTCCTCAGCATCCTTGACTTTCTTCTCCAACCCACTGATGGTCTCGGTCAAGGTCTCGATGACTCCCTTTCTTAGACCTCTCAATCGTTTTCGACTTCAGGCGGGTAGACAGGCAAAGTGCCTTAACATGTAACTGCAAAAAAATTCACAGATCAACACCAAGTTAGAGCAGTCATGGAAAAAGGGGAAAAATTAGCTAGGAGTCTTACCCTAAATGCATCGTGATTCATGCTCTTAGTTAGTTGGGCATTGGACCACTCGGTGAAAGGGGCCACATCCTCCAAGCTGATGAACTTCTGCATCCTCTCCTAAGCAGTTTGGACATCCTCCACTATAAGGGGCTCGCCCTGCTGGCCCGAAGGTGACTAACTCGGAGGCGTTAGGCAGATGGCAGCAGCACACCAGCTCTAGGCCTGGAGGTCGGGCCGGGAGCCTGAGCAGTAGAAGGAGCCTTAGCTCCCTTTGGTGGGCCAGTTGTTGCAGGACCCTTGTCAGAAAGAGGCTCAACGGTCTTGCCCCCAGAGCTTGGTCGAGGGCGCTTGCGGGGTCGCTCCGTAGCAGCCTTCGCCCTCTCTATCTACTCAAACTTTTTCTTGGAAGAGGACCCCATGCTCCTCTTGTCAAAGTCCATGGTAGATTCTTTTCCTGCAAAATGCACTAGGCAGGGATCAGTACACTTGCATTAAAAAGTAGTTGCAATAGACATACCAAACTCACTCCTCTCAGAGTGAAGGGCTCCAATGGAAGGGTCTGGACCTAAGGGGTAGGCAGCCAAACTCTCACCAGCTACAAGGGGCACCCAATGCTTGACTGGGTGCTCCCTCACCCTCGCTATCCGATCTTCCATTGACTTATCCTCCAGCATAGGAAGGCGTGCTAAGCAGAAAAAATGGATAATGGTCAGACCACTACCTTAAGTAGATCCTCAGTATGAATGCATGAAAAGCGCTTACCCATCCTACCTGGTCTACCCCATTGTTTGGGTATGCGAGGGGTCTAGTCAGTCACATCCTCCCAGTGGGCGATCTCCATACCCTCGTCGTAAACGAAGAAGTACTTCTCCTTCCAGCGCTTGTGGGAGACAGGAAGATCAGTTATCATTGCAGGCTAACTATCCTGAGCTGAGAAGTAATACCAGCCTGAGCTCTCGCTCTCAGTTACTTTGTAATAATAAAAAAAAATCTTCAGGGGTTAAATATTCCTCCATATTGGTAGCAGCCTGCCACAAGGCTGCACAGCCCACCAGTATGCGCCATGAGTTGGGCATAAGTTGCCCCAGAGATAGCCTGGCCCTGCTCAAGACTCCCCTAATAGGAGGAGCGATGGGAAACCTCAGCCCCCCAGTCAGTGCACTCTCATACATCGTGATTTCTCCAGCGCGAGAGAAATACGCTCTGTCCTCGCTCCTAGGAATTCTATAGCTCATGGAAGCCGAGAATTGGTAGGCAGACCGGAGTTTCCTTAATTTTGGCCCATCTAAGATGGAGGCTATGTGCTTCGCCTCGTACCTACAACCTCCGATAAGGTGCATCCCAACTCCCTCCCCAGCCTCAACTGTGGGAGCACCCTCAAAGGCGTCCACGATGACCACAGGACTCCTTGCCCTCGCCAACCTTGCCTCTTGGGTGACATCCTCAATGTCAGCCCCGGTGTAATTTACAGAGGTACTCGAAGCCTTGTCCGGCCTAACCCTATCTAAATCCATCGAGGCGGTTCGCTCAGAGTCGGATGATAGGTTGATTGGTTAGAGGTTCATGGTCCTAGGGTCCTCTATTTCATGCAAAGTCTCGAAAGCGGATTTGGAGGCCTCCAAAGCACCCCAATACACAGACTTAATGAAGGAGGGGTTTCTTACAAACCCTAGGGGGTACGAAGTCCTGACCTTCCATTCGTAATACCAAATGACCTTTTGCAGAAGCCAAAACATGCACCCATACACTCGAAATACCTAAACGAACTTGGGAAAGTTGAAAGGGAGGCTTGGGATCCCTTCGAGTGTTTAACAATAGCGGAAAGAGGATGGGAGAGGTTACTCGCTGGGCAACTCAAAAAAGGTAAGCAAAATAGGAGGCCTTTTGACAAACCGCCAAGACCTTATAGGCCCTCTCTTTCGAAATTAGTAGCTAAGATCTGTCCACGACCCTTGAATCGAACGGTTAGCATCTGTGGCATCCCATCAAAATACGAGAACTAACCCTACGAGGCCACGTGGCACACATCCCAAAGGTCGTGTCGATTCAAGGGATGTGGTAATGATGATGAGTTACGGCACCATAAATGCACCCCAGGGGCGACACCCCACGGTTCTTTGAAATTCCCACCGGCAGGCCTGGGCTGCCAAGGGAATTGGGGGCATCTGATAGTGCGACAAGTATTACCGATCTGCCGCCACTGGACAGACCATGTAAGTCCAGACAGTGTCTCCAAACCAAGGCCCCTGAACTACCTTCCTGACCAGGTCTGTCAACAAACCTGGAAGGATAAAGCTCTAGCAGGACACCAGGCGCTGTCATTAAGGCACCCGAGATTCTCATCGGACGATCAACCTTCACGATCCTATAATTGGGACGGTTCCGCCCATGATTAGGGGCATGGTCCATGAAGCCTAATGTGAGGGCACAATACATCCCCACGATCCTTGATGCACAATTTGAGGGCATGATTAGCTCTCCCATTAATATACCCACAATCAAAGCCGCACTTCTTGCTTACGTCCCTATATAAAGAGCAGTCATCATCTCCAATAGAGGTACGAAACACATGAACTCTTGAACATTGTTATTCTGCTCATTTATCTCTAGTCTAATTTTGGCATTGGAGTATCTTTGGCAGGCACCACACCGTTGTCCTAAGTGGGAGGATTCACCACTTCAACTGTTTGCATTAGAGGTCAGAAAGATCGTACAAATTCACTGCATCATAGCCAACTAAAAAGATCAAAATTAATTTCTTTCACTTTATTTTATTTTTCTGTCTTTTCGCTTGTCTTTAATTTTTCCTTCATAAATTCAAAATTCGAACAGATATAGTACTTTCCACATGATCAAACCCTTGGGGGATTAATCTATTTTTGCGTATGGTATCAGAACTGCCATCATATTTCCACGAATTCCATGTCAGGAAATAAAACAAAGATGCTAAGCTATTTATTGATTGATTTTACTCTAAAGAACCAATTTTATTAAAGCCAACTTTATTAAAGCACAATGAAAGAACTGTTTCATTCTCAACTTCAGGTCTCAGAGAAAAATGGAGAAGGATCATCGGTTTAATGGCTATGTAATAGTGTTCCAGACCACGTTGTATGTAGGTATTTCTCACTAGATGATTTATAGAAATAGAACAAACTTTTTGGCAGGAGGCTATTAATTTGTGAGGCTGAAAAAGTACTCTCGTAGATTATTGTGTGGTTAAATGATCAAGTCAAAGTCACCACCATAGAAATTCAAACGATTGATATAATTGGCAATTTCTTTGATGAATAAGCTCCCGTTTGGATGCAGCTAAAAACCCATAAAAAGTTAAAATTAAAAAATCATAAAAAGCTGCATCCAAACTTTTTTGCAGAGCGTTGAGGTGGTGTGTAATCGATGCATTCTATCGATTTTACTGAGCTTGAAACCTTGTCTTAGCTCTCAAATTTGCTGGTAGTTCAAAAGTTCAAGCAACTAAATATTTGTTTATATATATATATATATATTGTTAGCTTTATATAATTACTTGAAGGCAACTTACAATAATGAAAGAGACTTGACCTTTGTTCTTTGCATGTATTTACGTCTAACCAGAAAAAACACAAAGCATATAATAGAGCTACGTACCTGTAGGGCAATTCGGCTTGGTATACAAGTTATCCACCCTCCACGCAACCTAATAGTAGTTTAAATTGACAGGAAGGAAAGCAGGACTACCCAACCTATATATATACACATGCATATATATATATGCCGAATTTATATACAAAATTGAGCCAGATGCAGATCAACAAGACCTCATAGCCTCATGCATTCTCAGATAAGGTTTGTGCATATAGTGACCCGGTCAATCGGTCAAAGGTAAATTGGTATTTTTAAAATTTTAAAAACTTTTGAAGAGTATTTTGATAAATACACTTAAAATAAAATAAATTAATAAAAAATTTTCTTTTCCCTCTCTCTCTCTTTCTATCCTTCACTCACGGTGACCGCAGCCCCACTCTTTGCCTCCCTCCTTTTTTTTTTTTTTTTTCTTCAACCATTTCCTCTATTATCACCTAGCTAAAGCAAGCTTTTGGTATTGGTTCTTTAGGGTTATTTGCTCCACTCTTCGAGGTCTAAGTAGTGGTGATTTTGGTTCCTAATTTGGACAAGGTCAAATTCTTGCCCTAGGTTCAATCTTTAACGAGATAGGGGGTTTCACATGAGTATTGTTTTTGGGTTAATATATTTGAGTTATACATATTGGTGGGGTTGAAACTATGCCTTTAGAAATTTTATTTGGATTTTTTTCAGATTTATTTGAAAGTTAATTATTGTGTGATTCATTGATTATTTTGGCTTGATATTTAAGTGATTGATGTGTGTGTGAGTTATGTTTAAGGTGTGGTTAATTTAAATGAATTAATTGAGAATTTCGGAATGAATTTATTAGATAATTTCGGAATGAATTTATCGGATAATTTCGGAAGGAATTTATTGGATAATTTCAGAATGAATTAATTGGGTAATTTTCAGAATGAATAAATTGGGTAATTTTGGAATGAATAAATTGGGTAATTTTTGGAGTGAATTAATTGGGTACTTTTCGGAATGAATTAATTGAGTAATTTCAGAATAAGTTAATTGAGTAAATTTTGTTGCTTGACATAACGTAAGATAGGCGTGAAACGGATAATTAAAAATATTTTTACGCTAAGGATGTTTTTAAAATTAATATTAAAAGCATGGGAGAATTTATATAGATCATTTGGACGAAACTAGCAAATTGGCATATTGAGTTTAATGATTTAAAATATAACTTGAACGTGTTTGAGACATGATTTGGTGCCTAGAATGTATATAGAGCTAATAGCATAACAATGTGATATTACTTGGATAAAAATGGTGATTTAAAGTTAGACGTAAACTTGCTTCAATGTAGTTCATATTGATTACGTGTTGTTAAGTGCCTAATTTAGGCTTTGAATTGATTAAAGGTTTGGCCTTAGACCTTGAGTGATTGTATGAGATTATGTTATAGATTTGATGATCTGGATATTATCATTTTTATTTTGTGCGGTATTTATTTTGGATTGGACTTGGATTAAAGTCTGTGGATATTAGGCACGGTCGGGTATAGGCTTGAAGCCTTGGCCCTAGGTGTTTGCATTAGAATAAAGACCTAGTGCCTCATTTAACGGGATACAAGCGTCCTTTGAGTGCGCCCCATAAAGAGTGAAATTATTGAGAAACACGCGTCTCTTGGGTGATATTCCATAAAAAGCGGAAGAGGTTGAAGGTAGAATTGTATCCCTTTCTCAGTACGGCCGGTTTGCATCATGCACTTGTATTGGGTTAGACTGAGACTAGTCCGGATGTTTTTATTTATTTAATTATGCATTAACATTTTAATTGTAGTCTTATTGAGTCAATATAATTTGGTTATTGTTGGTGATTGAATAATTGGTAATTTGATATTAATTGTGTTTGATTTTCATATAATTGATTCATGTGTGTGCTCGTATTATATCATTAGACATTGGGTTGGGAGTGAGGATTAAGAAATTGCATTTATCTACTTTCATAAATCTTTACCTGTACACTTGCACATATCACTTCATCTTTAGTAACTTAGTAACATAACCTTCTACTTGAATCATGGAAATGCTCAACCTACAACAGATGCAGGTTAGCCTTCGGGCAAGCAAACTTAAGGAGTGAGATTTGGATACCAGAGGTCTACCATGTATTTCGAACCCATTTTGTGTTATCTTTGGGTTTTAGTCAATTTCTTTTGGTATTTTATTGCACCTCTACACTTTCACTCATTTTATTTTGGATGATTGTGTTATTATTATTATTATTATTATTATTATTATATATTGGGAGATTTATTAGATGTTGGTTAATTAGTATGAATTACTTTAGTTTGTGATTGGTTTGGAGAATGGGTTGTTACTGTGGAAGTATTGGATTGGAGGTTGGGAAGTGATATAAGAGTGTGAATATTTTGAGAAGTTAATATTTTGTTTAAAAATAGATTTTTAAAACAGGTTTTATAAAATTGGATTTATTCAAAATATAAATAGACCCACGCAGTTTTGTTTCAAAAAATTTTTAAAATAAAAATTATCTTTAAAATTAATTTTAAAATCTATTTTGACTGAAATCTGACGTGGATCCTAAATTTGACTTTAACTTTTCAATGTTTGAAACTTTATTCATTAAAAAAATTAACTTTTCAAAAATTGGGGCGTGACAGTGCACATGGCTTTCAGGCTCTGATCCTATGTATATTTGCCCCATTAATAATGGAACAAGCCCCACTTGCTTTTTACAAGGTCATGTATCAGTGTTGTAAAAGAGTTTTTTGGACCTTAGGGCCTGTTTTGGTATGGCTTTTGGCAAGCTTTTTCGGATTTTAAGCCAAAAAAACTATATTTTTTTTTGCTTTTTTTTTTTTTTTTGGTTTTTTATCTTAGCTATAAAAGCAAAAAGCCAAGTTCAAACAAACTTTGTTCAAGTCCTAACAGAACCTTAGTACCTTCTCATAGCCTAAAGTTTCAAAACCAACTGGCTGTTGAGGTTGTGGTCTCAGTTCTTTTTTTTTTAAATCATCGACGTTGCGTTTAGTAAATTAGTTCTGAAAATTATTTCCGAATTTTATTTAGAAACGTTCTAGTTTTAGGAACCAAAAAAGTTATTTTTTGAATTTTCAAAACTAGTTTTATACAAAAATGAAGATGATATGAAAACAATGTTATTTTTTAAATTGACATTGATATTAAGCCCAATAGAAATACTGATCTGCTTGTTGAAAACAATGGACATCAATAGTATTGCATGTGTGGATATCACATGAAAATTGTTTTAATTAACCAGTGAAGGATAAAGTTAGAAAGTTAGTACACAGTACACTCAACAAAAAATGGGAAAAAAAAAAAAAAAAAGGCCAAGGAAATTAATGTAGTTCAACTACATATGCAGCAAAGAAGATAGTCAATTAAAAGTACACTAAGAAGCCTATATACAGCTGTTATTTTGTATTTTTTAAGAGCCAACCAGCTCCCAACTAACTTTCAAATGCTGTGTTTGTTAATTTCCCGGGATAAAACCGTGGGATTGGACAAATAATTCTGTGTACGGACTTACCTTCGCATTCGGTTGCATAATAGGGCAGGAGGAATGGTTTTGACAATGGTAGCTCTTCTCTTTGACTTGAATTGGCAATGGTTATGTGCTTGGAGCAAGCATTAATTTAGGGTGGTGAAAATGCCGCTCAACCACATGACAAAACCTGAACCTGGGTCCCTTCTTTCGAGGACCTTCAAGGGACTTTTTCACTAATCAATTGGTATTTCAGTAAGAAATTATTTGGTCCTCTAAAAGCACCACACCATCTTACTTTGGCTTTTCACAAAGCAGTAGTCTCGAATACATTTATTACATTAAAGATGTAATCAGAAATTTTGTTAAGGGAGAGTCAAGGTAAATTTTTTTAAAATTATGATAGGTAAAGGTAAAATTTTTTGAATTTTGTGAGGGACTAAAGAAAAAATTTTTGTATTTTGAAGAGCTAGAATAAAAATTTTTTAAATTTGAGGGACTAATACATTATTTTTTATTATAAATACAAAAAATTTATAAGATTTATACATACTTTTGTCAAAATAAAGGGGCTATAATCTCCCGCTAGCATAGGATAAGTCCGTCCCTAATTGGACCAATCTAGTGAGGGAGCAGGGGTAGGGCCATCTCAAATGCACCCATTGGACTCACCTTGTTATGGTGAAGACGTGGTATCCACTACTTTGGAAGAGGAGAAAGTGGTGGGATTACGTGGTGCGGTTGGCATATGACCCAAAAATCCAAATGATGCAAACAAAGATCCGATAATTTATGGTCCGAGTTTTTGACCAGGTGGAGCTTTGATCGTATTACTCTGCACCTTATTTCTCCTATTCTTATTGAGAGAAATATTTCGGGAGAAATAAAACAAGTCAAATTCAGCTTCCACGTCACCAACTGTGTGTGATCCTCGTATTATTTATTACAAAAGATTTCAAAATGGGTGCTAAATGTTTCTAAATGGGTTTTTAGTTTATTTTCTCTAGAGCGTGTCTGGCACTTTGGCTAACCGATTAACGACGCCGCCGGGGGGGGGGGGGGGGGGGGGGAGCTTAAAATTTTTAAGTACCTCTCAAATCTCCATAGATTTTTGTATATTTAGAAAACACATACAGTGTAATGACTCCTTCAAAATTTTAAAAAATTTATCTTACCCACCTTTAAACAAAATTTTTTCACTTTGCCCCTCTCATTTAAAATTCTGGATCCGTCACTGACCATGAGCATATTTGAAAAATATCTCATGGAAAGGATAAAGTCATATGCAAGAGAGTTGAGCACAAACAACCCCAAAATTTTCATAAATCCGTGCAAAGTTTTCAATTAATGCATTTCTATCACATTTTCTAATTTTGATGCAAGTATCACGAGACTGTCACACTTAATATTATTTTTTTATGTTTTAAAAACGTATTCGCTCCGACTAACCTAATTGGTAAAAACATTAATCTTCACCTACTTGCAACATGACATGTGTGAACTAAATTTCTTCATATAAAATGTTCAAACCATTGGATCCAGCTCCTCTCTATTTTTGACGATAATTAGAGATTTCTAGGTCAATGTATAATGCTGTAACACATCACTGAAGCCTAAAATCAATAATCTACAAATACCGCGTTGTTATAAATTTGAAAATATTAATACATAACCCCATAATAAGTTCACTATAAAATTTTGACGACACCACTAGTAATCACTTACTTTCACTGAACTAGAGATTTTCGGTTTATGTCAAAAAGAAAGGGTATCCCAAATTGTCACACCATCCCACATTTAAGTGAGTCCTATTAAGGGTTGGAAGGGTCCATCTTGGTGACTCTAGAGTCTAGATGCTGAGTTCATTGGGCTACCTTTGTATTGTCTACGCAGTGGAAGCTCTATTTTTGTGGTTCAAAGTTAATAAATGCCTACCAAACAGAGAGTGTACTACCAAACAATAGGTAGCTTAGTCATGCACCAAACCAAGGTGACTCCCTTTAGGATTGAGCCCTCTGTAACTCCTTGCTGTGGTCAACTTAACCTAGACCCTCGAAGCAAATATCCGGAATACGTCTATCATTTTTAGGAATTGTTTGGATTACAGAAAAATCAAAACCTTAAACTAGTTTTAAAAGTCACTTTTTTAAATGACTTTTTAAAGTTTAAGTTAGTTTTAAAAATAACTTTTTTAATTAAAAAGTCAAACACAATTTAAAAAAGTCATAAACTATTAAAAAATCTTCATGCAAACACCCCTTAAGTGAATGATTATCTTCCTAACTGGTCATTACGTGCAAAGACTAGCTTGTGAAGTCTCTAAAATGGCCCTTTTACACAAAGTAGTCCGGTAATACTATGTTTTTGTTAGAGTTGTTTGCTCCTTTTTTTCAATCTCACATTGGTTCGGAGTGGGAAGAGGGGGCAAGGGTCAAGTCTATTTAAGAAATATTAAGTTTCCTTGGTTAAATGCACCAGTTAATAGCTTAGCTAGTAATTTTTTACTTTAGTAAAATTTTTCTTGAAGAGATAAAAGTTAAAGTTTAGTTAACAAGAAAGTTTAGTAAGTGTCTTTGGGGTGAGGAGGAAAAATTATGTGATTGTAATAATTTTTCACATAGTGTATTTTTCTCTAGGGCTAGTGGTTTTTCTCTTGTTTTGAGAGTTTTTCACGTAAATCCTTGTGTTGTTTTTTTCTATATTCATTTTGATATTCCTGTCTTTTCTATTTCCAAAAGGGCTGTGTTTAGAAGGGCCCAAATTCTCACAACAAGTAGTATCAGAGCCTTTTTGGTTATTTTGTTTATTTCTTGAAATTCTTAGTATGATCTGTGGTTGTAGTTTTGACTGATCTTCCATATCAGAAAAGATTTTCTTGAAATTATCAAAGGTTCCTTTTGGTGGGGTGAAGCTTTAATGTTGT